>NW_010729113.1:2450440-2573957 GCF_000365185.1 Nelumbo nucifera | reverse complement strand
GGCCTAATCTTATTTAGTGTTTATTTGACTAGGTGTCCCTCCACTAATCAGGGGCATTCTAGTCTATTTATGTAACATTATGTAATGTTGTTATATATAATAGATTAGGGCTGGCTGAGAACTAATTCTGCCGCCCATCTCATATCTTCTTCTTCTTCTTCTTCTTCTTCTTCTTCTTCTCTCATTCGATAGCTCTATTTCAACAAACAGTTCAATCAACACACATGTTGGTGCATGCTGTCTTGAACCCTCAAAGACTACAAAACCTGAACCAATAAGCAAGGAAGAACTTAAAATTCTGTCAAATCAGCACATTCTTTATCATCATCTTTCTCTTCTCCTTCCATCCCCTTTTTTTCCTTTTCCTAGACAAAATTAGGGGCTTAGCCCCTATATTTTCTGAACTTTCTCTTATTTCTTCATTTTCGCCTCATAAATATATTGATTTTTGTTAGAATGTTAGAGTGATGTTCGGCTGATAAGAGTTCTTATTAGCCCATTCTTATGTTTAACTTATCTTGTAACTGGGCCTGTGTTAATGGGCCTAATCCTGTTTAATGATTTAAGTCATCTGGGTGTCCCATCAYTAATCAGGGGCATCCCAGTAATTTCTTGTACCTTGTACTATATTCATCTATAAATAAAGGACCGGTCGACTGGCTAGGACAGTTTGACATTCTCTTCAGTTTTGTGGTTCTCTTCTCTTCCTTGCTACTTCGAGTATAGCTCTTCATATTACAATTTTCTATTTTTTAATATGAAGCTTATAAGATCCTGGATATGGATAGAGGTAGATGTATACCATTTAAGATGTTTATCATGTATCTAGTTTTGAAGTCAAGTGCCCTTTCTCAATACTTAAAAATTTAATTAAGCTTTAGATATATACAAATTCTTTGTAGTATGATTTGTTAGAAACACCATGTCAAACTTAAATATGTTAATGTGTTAATATTACAAAGTATACTCCAAAACTGTCCATGTAGTATCCAATGTCATAACAAGCATGTACCATGTCCAACAGTGTATGCTAGGCAAATATACGTATCTAGATATTGTAGATGACAATATATCAACATCTGCAATAGCATATAATATTAAGAACATATTCCTATTTAGGGGTGGCCACGAGTCGAGCTCTTGACGAGGTACTTGAGCTCAGCTCATGAAAAGCTCAGCTCAACTCGGTTTCGACCGAGCTTCGAGCTGAGCTCGAGCCCAATTTACAAGCTTGTTTACTAATCGAGCCAAGCTCAAGCCTAATAAAGCTCGGCTCGTGAGGCTCGCGAGACGAGCTCGAATAGCTACATACATATAATAATAAAAATAATAATATTAATATTATTATTATTATTATAGAAAATAATATATAATAAAAATATTATATCTATAATATTTTTATTTTTATTTTTATAAAACATTTTTCTCAAGTCGAGCCAAGCTCGAGCTCAAGGTTCTAGCTCGAACCGAGCTCGAGCCTTGTACTACCTTGGCAAGCCGAGCTCGAATAGCTAGCTATTAGGCTCGACTCGGCTCGTATCCACCCCAATTCCTATTCTACTTCTACCTGCTATGCATGTGACCCATTTGACAATTTGAGCAAAAGGATGACAGTATAAAACTGTTAGAAAAATCTGCTTGTGCAATATTTGTTTTTCACTTATCTTCACATTGCAATATGTTACAGTTGTTAGCATTATCATAGTGTAAGGTTTGTGGTCCTGGCAAAGGACCTGATTACTTTTTTCCTTATCTTTCTTCTCTTGTTTAATAATCTTACATCTAAAAACAAGGGATATGTGTCATATCCTTTTTTTTCCTTGTCTTCTTTTAGACCAGAAAATTAATCTTTAGGTCTTAAACAAGTTATTACAAATAGGGATATGTGTCATTGTACAGTGAGATACGGTGATCATATATTACTCCAACATTGCAGCCAAAATTCATAGAATTAGACAAGTGTAAAATAAATAGATAGCATGTAAGATAACAAGTATTTATAGAACATAAGATTCCACAGAACATACATGAAGCCAAAACCAATGGATCCAAAATATATTAAAAAAACTGAGTACTTAGAATTGTAAATATCATAAATTAAGTGTCTTGACATTCTAAATTTAATTTTATTAGAAATGATTTAAGTGCTAATAATTTAACAATGGATATGGTTTTAAATAGAACGGATTGGCGAAACAGGATTCATGTAGTCGACTCCATATGTTGGGATAAGGCATGGATGATGATGATGATGATGATGATGATGATAACGGATCACTTTAGGGATCATGCATCATCCAAGTTCATCAGAATGAATTTGAAATTACAGATCTAAATATAACAATTGGATGCTCTTAAACATTATCTGCAACTGACCAACTTTTTGCTATTTATAATAAAGAGATTTAAGGCACTAAACAACACATAAGGCCAAGGAAGCTAAAAGTCCTTAAAAGACACTCCAATGGAAGTTCCTAAAAAGTAACCAGTTGTACTTACAGAAATTGAGGCAAGAGCTGGATAAGGATCTGGAGCCTCATAAAGCTTCTGATAGATATTAAGAAAAGCATTTTCTCCAAATTTTGCTCTTTTTGTAACATTGTCCACTTCCTCTTGATAACCCTTTAGTAAAGAATCAAACAATTCTAACTTTTTGTCTGCAGAAGCTCTCTTGAAATCTGCCAATATGGATTAATAAATTTTACAGGCCGACCTTCAAATTCACAAAAAAAAAACACACACACATAGAACATGTCCCAGACCAACAGATGACCAAGGCAATGACAGCAAAAACAATGAGATTGAGCACTAATATTAAGATCCAGATTTTAAAGGGCATACCTCGGGTACTCTCTGCAAGCTTCCGCCTGCTTTTCTGGCTGTTTTCCTGATTTTCAGCTATCTTAAGTCCCTGCTCATCTAACAAACTCCTTTCCTTCTCCAAGTCAAAATCTATTCAAGAAGAAAAGAAAACTCTAATCATTATCATATAACAATGCTTAATGTATTAGATTGCCTCTTGCAGTGTAATAACATAAATGACAAGAAATTTGGCAAGCATATGATAAAACTGGAAAAAGATTAAAATTAAAACAAAAGTATAAATAAGCTGTAATAGGGGCAATTGTTTGGTGCAATGGTAAAACCTTTGACTAGTGTGAGAATACAATTTGAGTCTGAGAGTGGCTATTTTCTCCAAGAAACACTTCCAAAATTCCGGATATCCAGGACCAACATTGATTGAGTAATGATCATATCTATAATTCTATATAAGCTGTAATAAGCACTCAAAAACCTCATTTTTAAAAAGTACAAGCACAAAGTATGCATGAGATCGACCTTACATGAAGTTGCTATAGCTATCATTCTAAACACAAACATCACCATTACCACCATCTGAAAAGTATCATCCATCACAATTGGTCTGATGCGATAAGAAACTTATATATATTAAATTGCAATAATAAAAGACAATAAAAGTATAGCACCTCCATGCGAATGGTATAGAACCTTCCATTCATGTCATTTACTCATTTCAGAGTCCACATTCACTCCTTTTAAAAGGGAGAGAATGCTTCTACAAATGGTGGATAAAAAGCCATATCACCCATATTATCATGAAAAATTTAAGATTCATTCAAATATGTCCTACACATGGTTTAAAGTATCAATACACCCGATATGCACGAACAGGCAAATCGGGTGTTTCATGCATATCGGGTGTATCGCTACTTTATAACTTTCTTATTTTAAGTTTTTTTTTTTCAAAATTGCATCAGGGGGTCGGTTTTAAGCTCCCAATACGATATGCTCCATATCGGGCATATCGCATCGAAATTTTGAACCTTGGTCCTACATGAATATTTCATCCACCATGAAAAAGAGCATTTCCTCCTTACAAAAGGAGTAGAAGTTTTTTCCTTATTCCATGTCTGAACCACATAAAGAGATATGCATATAGATTTTTGAGGTCTCAAAATTGCAGACACTCAGCTGTCATAAAATCAAAGTAACTGATTATACTGACATGGATAACAAAATATCAGTATGCATATCAAATAGCATAAAAGGAATACAACTTTGAATAGCGAACTAGAAGTATATTGGAAAGGGCATTGAACTTGAACGTTCTCATAAAAAGGGCATAAAAATGCAATCCATAATGCCTCAAACATAATTTAGGCTTGTAGGGAAAGATCTTGATATATTTATGTTCTCATGCATGGGAAATTAAAAATCCATCAATAGAAAAAGGGAAGTTTTGCAGAACTTTGCAATAATTATTTCGGTAAATGATTACATATCAAACTTGCCAGTTGCCACCATCTCATCTCCGATGACAGCCTTCCCAACTAAAATAAAGAGGACAAGTCATTTAGAAATATCAAAGCTAGCCTAACGCTAAGCAGCTAAATCTCGTTAGTCGACAAGAATTTCCCCAATTCTTCACTAACATGAATTCATGATTACAATCGACAAATGAGATTTTTCATTTATTCTGAATAGGTGTCTATGTTATCTTTTTTTTTTCTTTTTATCAAGACTGAGAAGATATAATACAGATTGAGAGAGATACTGCGGTTCACTTTCTTGGTTTACAATGACCGACTATAATAATTCAAGGACTGACTACTGTGATCCAATAATTGTACAGAGGAAAATGGAACCTCGGCAACTCAAGGTTCTATTACTAATAGTAAGAAGAAATTTTTCAGTAAATTCCGTCCAAGGAGCTCTAAAAGTTGGAAGCAACAAAGCAAATTGCACAACTCCACTGAACATGCTATCTCAGCGAAAATTTTCCGTATATGGATTAAGAAAAATTATTAATTAATAACGGAAATGCGAAATGGCGCTACCTCTCCAAAAATTCGAGACGACTACGATGGAAGAAGGACCGGAGCTTCCTTTCTCTCTATCGGATCCTCCTTGAGGGACTTCCATGGATGAATCTGGATCTGCAACAACTCCACTCTAAATCTCTCTTCGAGCTCTTCAATCACGATGTCTTAATTTACAGAGTGTTTTACTTGCTGAGTTCAAATTCGGGATCGGCTATCCAATGGCGTCAGATCCTTGAAACCAAACTAACAAACAATAGTATAATACTTCTCTCTTGCTTCGCTCGCATTTTCCTTTTGTAATTAAACGTTAAATCAATGTGCATTTTTCAGGTAGGGCGGTTTTTATTTTTTTCTTTTACATTTTATTTTATGCAGGTAGGACGGTTTATTTCACCGTCGGATATGTCATCTAGATCACACATCGAGGTGTGGGTCCACAGCTCCATGGGATCCATGATCATAGATTCTATACGAAAGGTGGATACAGGTTGTTGACTAGAGTCCCACAACCATAGTTTCTAAATTGCTGTTTGAGTTCGAAAGGCATTGTTTGGTTGTGAGAGTAATATTATAAGGCGTCGATTTGAACTGATTCAGAAGGTATTGTTTGGTTGTGAGTTATTGCGTCAATAACGAATTACCAAATAGCATGTTGAGCTGAGTTTGTCTTCTGCTGATTCTCTTGCATAGGCGCTGCTAGGGTGAAGTGGGTTTTGAGATCTCAATGGGTTACGTGCAAGAAGCCAGAGAAAACCATGTCAAGAAGAAAGTAGAAGAAGGCAAGCTCCTTTATTTTCTGTCTTTTGTTTTTTCCCCTTTTCAAAGCTCTCAAACCTTTGTGTTTTGTAGGTAGTTTTAAAGGTTTCGAAGCCTTGGTAAATTTTTTCGGGGTTCTCTAGTAAGGGATTTAAATTAGTGCCAAGTCTAATTCTTCAATGATGTAATTGATAAAACATGGTAAAAGCAGAAAACTAGTGAATGCTCGTCACTTCATTCGACAGATGCACACAAAAGGAAAAACTCAAATGAATAAAAAGGGAGATCATGAGGCCACATACATGTTTATGTGTTCATTTGCAGCGAGGCGTATGCATCAAGCAATATGGAAAATGAAAATGATACTGGAATCATTGTTCTGATGAATTATAAGCTTCATGGTGCTATGCCGTGATGTGATATTTTTCGGTATCTGGTGCAGTGTGATATCTAGTATGGATGTATTTACAGAGACAAATCATTGAAACATAGCCGGTTATTAGCATTTTATCAATCAAATTGATACATTTCAAATGAAACTACAGCCTTTTTTTTTTTTTTGAAAACATTGGTAGAACTCAAAATGAAGAAAATTATCTGATGTTTCAGAACTCTTTAGTCACTCTGGCTATTGGTTACTTGTCCAAGAGATGGTGCATGGACAAAAACATTCAAGATTGAATCCACCCACATTAAAATGTGTATGCAGTGAACGCCTCATTCAAGTGGGTGCCTAGGAGTGCCGACATGATGGCTGATTATCTGGCTTAAGGCTGGGGTGGGAAAAGATTGTTTAGATTGGGGATGTCCAGGACCGGCTGCTAATTTGTAATATGTAATCAGTTGCTGTCATTTGTTTTTGTTTCTACTGTTATTTGTGGTGTGGCCTGTCTTGGGAGGCCCAATGTTGTACATTTCTTTTGCTGCATTACTTTGTATGCAGGTTGGTGTTGAACGAATATTTTATACTGTTCTTATAAAAAATAAAATAAAAAATGCATATGCAAAGCTGTGCCTTGGGTTTAAGTGATTATTTAGGCAAACATCCAGTGACTTGGGCTATTTTGCACTTTCAATGGCTTAAAATATTACCTACTTTAGAATGTTTTGAGAACACTAACTTGTGTATTTTAATGATGCAATATGGTATATCTCCATTATCCAAGGAAGCAGCTTATATGAGGTTGTGTCTGGCAATGCTGTCGCTAGCTGCATTTATGTTGCTGGCAGTAAAGAGGGGGAAAAAGGAAGAAGGCACTAACTATATCTGGTAAGAAGAATTGCTACCTATTTTTAGCAATTTTTGAAGCAATAAAGCTGAAGTTGGGCTACAATAGCTGCAACAATGAAATTACTACAATTTAAACTTCAAAAACACAGTGAACAAAAGCAACCTCCTGCAGAGTGCAGAAGTATTACTGGTATCACATTCTTCATGATTCATGAAGTACATAAACTGAACGAAATCCAAATGCAGCCTAGATAACTATTTAGCATTCTGAATTATGATATTTTGTATCAATAATATTCCATGCTCAAGGGTCCATGAGCTTGAGAGTGCAGGTTTGAGTCTTTAGAGTGGCCACTTTGTGCTAAAAATTAAGGTTAGGTCTGTATCCAGTGCAGTCTCCCAAGACCCTGAATAGATGAGACCAAGATTGGGTTTTTGCCCTAATACTATAATGAAACCAGACTAATCCAATGCTACCTGCCTCATGTAAACACTTGCCTTTCTATCTAACTATCAATAGAGAGAGAGAGAGAAAGAGAGAAGATCACATTTCTATCTTACTATTATGTGTTGAGTCCCTCTTGGATAGACCTCCAATACATTTCAAATCTATCCAGTCCCTCCCTAGACAAGGAAATAGCCAATGAATTTGCTGATCTTCCTATCCACCTGAATGTATAGTTCATTCTTCTTGCCAGGAACATAGTCTCTGTAGTATCATGTCTGCTGCCAAGGACCTGGCACTGCATAGTAGTTCTGCATCCAGCCTATAATCATTTTATAGACCCCTTCCACCTCCAAATTTGTGAACCCCTATGAGTACCCCAGTCTTAAACCTTTAAGTAGAGGCAACAGCTCAGATCTTAGTTCCCATAGTTAATCGGGTTTAAGAATATTAGCATGATAGTTCCTGAATGACATCTAAAGGCACCATCAATACCTGAGTTACCTGGGTTTCCCATGCAGTAACCATCAAAACTTAATTTGGTTATATGAGGAGGTGGAGAACTCCATATTCGAGGATGAGAGAAGGTCTGGAAGAAAGAGGGCCCACGTAATGCCAACATCTAAGGATATCATCAGCTGTGAAAGGATGAAACTGCTGTCTCATTTTAACCCAGTTTGCCAGCCAGTCTAATTGAGACTATAGATGGGGATACTTCAATTGTACTTCATAAATATCACCAATGAAGATGGGGATACTTCAATTGTACTTCATAATATAACATTATGTGAAAGGATGAAACTGCTGTCTCATTGTTAGAAATATCACCAATGAAGACGGGGATACTTCAATTTCATAAATATATTAATATGACTTTGTACTTAGAAGATAGGAAAGTTGGTAAAATTGGAAAGAAAGCAGGTAAGTTGTCAAGAAAGCTTCAGGAAATGTTAAATAAATACAGTTAATGATTTGGGATGCAAGAAACCATAATGAGACATTTATGTGCAACAAACAAGAAAATTGTTACTGACAAATTCATCATGTTGGATAGAAGTTATGAGGCATTGCCATTTATATATCCTATAATCATTAAGTACAAGTATCTAAATGTGGCAAGCTATAATAATTCAACCAAGTCCATATACAACTTTTGCATCATATTTTTTTACTACCATGTGGACTTTCAACTAAAACCAAGTGAAGGTAAAAGAAGGATACTTGATTTTTACCTTATAGTTCTTCCTCTTTATGGAAATTTGTGATTTTCTATTTTATCATTAATCATCTTTTAGCTTTTTTGCAAGAATAGAAGAACACTGTTCAGACAAAAATAAGAGAAGGAAAAAGAGAGTCAAACAAAGGGATGGTTGTGGTTCTCAGCCAAAGACATTTTAAAAGGAACAGAGACTGACTAAGCAGAGCAGTTATTGTGGATAACCAAACAAATGATATGATGTCAGCTGGCTCTTCAATGGATTTCAGATTTCCAATTATACTTTGTAACTTTAGGTCTTTCAGATATTGTGTTACCTGTGATATTTTTTTTTATTTAAGTTTTAAATGTTATTTGATGTATTCATTTTGTCAATGACTCTTGTTCTTTTTTTGTTTCTTTTATATTTTGGGTATCCTTTGGGCATACAATAACATGAGCTTTCATATATTAATATTTCCAGCTTTACGCAGCAAAATGAAGCAGAAGGCACTCAAAGAATGTGATTATTACACTTCAAAGTATGCTGAATGTGCTTCAGGAAGAACAATATCAATCATTTGGCAGTGTCGTAAACAAGCAAAAGAATTAAATGAATGCCTTCATCAATAGTAAGTTCAGTTGTTACATTACTGCATGTTGCTTGGATATGATAGTTTTGAACTTCCTTTTCTGTTTACTCATTATATATGTTGTCATATGTTCGTATGGATTTTGAAAAAAAAAATATTAAATCTTTTTTAATATGAGGTAATTGCATTTTGAACTTAGTGAGTAGAATCTGTGAATCTGGATTTAGCATAATCAGATCAGTTTATTCAAGGGAATCAGAAAAAGTAGAACTTCTCTCATTTATACAGGGTCTTGGGATATCAGTTTTCAGGAGATGTCAATATATTTTTGAGGGGTGAATCCACAGATTCTTATAGGTTGGGCGAGTAACAGAGGCAGAGCAGGAGAACCATGGAACCTATCCTACCAGATCAGAGATAATTTTTGGCATCTAGAGTGAACCTCGTATTCCTCAGGGTTCCTAGGTTAGCCAACTCTAGAAAAACTCCTTGAAGATAGCCCTAGTTTATCTATATAAGGGATGCAAGTTGTTAGTTTATCCAAGGGATGCAACTTCAGCAGGCCTTGGTTGAGCTTTTGTTAAAATTTGAAAGTGCTTCTTCAAAGCTAGGTACCAAATTAACACCTCAAAGTTCATCAAATTTGGAATGTTTTTGCACATTTCGTATAGTGAATCCGATGGGTTAGCAGAATGCCCTAGCTTTCCTTTTACCATGAGCAATGGGGCTTTGTACTTGAGTAAATTTACAAGTAGTGGTATGTAAGAAAAAAGTATTTTTTTATCCTTGGTGAAATGTTTTTGCGATAAAATTCTGATTCTTATTTGAGGACATTACCATGTGGGCTCCTCTTTTGTGGGACCCATTGATTTGCTCTTTTTTTTTTGAGAATTGATTTGCTCAATTCTATTGACATTTTCGAGTTGTTTTGCTAAATTAGCTCTACCATATCCTCAATAGGAAGTTCCTTTTTCTGTAGATCCTTCTACTGTTTAAATTGTGATTCAGTAATTATAAAACTTAATACTAAAATTATCCAATGGTACTATCTTGTGTACAATTTGTTTATTAAATCTCAAAGAAAGTACCATTCTAGTTGTGATGGTGATGGTGATGGTGATGGTGATGGTGATGATGATGATGATGATGATGATGATGATGATGATGATGATGATGATGATGATGATGATGATGATGATGATGATGATGATGATAACAGCAATAATAAGTACAGCTTATTCTTCACTTGACTAGGACAGTCTATTAGGATGATCAACTATATGATCCCATACATAACCCATTAGTGAACAACAGATGTCACTCATTCCATTTTAGATTTTAGACAAGTAAAACTTCTTTTGCATTTAGTCTCCATGGACACAATAGTTTTAAGATCAAAATATGGTTTTGATGAGCCTTTCTAGGGGTCCAAAAAAGTTTTGGTGAGATGAATTTGTAAGCAATGTGGTCCAGTGGTGTATTGATCAAAAAAATGTGGTGCAGTGGTGGTTAACAGTCACGAACTGCACCATTAAGTTTTTTATTCTCACTCTTTTGGAATGAAATTTTTTGTCTGCTGCTTGTTGTCAATGAATAGGAAAGTTAAAAACAAAAAAGACTCTTCATGGACTGACAGTGGACAGAATCAAATTCGCGCTTGTTTCTATAAATAACTTAAAGCATGAGAATTGTACTTTACATTACACGGTAACAATGCTTGATTTTTGTATTTAACTGTTTATGAACCTAAATGTCAGAGAGGTTACCACTAGAAATATATCTGCACTTTAGTTTCTACTTCATGAACTCATGATTGACTGAAACATGGGCCTTTGTCTGTCCCATGTCATTTTTTCTGGATAGATGTTTTTATGATCTATTGTTGTTCATTCTGTTTTAATGATGTTGTTCAGAATCTTGTATCCCTCTTTGTATCTTGTTACCTATATGCAAGTATCCAATAGCTCTTCAATGAATTGTCCCAACTCCTGAGGCTTTTGTTTTTTGGTTGGTTCTAATTTGTGGATTGTGTTGTCCACATCTTGGTGATCCTTTGTTTCTAGTATCTTGGGCATTTACCTCTGTTCCTTCAATCTTTTTTATTATTACCTACACAATTAGCAAAACCTATGACAGCCATAGCCATCTTTCAACTCTTGTTATTCCAGTTTTCTCCATAGGCTGGTCATGAAAAAGCTTT
The DNA here is from genome assembly GCF_000365185.1 of Nelumbo nucifera. The sequence goes on along the minus strand of NW_010729113.1, from coordinate 2,562,693 downwards.
TTTAAGCTCCCCAAGGTATCATATATTTAGGCAGGACTATTTCCTCTTGCTAATCCTAGTAACTAGAAATTGAGACCTAGTTACTAGGATTAGCCAGAGGTCTCAAGTTCTTGTTGGAACCCTCCACCTCACGGCTTTACTAAACCGAATTTCGATGGCAGCAGTATGAGCAATCCAGGGCCCTCCGGAATAGGGAGAGTTATAAGAGATGAAAAAGGGAATCTGTTAGCCATGTATTCTGGTCCAATTGGGGTGGGAGATTCCTTGAGGGCTGAGGTACTAGCAGCTCTTGAAGGGGTACAAAGGGCCAAAGACATGAATATAAACTGGTCATAGAAGGAGATTCTGAAATTGTGGTGAACTGGCTAAAAGAGGACAACTCTAGGCTTTGGAATTACAGCAATGAAAGGAGGAAATTTAAGTGGCTGACTAAGGACCTTGAAGTTCAATGTACATGGGTAAAGAGAAGTGCAAATTCATTGGCAGATGGTCTAGCTAGGCAAGGGGTGAACAGAAACTCTATTTTTTGGGTTTTGTTGTAATTACTTTTATACTTTGGGTGTATCTTGGCTGTATTCAGGAGTTAAGAGTGTTTACTCCCTGACTCTGTAATTTTCTCAATCCTTTAATAAAATTTACTGTTATTGAACAAAAAAAATCCTAGTAACTAGAATCTGTTCCTCCATGTTAAGGTCTTCCTTGGAGTACTGGCTCAGCACTTAGTGGTCTGTTATTCATGAGGGGTTTTCTTTGTTCTTGTTATTTAGGCTTTATGATTTGGTATCAATGAAGGGCTTGAGTTGCATATCTTTGTGATGTTCTGTCTCAACATACTTGTTTACTTCACCAATCAAACAAACATGCTTATTTTTTAATGTACAAATGTTTTAACCCCCAAGTCAAAATTATCCAATCCCTTGTCCTTCCTATCTTCCATCTGGCATTATTCAATACAGTGAAGAGAGGTTATTCAAAGATGATATTCCATACATGCAGCCCATCCCCTCAGATTATCCATTCCTAATAGACTTGCAGGATCCTTCCATTGTCTAGCATGCATGATATGATCTTATTTTTCTAAGGTAGTGCTGACTTTTCTTTTCTTTTCCCCCATGTTTCCCTATTTGGTCCAAGATAGAGTTTGACTAACCTTTCTGAGATGAACCTGTAATTTATGCAGTTGTTTCTTCTGCTAATTGGGGCATTTAGATGATGATTTGAGATACTGCACATGGTCCAATTAATTCAGTAGAAATCTGTTGAAATCAAATATATGAACAGAAAAGTTTTCTTGAAGAGAGAAAAAAGAGAGAAGGAGATATCTTTGAAAAGAAAAAAGAGCAATGATCTAGCCGCTCCCTTCACTTATTATTTATACTAAAAATAATAGAACAGTACAAAGACAACTATGCCCTTATAAGGTGGCATAACATGAAAACAGCATATATAAGACTCAAAAACATAATAAAATTTGGACTCACATAATTACTGTGGTCCCCACCTCCTATCTAACAACTAACATAAAACATCTACTCAGAAAAACAACATAAAACTAATTAATCTTCAACACTCCCCCTCAAGTTTGGAGTAAATGTCACACATTCCCAACTTGCGTAGATCATGTTCTAGCTTGTTCTTTGCCACCCCTTTAGTGAGAACATCAGCCAACTACAACTCTAAAGAGACATAAGGCAAACAAACTTCTCCAACTATTACCCTTTCTCTTATGAAGTGTCTATCAACTTCAATGTGTTTTGTCCTGTCATGTTGAATTAGATTGTGGGCAATATTGATTGCAGCCTGATTGTCACAGTACAGCATCATAGGTTCCTCTGCTTTCACCCCAATCTCACTCAAAAGAGATCTAACCCAAAGAAATTCTAAGACACCATGAGCCATGGATCTATACTCAGCCTCTGCACTTGACCTTGCCACAACCGCTTGCTTCTTACTCTTCTAGGAGATCAAGTTTCCACCTACAAAGGCACACACTCCTGATGTAGACCTCCTGTCATCTAAGCTTCCTGCCCAGTCTACATCTGTATAGGATTCTAGCTTCAAATTTTCATGATCTGAGAAAAGAATGCCTCTGCCAGGGTGCTTTTTCAAATATGCAAGCATTCTCACAATAGCTTCATAGTGTTGAACTCGAGGTGCATGCGTGTACTAACTCACAACACTGACAGCATAAGAAATATCTGGTCGTGTCATACACAAATATAGCAATCAACCCACCATTTTTTGATATCTCCCCACATCTTTTACCAACTCACCATCTTCTGTGATTTGGATCAATAGGAGTGTCTGCTGGTTTGGTCCCCAGCTTTTCAGTCTCCCATAGTAGGTCAAGTACATACTTTCTCCGTGAGATGAAGATCCCATGCTTGGATCTTGCAACTTCAATCCCCAAGAAGTATCTGAGCTCACCAAGATCTTTGATCTCAAATTCTTGCTGTAATGATTTTTTGAGATCATCAATTTCCTCCAGATCATTTCATGTAACCACTATATCATCCACATACACAATCAGAATTGACACCAGAGAATTTCTCCTCTTTATAAAGAGGGTATGATCAGAATGGGTTTGAGTGTATCAGAAACGGATAAGTGCCCCTCTGAACCTGTCAAACCAATCCCTAGGTGACTGTTTCAGTCCATACAGAGATTTTCTGAGTCTACTCACCTTTCCTTTACCAACATTTTCATAAAAGCCTGTTGGATTGTCCATATATACCTCCTCCTGTAAATCACCATTGAGGAAGGCATTTTTGACATCAAGCTGGAACAAGGACCATGAATAGGTGGTTGCTAGAGATAAAAGGATACGAACTGAACTCATCTTAGCTACTGGTGCAAAGGTTTCCAGATAATCAACACCATAGGTCTGAGTATACCCTTTTGCTACCAACCTTGCCTTGTACCTCTCTATCTTGTCATCGGCCTTACACTTCACTATGAATACCCATCTACATCCGACTGTCTCCTTGTCTGAGGGGAGATCAACTATTTCCCAAGTTTGGTTTTTAACCAAGGCTTCCATCTCTTCTTGCATGGTTGTTTTCCACTCAGGTTTGGAGAGAGTCTCAGTAACATTCCTGGGTATAGACACAGAATCCAAGGAAGAAAGGAAAGCCTAGTAGGAGGGTGATAAGGCACTATAGGAAAGATGGTGTGAAATGCAATGGGTTGTATACTTTCTCTTCCCTTTGCGAAGTGCAATGGGAAGATCAAGGTCAATGGGATCAGTTGCAACAATGGTGTTAGGTACATGAACATTATCATTAGAAAGCATAACAAGCTCAAGCTCAAGAGGAATACCTGGAACTGTATCTGTTGAATCTGGAGTTTCAGAGGGACTGATAGAGAGGTGTGGATTGAGGATGTGTGGAGTCAACCATCGTCTGCCAACACTGATATTTCTGTGAGGCTCTCATAGTGGCTCAGGTAATGAAACTGACGGAGGTGCTGGCAAAGAAGCTGATGGAAGTGCTTATGGAACTGATGATGGAACTAATGGAGGCACAAAAGAAACAGGAAGAAGAACAGATTGTAAGTTCTCCCCAAAACTCTCCCCTTGAGAAAAACCACTCGAGAAGAAGAAGGTGGATTCAAAAAAGGTAACATCCATAGTGACAAATCTGCTCCTCGACACTGGGTCGTAACAGTAATACCCCTTTTGGTTCTGAGCATACCCAAAGAAAACACATTTCATGGCCTTAGGATCTAATTTCTTGCAATAGGGGCCAAGAATGTGAGCAAAGGAAATACAACCAAAAACCCTCGGAGGTATGTGAAATATCTCCCCATTTGGAAAAAGAAGATTAAATGGCTTAAACCCTAAAGTCCGTGAAGGAACACGGTTAATCAAATGCACGGCTATAAGAACCGCATCTCCCTAGAAATGCACAAAAACTGAAGCACATACCATAAGACTTCTTGCCACCTCCACAATGTGTCTATTTTTCCTCTCAACTACTCCATTCTGTTGCGGTGTATATGCACATCTGCTCTGATGAATTACACCATATTCTAAGAAATATGTAGTCAGGTCCTTATCAAAGTACTCTTTGGCATTATCTAATCTAAAGGCCTTAGTTCTCACTCCAAATTGTGTGAGAACCATCTGGTGGAACTGTCGTACCAAGTTAAAAACCTCATCTCGCGATCTCATCAAATATATCCAAGAATACTGTGTATAATCATCCACAAACAAGAGAAAGTAACGGTATCCTCCCATGGAAGGGATATGATATGGCCCCTATACATCAGTGTGAACAATATTAAAAGCAAAAGTATAATGCTTTCCTAACTGGCTCTGACCCGCTACTACTGTTGCTACTAATATGATGGCTCTGATGTTTCGGAATCTCATCCAGAAGGTAGACTATATTCACCTCACGACTACTACCAATCATCTTCTTTGACTCCAGATCCTGCAAAACACAATTACCAAGAAGAAAGGTCACTGAACAGTTTAATTTTTTTGTCAATGAACTAACAGAAAGTAGGTTGGTATGAAGTCTAGGGACATGTAAGACAGAAGATAAAGTTATATCATTGGTCACTTTAATTGTTCCCTTCCCAACAATGAGAATATGTGAACCATCTGTTGTAGAGACTCTATCTCTACCAGAGCACAACTGATAGGAACTGAAAAAGGTAGGGGCATTAATCATGTGCTCAAATGCTCCTGAGTCTATAATCCAGGGAGATCCATCCTTACCTGAAGTGGATGCAAGATTTGCAGTTGCATATGAGCTACCTGTATGTGCAAAAGAAGTGGTGTAGTTGACTCCTGCATTCTGCTGTCCATCTGGAAGGCCAGAGCTAGGTGAATCTTTCTTACTCATAAGCTATCCAAACCTCTCCAATTCTGTTATCACTACTGCTACTGCAATGGATTCCCAATTAGTTTGGGAAAGAGGGGAAGAAGAATCTCCTGTAGTGGCCACATTTGCATTTCCCTTCTTGTTCCTTATCCGGGCAGGCATAAGATTTGGATGAAGCTTCCAACAAGTGTCCCTGATATGCTTAGTCTTCTTACAATAATCACACACCAAGTCCTTCTTATCTTCCCTTCTAGTGTCACTACTCCCCCTGTCTCCATTTGGCTTATATTTGGTTGTACTAACCATAGCCGACTAGTCAACCCTAGGCTGTCTTAGCATGACATTCCTCTTACTCTCCTCTCCAAAGACAAAGGCATAGGCTTGAGAGAGTGTCACACCCTCCCTAGAAAGAATATGTTGCCTAGCAATGTCAAATTTAGGGTTCAGCTCTGCCAAGAACTCAAAAACCCTATTTCTCTGTACCAGTCTTTGATAGGTTGCTGCATCATTTACACTTTTCCTTACCACAGTTTCTAAGTGATCGATTTTCTGCCAAAGGGTTTTTAGCATGGAGAAATACACAGCAAGGGGTTTTTCTCCTTGTTTCATACTTATCACCTGATTCCTTAACTAATAGGGCCTCATTTTGCTTCTGAGAGTAGGTTTCAATCACTCCATCCCATAGGAAATTTTTTGCAATATGAGGTAATATAGAATTACACAACCAAGACATTACAGTAGAAATCACTATTTGCTAATTCAGTCAAGCTTCTTGTGAAAGAAAGAGGGGGAAGGTGAAGATTTCAGCAGTAGAGAAGGAATGAGAAGAAGAAAAGAGTAGGAAGTCAACTAGGATTGTGAGAAAAGTTAACCCTAGCCGCCTACCTCTCATTATAGTTATATTTAACTTAAAGATGAGATATTACAAGGATGCCCTTAGTAGGGTGGCTACTAAATTTGAACAGTCACAACTTTAAAAAAATATAAACTAATGGGCCTAGGCCCAACAACTTCCTAACTAAATAAAAACAAACTAAAACAAAACCGGGCCACTCAACACTCCCCCTCAAGTTGGGAGAAAATGTCCCACATTCCCAACTTGCGTAGATCATGCTCCAGCTTGTTCTTTGCAACACCTTTTGTGAGAACATCGGTTGCAGATAAAAAACAATGTATGGAAGACAAACTTCTCCAGAAGTTACCCTTTCTCTGATAAAATGTCTATCCACTTCAATGTGCTTAGTTCGGTCATGCTGGACTGGGTTAGAAGTTACCCTTTCTCTGATAAAATGTCTATCCACTTCAATGTGCTTAGTTCAGTCATGCTGGACTAGGTTATGGGCAATATTAATTGTTGCCTGGTACCAATATAGCATCATGGGTTCTTCTGCCCGTACACCAATTTCTTCTAACAGAGAACGGATCCAGAGAAATTCTGAAACTCCATGTGCCATGGCCCTGTATTCGGCTTCAGCACTTGATCTTGCCACCACTGTTTGTTTCTTACTCTTCCATGAGACTAGGTTACCCCCAACTAGGGTGCACACTCCTGAAGTTGATCTCCTGTCATCAAGGCATCCTGTCCAATCTGCATCTGTATAAGCCTCTAGTTTCAACTGTCCATGATCAGTGAACAATATGCCTCTGCCCAGGTGTCCCTTCAGATAAGCAAGAATCCTATCAACTGCCTCCCAATGCTAGACTCGTGGAGCATGCATGTATTGACTTACTACACTCACTACATAGGAGATGTCTACTCTTGTCATACACAAGTATAGCAGCCGACCCACAAGTTTCTGATATCTCCCAATGTCCTTTATTGGTTCACCTAATGATGCATTGATTTTATGGTTCTGATCAATAGGGGTGCTAATTGCCTTTGTTCCAAGCTTCCCTGTCTCTTGAAGAAGGTCCAAGACATACTTCCTTTGAGAGATAAAAATTTCATGTTTCGATCTTGCAACTTCAATGCCTAAGAAGTATCTCAGTTCTCCAAGATCCTTAATTTCAAATTCCTTATGTAGGTTCTTTTTCAAACTATCAATCTCACTCAGATCATACCAAGTGACAACAATATCATCCACATAAACAATTAGGATTGACACCAAAGATCCCCTACGCTTCACAAGCAAAGTGTGATTGGATTGAGTCTGAGTGTATCCAAAAGCAATCAAAGCCTTTCTGAATCTGTCAAACCATGCTCTGGGAGATTATTTCAATCCATAGAGTGACTTCTTAAGCTTGCGTACCTTTCCCTTTTTAGTATCATTGTAAAAACCAGCAGGAAGATCCATATACACTTCTTCTTGCAGATCCCCATTTAGGAAAGCATTCTTCACATTCAGTTGAAACAAGGGCCAAGAGTATGAGGCAACAAGAGAAAGAAGTATCCGAACGGAGGCCATCTTTGCAACTAGCGCAAAGGTCTCTAAGTAATCAATGCCATAGGTCTGTGTGTACCCTTTTGCAACAAGTATTGCCTTGTATCTTTCTATACTTCCATCTGCCTTATATTTTACTATATAAACCCATCTGCATCCAACTGTCTCCTTGCCTTCTGGTAGGTTCACAATGTCCCATGTTTGATTCTTAATCAAAGCTTCCATCTCTTCCTGCATAATTGTCTTCCACTCAGGTTTGGAGAGAGCCTCACTAACACCCTTGGGTATAGACACTGAATCGAGAGAGGAGAGAAAAGCACGGTAGGAAGCAGAAAGTTCACTGTAGGATAAGTACTGTGAAATACAATGAGCAGTACATTTTCTCTTCCCTTTTCTGAGAGCAATAGGAAGATCAATGTTATCTATAACAGAGTTAGTAGGATCAATGGGAACTAAAATAGTAGCGGGACCAAGAGGAATACCTGAATCCATGTCATCCGAATCTGGAGTCTCCAAAGGATCGACAGGAAGTGGTGTGAGTTCTGCTGTAGTAGAATCAACCGCCTTGTGAAGTCTTTGTCGTGAGTAATGCTGAGAAGCAGAATGCAAAGGAAGTGGCAAGGTAGGTGCCACAGGGTGGTGGTCAAGCACAGGAGTAGACACAGGGACTGGAACTGGGAGAGGAATAGATTGCTAACTTACTTCCCCAAAACACTCCCCCTGAGAAGGATTCTTTGAGAAAAGTACGTGGATTCAAAAAAGGTGGCATCCATGGTAACGTATCGGCTCCCAGAGACTGGATCATAACAGCAGTACCCTTTCTGATTCTCTGCATATCCAAGGAAGACACTTCTTTGCCTTGGGATCAAGTTTCGAGCGGTGAGGACCAAGTATATGTGCAAAGCAAACACACCCAAACACCCTGAGAGGAATATGAAACATCTCTCCCTGAGGAAAAAGAAGACTGAATGGAGTGTTGAATCCAAGTATACGAGAGAGCACCTTGTTAATCAGATATACTGTTGTGAGAACTGCATCACCCCAAAACCGAACCAGAACTGTAGATGTGATCATCATGCTTCTTGCAGTCTTAGCAATGTGTTTGTTCTTCCTTTCTACAACACCATTCTGCTGTGGACTGTAGGGGCAACCGCTCTGATGGACAACATCATATTCTAACAGATATGAGGCAAGATGTCTTTCAAAATATTCCCTGGCATTGTCAGATCTAAACACCTTTATTCTTGTTCCAAACTGTGTTAGTACCATCTAATGAAATTGCCTCACCAAGGATGGTACCTCATCGTGGGATTTCATCAAGTAAATCCAAGAGTATCGAGAGAAATCATCCACAAATAAGAAAAAATAGCGATAGCCTCCCATAGAAGGAACATGGTAAGGGCCCCACACCTCCAAATGAATAACATCAAAAGAAGAAAAACATCTTTTATTACTAAGTTTAAATGAATGTCTACAATGCTTTCCAAGTTGGCAACTTCACACTCCAAACTTGACAGACTAACAGACTCAAAAAGTTTTGTGAACAAAGAACTCAAAGAAGAAAAAGGTAAATGACCCAAACGATTATGCCAAAGCATAATTTGACTCACAGATCCTGACTCACTATCCCTGCTGACATGATGACTCTGATGAGGAGGAAGTACATCCAGGAGGTAGATTCCATTCACTTCACGACCACTCACAATCGTCCTCTTTGAATCCAGATCCTGCAAAATACAACGTCCAGGAGAAAAAATTACTAAGCAGTTCCGGTTCTTAGTCAAACTACTAACAGATAACAAATTAGTACTCAATCTGAGAACATGAAGGACAGAGGATAGACAAATAGAATCACTAATCTTGACAGATCCCTTCCCAGCAATAGGAACATGGGATCCATCAGTTGTGGAGACCCTGTCTCTGCTAGAATAGAACTGGTAAGAAGAAAAAATAGTGGAGCTATTGGTCATATGCTCTGAGGCTCTAGAATCTATAATCCAAGGGGGTCCCTCCTTACCTGAAGTGGAAACATAATTTGCAGTGGCGTGTGAACTACCTGTGTGAGCAAAGGAGGTAGAGTGGACTCCACCAGTGCCACCTGTACCTTGTTGTCCGCTTGCGGTTGAACTGGAACTGGCTGTATCCCRCTGGTTCAGAAGTAGCCCATACCTCTCAAGTTCGGCCCTTACTGCAGCAGTTGCAACAGACTCCAGAGTAGTTGTAGTAGGAGGGGCCGGAGTGTCACCAGTAACTGCCATGTGTGCATTTCCCTTCTTATTTTTCAATCTATCCGGCACAAGATGTGGGTGAAGCTTCCAGCAAGTATCTCTTGTATGTTTAGGCTTCTTACAGTAGTCACAGGTCAGATCTCTTTTGTCTTCTTTCTTGATTTCACTACCACTTTGTTTAGGTTTCAAACACTTACCATAGCAGACTGATCAGAAATGAGGTTTTTCATCATCACATCCCTCCTGCACTCCTCCCCTGACACAAAGGCATATGCTTGGGAGAGAGGGACATTGTCCCTGGAAAGAAGATGTCGTGCAATATCATACTCAGGATTAAGGCCAGCAAGGAATTCAAACACCCTGTACTTCTCTAGATGTTTCTGATAGGTAGTTGCATCCTTAGTGGTTTTCCAAGCAAATGTCTCTAAATGGTCAATCTCCTGCCACAGGGTTTTAAGGACTGAAAAATAGGCTGCAACAGATCTATCTCCCTGTCTTGTAGCAATAATCTGATTTCTCAGTTGATAAGCCCTAGCAACATTCTCCCTCTGTGAATAAGTTTCTGCAACCCCATCCCATATCTCCTTGGCTGCATTTGCCCATAAAAGATTTTTACTTATATGTGGCAACATGGAATTACACAACCAAGTCATCACCATATAATTCTCCTACACCCACTAGGAGTTGCTACTTTCAGGTTTCACCTCTTCACCAGTGATATACCCTAATTTCCCATGAGCACCAATGACCATCTTTGAAGATTATAACCATTCCAAGTAATTTGCACCATCCAACCTAATTGTAGTAATGGTCCTAGCCCCGAAGGGGTCTCCAGCACCTCCTCCCACTGGTCTCATTTCACTCCCAGGCTTATTTTCAACTTTGTGGCCCTCCATGCTTCTCAAAAAAGATAAAGAAAATAACTAAAAATTGCAGCAAGATCAAACAAGACACCTTTTGGAACCAACAACACTTTCTTGGTGTCTTGGACTTTCTTCCCACAAAAGATTCCTTTTCTGTGGGATGGGAGAAGAGAGAAAAGAGGCAGCCGCCTCTCTAGAAGCCTCCAAACCAGGCAGGACTTGAACCGCCCCTTACAAAAAACTCCAAGGAACCCTAAAAAAATTAGGGCGCCACTTCCTAGGTCAAAAATGAAGAGTCCAACAAAAACAGGACTCTTACCCTTTCTCCAGTTTTTCCTAATTCTGATGAGAAACCCTAGACCAGCTATAGGGCACACAGATCCATCAAGAAAATCCAAAAATTGGGCTTACTTGAGAGCTTCAATCAGCCTCTTAAATCACCATGCAGTCGGCCGATCTAGGGTTGCATGGGAGAACAACTTCAAGAACCTTCGACCTGCTCCGATACCAAGTAGAAATCACTATTTGTTGATTCAGTCAAGCTTCTTGTGAAAGAAAGAGGGGGAAGGTGAAGATTTCAGCAGTAGAGAATGAATGAGAAGAAGAAAAGAGTAGGAGGTCAACTAAGATTGTGAGAAAAGTTAACCCCAGCCGCCTACCTCTCATTATATTTATATTTAACTTAAAGATGAGATATTACAAGGATGCCCTTAGTAGGGTGGCTACTAAAACTGAATAGTCACAACTTTAAAAAAATATAAACTAATGGGCCTAGGCCCAACAACTTCCTAACTAAATAAAAACAAACTAAAACAAAACCGGGCCACTCAACAATTACCATGTAATTCTCCTGCACCCATCGGGAAGAATTTGTATCAGGTTTCTTCTCCTCCCCAATGATGTATCCTAAGTTTTCATGGGCACCAATAGCCATCTTGGCTGATTGTGCCCACTTGAAATAATTTGTACCATCAAGTTTTACTATAGTAATGATTCTAAACCAAAAAATATCACTACTACCTCCAACACCCAGTCCCACGGTATCGGTGGATTTCACCTTGGTACTCCAACTCTCCATCTTACTTCAAACAGTTCAACAGTAAGAAAAAATAGATTGGAGATCTTCCAAAAGCAATTTAATATCACACACATAGAAAGCAACCCTTCTAGAAGAAGAAAACCCTATCCGGAGAGAAATCTCTCTCCATCCCACGCCTCCCAACAGAGAGAAGAGTGAATTGATCACTCTAGGAGGCTCAGAAAATTCTAGAAACTTAACCACCCTCTTCAGAATAACAAAAGAAAACTAACAATACCTGGGTGCCCAAGATCATATCAAAAACAAAGAGTCCAACTTTTCTGGGACTCTTCCTCGTACTCCAGTTCTTCTTGATTTTGATGTTGAACAGTAGATCACCTTCCTGATGATTAGATCCCACCAAAAAATCCAAGAACTGGGCAATATATAGCAGATCGATCAACCCTTTGTTGCTTCATGCAGTCAGCTGATTTAGGGCTGCATGAGAATGCTTCAAGAACCCTAGCCGGTGCTCTGATACCAAGTAGAAATCTGATGAAATCAAATATATGAACAGAAAAGGGTTTCTTGAAGAGAGAAAGAAGAGAGAAGAAGAAGAGAATGAGAGATCTTTGAAAAGAAAAGAGAGCAATGATTTGGCCGCCCCCTTCACTTATTATTTATACTAAAAATAATAAAGCAGTACAAAGACAACTATGCCCTTATAGGGCGGCATAACATGAAAACAGCATATATAAGACTCAAAAACATAATAAAATTTGGACTCACATAACTACTGTGGTCCCCACCTCCTATCCAACAACTAACATAAAACATCTACTCAGAAAAACAACATAAAACTGATTAATCTTCAACAAATTTCAAAATTACATCAAATTTTTTGTTTAGAGAGAGAGTGTGTGATTGCTTTTGTGTACTAGTACATTGTAATTTTTTATGCTTTCTTCCAACAAAATGATGTAATGGAAAAGGGTAGTATTAGAGAAAACCAACAAGATATGTAATCTTACATCATTGATAGCTAGTGAACCAGTTAAAGCTTTCTTTAGTTGAATATATGAAAGTACTTCAGAAAAGTATACTAGACTATAGATAACTATGCTTTCCTCATTTTTCTTGGCAGCACCAATGACTCTGTACTGGAAGAAATGAAGAAAGAATACATGCTTCAACAGGAAGGAAAGGGATCTACATAAGCTTGAGTGCGTTGTTTTTCTAACACCAATTAATTCGGGACCAATTACAAGAATTCTCCACCAGTGGCCCAGTGCAAATGTTGAAAAAGTTGTGTACCATGGAATGAAGAGGACAATGTCTAGAAATATTTCTGTTTTTTTTCCTTGATGCTCCATGTCCCATCAAACATCGCATTCCAATGTTCATGTTCCTCAACTTTAATCATTGAATTCATTAGTCTAATGTAGGAGCAAAAGAGGAAATGTCTAGCATTGTTGGGAAACATTCCCAACAATGCTCTTATTTTTCTTCTTTCAGGAAATTGGCACTACAGAAGAAAAAAAACAAAAACGTGTCCTTGGGCGTGCGTTTTTCCAAAACGAAGTCAGAATATTTTTTTTTCAAACCAATAAAAAAAGATGCTTCAGAAAACAAAAATACGTTTTCATTTTTTTTTTTTTTTGATCAGTTAAAAATACGTTTTCATTTCCAAAGGCTGATGTAGACACATAGAGGCATTCATGAGACTGACAGCTTAGATCATATCAGTCATGGGGAGCCTATAACACAGTAGACTGTTGTTTTGTTTGGCCATCCTGATATTCCTATTGAACAATTCTTTAAGGAGAGGAGAAAAAGAAAGAAAAAGATAAAAAAGTATGTTTAAGATGAAAAGGCAAAAAAAAAAAAAGTCATTCTCTTACCAACAAATAACATCAAAATAAACTTTTGTTTTCTTAGTTCCTTTTAAAATTTCAATTAGATCAGTGATCTTTAAAGTTCAAAATATCAGCATCTTCGAAGTTTTGATCTCTCATTCCCCATGTCATCATTCATGGCGAGATATTCCCAATGTATAATGAAATGACATATGCATGTTCCCATGTCATCATGGCGGAATGTGCTGTGACCTGTGACCTGTGAGACGTGTATTGATCTTTCGATGATAAGTATGTTTTCAATACACGGCGGAATGTGCTGTGACCTGTGAGACGATTGTGGGAAACTAAGGGCTGATTTGAACCCGTTGACGAGGAAAATTCATATAAACCCCATGATTCATAAATAAAATCATGGTTCAACGAGCCATTATAAAATACAAAAATAGATAGTCTACATTTAATGGAGTTCAGTCAAGGATTCTCTATCCTTAATGCAAAGCTACTATTAGCGAATTAAAACACAATTAAAGTATGATACTTGCATACTTAAAAGTTGTGCATCGAGAGTTTTGAACCATTAAGAGCGTGTGATGTACATTCAGGGAAGAATAGGGCAAGGAGCTCAAAAGCATGGTTTTCAAAATCGGATCGGATCGGACGATTGGACCAAAAAACCGGGAACCGGTCTGTTTTTCCTAAAAATTGGATCTTCCCTCAAAATCATTGATTTTGGTCAGCAAACCGCTGAATTAGGCGGTTAATTGTTCGAACCGTTTAAACGGTTTTGACCGTTTTTTATTATTTTTTATTTTTTTGTCGGAACGGGCTGAGCGTTCGGTTCGAACAGTTGAACTGTTTGACCCGATAACTGGACCCCTGACCGGTTCGGTCTCCAAGTCGGTTTTAAAAACCATGCTCAAAAGAGTTAGTATCGATTTTGGTGGTTGTTGGGCCTTGGCCAGTGTTCACCACGTGTCCCCACCTCATTTGAGGATTGCAACATGCACCAAGGTTAGCCCTTCGGTCATATGGGAGTGTGTCACATCACAACTCATCCAAGCTCATGCCACGCAGTCTTCCTCGGCTCAGTCAGCTGTAATTTCCCTATTCATCCACGTGGAAATCCAACCTGGGCTTGATTTGCGACATCACCGCATATTGATACTTTGAACCATGCTACAAATGCATTAATAACACTAAGTTTAAGACTTAAATGACTATAAGTATAAATTACATAGGAAATCATGTTTTAATAGTTTTTTATTACAATTATGAACTACATGGATACACTCACAAAATTCTTAATCCCTCACATTAAGAATGGGTTTTCAATATAATAATATTTGGCCCGGAAACTATCTAAGCAATCGGTTCCGTTTCACCTCTAACCTGTTCCTGGGTCAAAAACCGTTGACTTCATCAGAAAACCGCTGACCTAGGCGGTCGAACCATCAATTCGTTTGACCCGGACAGCGGTTTGTAGTATAAAGTTGCAGGAGAGAAACACACAAACTCAGATCTCAGATCTGAGGAAGAAGAAGATCATAGATGTTGCAGAGAATCTCATATCTGAGATCTGAGATCCAAGAACTCAAATCTTAGATCTCAGATCTCAGACCTGAGAACTCAGATCTGTGTTTGTTGTCGTCACCATCACCATTATCGTCGCCGGTGAGCATCGAACCATCCTCCTCCTCTTCCTTCTTCTTCCCTCCTTCCTTTCCTTTCTCTTCCTTTCTTTCTTTCTTTCTTTTCTTCTTTCTTTTTTCCTTTCTTAGCCAACAACATCTCTTCTCCAGTTCTCCTTTCTCAAATCTCATATAAAATATTTGCCCTAATATGCAAACCGTCTGAACCATTCGACCCGAACGATCGAACCACCAACCCGGAAACCGATAGCTAGAACGGTTCCGTTTCTGGGTTAGTTTTTAAAACCTTGTCTAGTAGGGACATCATTGTAAGCACACTCAATGAGCAATCAATAAATATTAGTTGTATCAAAATTTGCCTCTAATCTATATGTATACTACTATTAAAAGTACAAATGAAAGTGTAGAACTTTTCTTTGCCTAAATGACCCTTACTTTTTAAATTGGTCCCTCTCTAATTGTGATGGAATAAAATGTAATTGAACCACTACTTTTTACCCCATTTAATCTCTTCTCATTAAATCTTATATTTAAGGTATTAATACCAATTATCATCCATCCAATCTTATTCTTGACTAAAATAACCCTATTTTTGAATTCCATCCAAAAGATGTAATTTGAACTATTTTGTTTAACCTCATTCAACTCTCTCTCATTAAGTCTTATATTTAAGGTACTAATTTCTATTCTCTCTCATTAAATCTTATATTTAAGGTATTTTTCTCACTAATAAATCCTATCAATTAGATCTATATCCAATACTTAGTATACAATACTTTTTAAAACCACCTAAAAGAAACCACTTTTCATCATGGTTATAGTTAAGCAATTCAACCATCTAAGTCAAATAGATCAACTCATGATATTATAGTTAAATAATAAAATTTTTAAGGCAGAAATAATTATAAAATTATAAAAAAAAAATAAAAAATGTAGAAAAAAATTGGGTACATATTTCATATTTTGTATTAATCATATAATCATTTTAAATAATAATTTTTTTTATTGATGTTGGAAATGAAAAAATAAATAAATAATAAAAATTAGTATAAAATACAAATTCATATTAAACAAAAATAAAATAAGTATAAATCAGGGTCAACAATTCAACCTTTTGGGTCAAATGTGTCAACCCTTGATGTTAGAATTTAATAATAAAATTAAAAAATGACAAAAACACAAAAAATATGAGAAATGGAAAAATTCACTAATGTTTTATATTGATGGAAATAAAAAATATAACTTAAAACCAACCTAAAAATGAAATTATTTTCCTATATGGTTGCGGTCAACAATTCAACCTTTCAGGTTAAATGTGCCAACTCTTGATATCATAATTAAATAAGAAAAATATAAAATATAAAAATGCTAAAATTTATAAAAAATATAAAGAAAATTGTAGAAAACATTTGGATATATCTCTAATATTTTATATTAATCATATTAAGAAAAATAAATGTGATAAACAAGAAATGCTTTTATTAGTGATGAAAATGAAATACAAAATTTGAAACTAACCCAAAAGTAATATTATTTCCTATGTGGTGGAAAGTCAGTAGTCAACCTTTCAGGTTAAATGTGTGAACCTTTAATGCTATAGTTAAATAAAAAAAATAAAAAAAAAAGATTAAAAAAAATCTTTGTACTAAACAAAAATGCACAAATTTTGTAGGAAACGCTTCGACACATTTCTAATATCATATACTCATCATATTAAATAAAAATAAATGTGACAAATATGAATTATTTTATATATAAAAAAATTTAAAAATATATTATTCCTTATCATCATCATCATCTAAAATTGTCACGTGCAAAACAAAGCATGTGCACAGTTACTAATCTTTTCAAGGGTAGGTTGAGGGTATTCTACGAGCACGTGTCAGAAAATTTACTAATTGCTTACTCCAAATACTGAATTAAAAGGGCTGGAGATATCAATGAATAACTTTAAATTACACATTTAACATTGAGCAATCCACCTGTCTCACATGCCAATAACTTGAGAACCAGACCTCTGTTTCAACTATAATGACTAATCTATAAAGGTATTATCACTTAGGCTCCAACCTAAACCAGGAAATAAAGCCATAATAACTTATTGTTCAAAGCTAAGACAAATCCATGACAAAACCATCCAGGATACTCAAACAAGGACTTTTAAACTCAGACAAATCTAATAGCCTAGTAGTTACTGACTTGTTGCTACTCTTACACTCTTACTACAACTAAACAAACCATATTACCAAAAACAAGTCCGAATAGCCCAAAAAGAGAAACATACATCCCTATGATAAACTGACACCCTATTTGTAACTTGTAAGATGATCGTAACACTCAAAAAGTTGAATTTGCAGTATTTAGCCCTATTTATTTAGAAAAGTCAGACTTTCGAAAAGCCATAAATAAAGATCTTCTGTTGTTTGTTGAGATGTTCTTTCAAAGCAACGGAGCAGTAGAAAACTAAAGCTCAAAAAAGGCCAACACTAGGATTTTCAGATTTCTTGCTTTGGACTTGCATTCTGAAATCTGAAAATCCCTCTGATTCATTTGACAGTTCTAAGCAACTAGATACTCTTTGATCATTTACGGTTGTCATGTGACCAAAAACAAGCGTTTGGAAAGTAAATACACTCTCCAAGTTGCATCGTATTGGAAGCTTAAAACCTTTTGATTTTTCAAACTTGGAAAGATCTTAGAAAGCCTAACCAATACTTCGTTTATTTACATGGATCCTATTATCATTGGATCCTTTGATGTTTAATTCAGGAGTCCCATTGCCTCAGGGCCCTTAACCAGTAACCTATTTACCTGTCTAATAATACCGAAAATATACAAAACAGGTGTTTGAATAATAGGTTGAAAATGGCGTTTCAAAACTAAAAATTCTAGTAAGAGTCGGCAAACTAATTTGGCCCTTTCTTTCACAATTACATTCGCTGCTTCCATCTGTCGCTCAGTTGTCGGAATTTGTTCAAAGGCCACAGGACAAATACCAAGGCAAGCTCTCACAAGAAGCTCCACACACTGAAGCAAACAAGTTACACTACTGAAAACACAAGACCAAGGAATATTCATTGTACAGCCACTTCAAAATCCCAAGACAACCCTGTATTAAGAATCCAGCAAAACTTTTTGGACGACAAAACTCCAATTCTGAAGCAGTCCAGGAAGGCAGGAACCAAAGGTCTGTCAAGCCAAATGACAATATATGCAATAGAAGCACGTAGGAGCTAATTTGGTTTCCTCATATTTCGACCAGCACGAATTACTTCATCCACCAGTAGCAATTGGGAAGCAATAACAGGTCTGCAAAACAAAGAATCACCCGTTATGGGCTTAAAGTTGAAAATACATTAAAAAAAAAAGGTTCCGATTTGAAGTAATTAGTTTTACATACGCTGAGTTAATGATTTGGCGCTTAACAGAGTAGTTGTCAAATATACCCTCCATTTGGGGGTCAATTGGCTCTCCTGTATGCTGGTTCAACCCCACAATGTTCCCCCTGTCATGCTCTCCCTAAAAGACATCAAAGATGGTAAACATAGATTACAGATCTGCTGACTTGAATCTTCACTTCTTGGAAAGCAGATTAAGCACCATAGGACTGTACCGTAAGTGCAATGATGACATCTTGAGTGTCAAGGCCGGAGTTCTCTGCCAATGTCTTGGGAACAACAAGAAGGGCATCAGCAAATGCCTCCACACCAAGTTGTGCACGCTGATCAAATATGACAAATGCCACCAATGTTAAGAAAAGAAAACCACAATAACTGTTTTATTTTCTAAGAACCAATCAGAAAAAAACATTTTTTTCTGGACATGGAATTAGGAAAAAGGCCAAATGTTACCCCTTGAACAGTTTTCTTTACTTCATTGACTAGATACTGTCTAGCTGCAACTTCAAAAGCCCCTGCACCCTGAACCACAAACCAAGTAAAATAAATAAATAAACCCACAAAAATAAAGATGTCTTGTAATCCAGTAGTCTTTCAGCCTTTTGCTTGTGATTTAATTAATTCTCTTGTTCCCAACTGTGTGTTTGAAGAGAGAGAGAGAGAGAGAGAGAGACTCATCGAGATATATTGAACACATCGAATCCAGCCAATTTGCATTTATTAAAGTACTTTTATAATTTTATAAAAGCATTTTATATAAAAATATTTATTTATAAAAGTATAAAACAAGTTCAAATAGAGCCAACAGAGTGCTTTATAAAAAAAGTACTTTTTATATAAAAGTATTTTTGTAAAAGTATCTTTATAAGATTTATGAAAGTGCATTTTATAAAAGTACTTTATATGGAAGCACTTTGATAAAAGTATTTTTATAAAATGACTTTTTATATAAAAGTACTTTTATATAATAAGAATACTTTTATAAAAAGTAGTTTGCCCTTTTAAATTCCTGCCGATGGTAACCATGAAAGTCCTGGCCAATGGTAACCACGATGTCACTCTGTTTTTAAAGCTGCACAGAGATGGAAGGTAGAATGCAGGACTGCATCCTAACAAGATCAGGAGGCCATGCCACCATGGTCGCCAGAGTTTCAATCAAAGGAATAAGAACAGGAATTGAGGAGCTTCCCTACAAGGAGAAGACAAGGAGGGGACAAGACAGAGGAAAGGAAAGAATTAGAAAGTAGGGAAGCTTGTCTCTAAAGAGCACAGGCAGTATTTCAGTAATAGCCAAGATTGGGATTGGGGAGTTTGGCCTTCCGGTGGAACTTGCACAACTGAAGGCAAACCTTCACCACTTTTTCTTGGAAGCAGAGGGGAAAGGAGTTCAAGAAAGGACTTTCCTTCATGGTTGTTTGGTGGGATGCTTCACCAGGGATGATTTAGATGGAAATGATATCAGCTAATGGGCAAAGGAGGTTTGTCAATCAATCCAAGCAGTAGGGGTGAGACATATGAATGATAAATGGTGGCTATTTATCCTCCAATAACCAGCAGAGAGGCTAAGAATCTGCACATGAGGTTTAGAAATTTCTATGGGGTGTTCCTTCATTTAGAACCCTGGTTGGAGAGATACGAAACTTGGTCAAAGGCATTGGATGTCCCTGATCATCGTTGCATCTGTGTTTTTGGTCTCCCTCTTGATTTGTTGAGCTCCGAAATTGTACAGAGGATTGGATCTCTGCGGAGGTTTCTTGGTGGTGGATGAATCTGAGTATTGTTGGTCCAGCGAATGCGTGTTTAAAGGTGAAATGGTTAGGAGTCCCACCTCCAACAGTGAATGTGATGGACAGTGAGGCCTTCTATGTAGTATGTAGTTACCCTATGACCAGAGATAAAGCAGAAAAACTTGCAATTCCAGAGGACTTCCGGGAGGCAATAGTTGTGGGAGAATAGCTGGCTCAGTGGAGGCTGGCGGGGTGGTCAATAGAAGAAGATGGAAGAGAAAAAATTTGATTTGATTAATCCTCCACCAGGAATACTGGATAAAGAAGCTGTGGGAGTCTCCCCAGCCGGTGAAGAGGGAGACAATAGGAGTTGGTGTTTGGTCAGCAGAAGGAAGAAAGGCCAACGTGGCCAAGAAAAATCCCTTAGATCCCCCACCAAATCCGATGATCAAGGCTCAAGGTCAAGATTTGAATTTCAAAATGGTCCTTTCCAAATTTCAAGCAGGGAAAATCACAAGGTGTTTGATGAAAGTTTATTACACAACCTCATGGATTCAGTAGCGGTGCGGGTTAAATCTAGTTTGGGCATTCATGGTAGTGGATCCGACCCAGCAGGTTAGAGTCAGCAACGCCAGGGCCAGGCCTAAGGAACAGAAGGCGGGGACTAGATAAGGTGAGTCTAGTCAGTTTTCCAAGTGCGACAAGAATTTTGGAAAACAGGATTCAGTCCCCACCTGCTCCCATTCAAGGCAAAGGCAAGATTCCTGCAAAGGAGGTTTGATCATCATTGTCGTCATCAACCAGCTCATCCCGGGGGGGCGAGACATCAAGGAGAGGTGACAAGGAATCAGAGGTAGCAATGACAGATGAAGGGAGATCACAATCAACCGAGCCCAAGTTCTCCACAAGACCTCACTAGGGAACCAGAGAGGACAAAAACCACTCCATTAGTTGTCGGGTCGAATTTGCAAAAAGCATTGGTAGCTATGGGTACAGAGGTAGGGAAAGGCTTCCCAGAAGGACAAAATGGTAGCCAAAATGAGACAGGCCTAGAACCACTGGCTGTGATGAGGGATCTGCAGGCAGAGAAAACACCTCCTCGAATGATTCAGCTGAGGTAACTACAAGATAATGAGGTCCCTTAGTGGGTTTTGTCTAAACTGTTAAGTTTTGGAGAGTTTCTGGGGGTGTCAATAAAGGGAATGGAAGAAGAAGAAACGAAAGCTCTTTTGGTTGCCTTGGAGAACAGGTATCTGATTGTTAATTGTTTAAGTTTTGAAGGAACTTTTAAGGTAGGCTTAGGGACTACTGAATGAGGGAGAAGGCAGTTTGGGAAGGAAAAGCAGATCTGCCAATCGTTGATCGTTGAGAGCACCAAGGTATTAACTGTTAACTTGGAGCGTCAGGGGCTTAGCTTCTGGAAGGAGGATGGTGGTTGCAGATTTCATAAAAGACAAGAATCCAGATGTATTGTTATTGCAAGAGACAAAACTACAAAGGGTGGATTTCCCAGTTATTCAAAGTGTATGGGGCTTTCAACCTTGTGACTGGCTTTACATTCTGGCAGTGAATGCAACAGGTGGTATAGCAATCATCTAGAATAATTCTTCTTTTAGATTGATGGACAAAAAGGAAGGTATGTTTTCCATCTTGATGAAGCTCTTTGGCTTGCATTTGGATATTTCTATTGTCATAACTTCTGTGTATGGTCCCACTGACTCTTCTCTAAAGCCTTTATTGTGGGAGGAACTCAATGAACTGAGAAGCAGTTGGTCAGGTCCTTGGCTTATAGGCAGTGATTTCAATGTGACTTTGAAGCATAGAGGTCAAGTGTGATTAAAACATTACAGGAAATTGAAAGATGAAAGCTCACCAATATAACTGCTTCGTCCTCAATTGTATTCTTGACCGCTCTCAGACCATCGCGAACAGCATCCTTAATCTGAGCAATCGTATGGTCATTAGGTCCTGGAACATCAAATAAGGCATGAGAATCAGATAACTATTTAATTTTATGTGTGCATTAAAGACAATAAAAATCATATAAATAAAAGACAATAATTTTTATTGTGTTTTGCTTGCACATGTTTCAATGGTCTGTATCTTCCCTTTAAATTATGAAAATTTCCAATCAATCTTTTGGGCCTACTTCTAAATGTCTAAGGTTCTACGAATCATTTATTTCAATAGCATTTATATTGTTGTAACTACTGAAATTCCAGCAGCCATAACTACAACAACACATCAAAAATATGATTTTTAAAGTATTGTTATTTCTTTTAGAATTTAGAATTGCATACCTTTCTTTTGGGGGGAGGGTGACTCTGATTAAGAGTACTCTCTCCAATTTGCCTACCTACTTCCTATCTCTTTTCTCTATTCCTAAGAGGGTGGCAAATCAGATTGAAAAGCTTCGACGGAATTTCCTTTGGAGAGGCTGGGAGGAGGAGAAAAAAGTGCACTTGGTGAGTTGGGAACAAGTCTGTCTCCCCAAATCTGAAGGGGGGTTAGGTATAACGAAGCTGAAATATTTTAACTCTGCCCTCCCATGTAAATGGATTTGGAGATTTGCTGTAGAATCTAATGCTTGGTGGAGATATCTCATAGCTAGCAAATATGGTGTGAGCTGGGGAAATTGGAGATCTAGGGAACCCCCTCCTAACTGAGGTAACTCTCTGTGGAAGGGGATAATGAAGCACTTTCCAGAGTTGGACAGGGGGATCTCAGTCAGGGCTGGTAATGGTAATAGGATCAAATCCTGGAAGGACCCTTGGTGCTCAGATGTTCCTCTTGCTGAGTCCTTCCCTCTCATCTTCCAGTGTGCTTCAGACCAAGAGGCCTCAGTTGCTGAGTGCTATAGTATTTCTGGTGGTTCTGTTCTTTGGAATCCCTCTTTCCAAAGAAATCTCTTTGATTGGGAGGTGGATGAGGCAGTGAATCTTTTGACCTGTCTCCAGCATCAAGAGATGGACTTTAGTATGGAGGATAAGTGGCATTGGAAGTGGAATCCTGACAGGATATTCTCTGTTAAATCTTTGGCGGCTAGGCTTGGTAGGAGGGGTATTCCTGATTTCCCAGTTCAGCAAGTGTGGAATCCTATCAGTCCGACTAAAGCCAGTTTCCTTGTTTGGACTATGGCTCTTAACAAACACCTTTCTAAGGAGAACCTTGTAAGCAGGGGAATTCAGATTTTGGACCAGTCTTGCAGCTTATGTGGGTGCAGTGCTGAATCTACTGATCATCTGTGTTTACACTGCCTGTTCTCGGCTCAGTTGTGGAACCACCTCCTCAAGTCCTTGAAGGTTTGTTGGGTGATGCCAAGGTCGGTAAAAGAGCTGTTATGCTGCTGGCATATTGTGGGCTGGAGCAAGAAAAAGGAGACTTTATGGAAAATAATCCCAAGTGCTGTAATGTGGTGTATCTGGACCGAGAGGAATAGAAGGGTGTTCAGCAACAAGTTTCTAAGTCTGGAGGACCTAACCCAGAAGTTAGTGGGCAAACTGATTTCCTGGTTGTCTGTGGTGGCAGATTTTAGAAACTGTAATGTATCAGATGTATTTTTTTCCTTGTCTTGATGGCTTGTGTAATCGCTGTTTAGATCAGTCAGCCTGTTTTGGGACTGATCTCAGCCTCCAGTGTGTATTTCATTCTCAATAAATATTACTTTACCTTTTCCAAAAAAAAAAAAAAAAAAGAATTTAGAATTGCATATTCTTGTATATTTTCCTTTCCATTTTTTTCAGAAAAGGCGTCTCACTTTGTTCAGGCACAAAACTCACATTGTGCCTTGGACTCGTTGCTTTTAAAACACTGGGTCGATCATTTGACTTCAACCTTGATTTGGAACATGTCACTTTTGTTTAGGACCCTTTTTCAAATGTCAAAATTTGTCTATTTTACTTGATTTTGTTGACTCCTGAAGGTTTTTGAGTTATCCATCCAACAAGATCAAGAGAATCAGAATATCAATGGACGAAGAGATTAAATTTAGGTTTTCTATTTCTTTGAGTCTCATTTTAAGTAGGAAAGTGGGCTGGTGAATCCTTCTTCCTCTCAGATTGGGAAGATTACAAATACAAAAATCTACAGTGCAAATACAAGGTTTAGAATACAACATACATGGCTTTGCACTGTACATATTTGTATTTGTACTCTTCTCAAACTGAGCTTAAAGTATAAAAACATGTGTTTTGTAAATTCACCGAGTCTATGACTGAATTTGATTATGAAAAAAATATTAAAATAAGTTACTTTGTGAAGTCTTCCTCTCCTTTCTCCTGTCTTCTAATCTGTCTCTATGTACAGATTGGAAACTTGTTTTTCCCCCTATATTCTCCTATCGAGGTATACAAATCTACAACTCTTATTTCATTCCCCATCTTTTCAAATATGAATTTTCTTATTCTGCCCTTCTAAGCCCACCACTGCTGCATGGAAGAAAAATTATGTTTGAAAGGCAAAGGGACTAACCTTGATAAAAAGTAAATTATCCAACCTTCCCACCCATACCCGCTAGAGTTAGAGATTGAACAGACATAATGCAATTTCTTGGGGATGGAGGCATAGTTGTCAAGGCAACGCCTAGGCAACAAGGCGCCCATGCATGGTTGCCTCGCTTAATCGCCTACCAATTTTTTACATGCCACTATGAAACACTTTAAAATTCTTTGTTTTTAATATTATAATAATAATTTGAATAGATATTTAACTAAAATATTCATTTTGGTGGATTTTATATACTAGTTTCTTTTTATTTTCTTATTTGTTAGACTTCAATCAACATACATGTTGGGTGGGCTCAGCCACTCAGGTTGGGGTTTTGTTAAAATCTTCAAATCGGGTACCTGAGTTGCACCCCTACCTCCCTCCTTCCCTCACATCTCCTCTGACACTGTAATACTTCTCTTCATCTATCGTTTCCTTTTTTTCTATTTCAGATTAGATGCAACCAAACTGTTAGTAATGACTCCTCACCATGGAATTCTTCAACATATTGAAGAGGGAATATTTAACTTTATCCCAACGGTCTTCTGAAACAACTCAAAGCAAAAGTTTTATCTCGCTTGATAGGTTTTGCCTGAAACCTTAATATTACTATCTGTGTTCCTCTTTTGCAAGAGAGTAGAGGATTCTCCTATGCTGGTTCTTTAAGCTATTTTATCCATTACCATCACTATCCATATTCTTTAAGCTATTTTATCACCAAGATGTGCAAATTTCACAGATTACATTTCCTTTCTTCACTCCATGCATGATATCTGATTTTAAGGTCCTTGTCAAAGGACTCAACTCCATGGTATTAGTTCATTCTTCCATTAATGTCAAAATTTGTCAAGCAATATGAAACTTGTGAATACAACCATAAAATTAAATATTGTCTCTAAATCTCTATTAAGAGCCAAAAACCAATGAAAAATTAGTGGCAATAACCCTATATTGCACATCATGTTTTAATTCAAAAAAGGTTTGTTTGTATGCAATGTACCATGCCACTTCATTAGGATATGCAAGACGGCAAGACAAAAATGCATAGAAGGGAAAAGAAATGAATCCTCCAAATACCTTTTATTAGAATTGTACAAGAGTAAGGGTTCTTAACATTCTCCACAAATGTATATTTCTCTTCTCCAAGGATATGCTCATAAACTAATCCAGCCCAGCCAAGACAATCTGGAGTCAAATCATCAACAGAATTTACAGCCTCCCCACCACAGGCCAGGACTAGTCGCTCCATGTTTCTCCTCTTAGCTCTACGTAGTGCAACTATCTATAGAAACAAAAAGTTGTTGATAGAAGTAATACAACTAGGAATTTTCATTTTTCTATTGCCAATAAACTAATAAATTAAAATGAAAAAGAAAGTAAAATATATATAATAAAACAAAAAGGAAAAAGAAGAAAGAAGGCTCACCAAGAAAAGCAAGTGGATTTCAAAATATGATTAATATCAATAATTTAGTTTGTCATATACTCAGATAAAAATGTCCAATGTATTGACTAAAGAGACATTTATTCTGGTTCCTAAGAAGAATAAAGATGGACAAAAACAAGATAGAACCAAGGTTCAAAATTTCATCACATATCAGGGATCGGGCATATCGCATTGTTCCAGTAGCACCCCAATACGCCTAAATAATATATATTTTGGGGGTTTGGCAATTAATTTCAGGGGCCTAAGGCTGATACTTCCCCTGTATACCTTTGAAAAAAAGCCAAAGAAAAAAATAAAGGTTTGTGTAACTGCTGATACTTCCCCTGTATACCTTTGAAAAAAAGCCAAAGAAAAAAATAAAGGTTTGTGTAACTTGGAAACACCCGATATGCAAGGTTCATGTGTAATGGGTGCATTGATATTTTGAACCTTGCATAGAACCACCTATGGTACCAAAAAAAGATAAGAAGCCCAATAGGATTTCAAAAAAGGCAAACCACATAGAATGCACAAAACCTAGAGTAGTCAGAAAAATTATACACCTAAAAACTTTATGCAAATTTGAAAATATAACTTGCTTAGGAGGTTAATACACCTGGACAAATAATCAAGAGAACCTAGCTCTGGTTAAACTAGACAGATTTCTAATCACACCGGATTGGGAGGATACCTGTCAGCAAGTGAAGCATGTGGCCCTTCTAAGGCCTGTTTCTGATCATAGTCCAATTCAGCTGAGTTGTGGAGGTCAGGGATCCAGAAAATGTCCTTTCAAGATGGAGAATGCTTGGTTTGAAGAAGAGAACCTAGTGCCTTTACTTTCTTCAAAGTGGACAGAATTAGAATTTGAGGGTTCTAGCTCTTATATCTTGGCAAAGAAGTTAAGTTCAATTAAAGATTATCTTAAATTTTGGAAGCAGGAATTTAGAGATCAGACAGAATCTGGAAAGAGAAATTGCCTCGATCTGATCAAAGAAATAGACTTGGCCAAGGAGAACGGTCCATTACTTGAAGAAGATAGGGAAGAAAAGGTCTGAAGCAAAACTGGTATTTGATAATCTAGCATACAGGGATGAGTTGAAAATGGAGGCAAATATCAAAAATCAGCTGGCTGAAGGCAGGGGATAGAAACTCTGACTTCTTTCACAAGATGGTAAATGCAAGGAAAAGAATCAACCATATCGAAAAGCTGGAGTTTGATGGCCAGGTGGGAGAATCTTGGACTGAGTTAAAAAACATACCAACCCGCTACTTCTCAGATTAGTTCAAGGAGAGTTGGAAAAGGAGACCTCTCCCCCTAGATCTGCCTTTCAATAAACTATCAGCAGCACAACAAAGAGAGTTGGAAGCTCCATTTTCAGAGGAAGAAGTAAGGCAAGTGATTAAAAAACTAGAAGTGGATAAGTCACCAGGGCAGGATGGTCTCACAAACATTTTTTATAAGTGTTGGGAGGTAGTTAAAGTGGACCTTCTTAAAGTGTTTCAAGATTTCCATTCTAATGCTGCCCTTGAAAGAAATCTGAATGCTACTTTCATATCCTTGATTCCGAAGGTGGAAGAAGCTACAAATATGAGGGATTTCAGACCTATAAGCTTGTTGAACAGCTTCTATAAGATCCTGGCCAAAGTTTTGGCTGAAAGAATGAAGAAGGTTCTTAACTCGATGATAGCCAAGAATCAATTCGCTTTTGTGGGGGAAGACAAATGCTGGACAGTGTTCTAGTGGCTAATGAACCGATTGATTCAAGGAAAGGGGAAGGAAAACCTGGGCTGCTGTCCAAGTTAGACTTGGAAAAGGCCTACAATCACTTGAATTGGAAATGCTTGGATTTTGTACTGGAAAGAATGAATTTCGGACAAAAATGGAGAAATTGGATTAAAATATGCACCACTTCTCCAAAATTTTCAGTCTTGGTTAATGATCAGTTGGCTGGCTTCTTCAAGAGTTCTAGAGGTCTTCGGCAAGGAGACCCCCTCTCTCTTCTATTCATTTGTGTGACGGAGGTTTGCTCTGCCTTTGTGAACAGGGTGGGAGAATAGGGCCTATGGCAAGGTTTTGAAGCTACTCCGGGTGGAGAAAAGGTACAATTGCTTCAAGTTGCTAATGATACCCTATGCTTCATTGATGCTAATTTGGAGCAATTGGGTGCTTCTTGGGGTGTTGTGCTGATTTGAAGTAGTCTCAGGCATGAAAGTCAACTTGGTCAAGAGCAGGTTAATTCCAGTGGGAAAGGTGGAAAATATGGAAAACCTGGCAGAGGTGCTTGCCTGCCAAGTTGGATTCCTTCCAACTACTTATCTTAGTTTTCCTCTGGGGGCTAAATGCACCTCCTCTCTGATTTGGGAGCCGATGGTAGAGAGGTTAGAAAGGAAACTGGCAGGTTGGAAGACCAAATCTCTCTCTCTGGGGGGAAGAATTACTCTACTCAAGAGTGCTTTATCAAATCTTCCTTCCTATTTTCTGTTTCTCTTCCCAATGCCAAGAAGCAGAGGGATTTTTATGGAAAGGGTGGGAAGAAGAGAAGAAGATTCACTTGGTTAGCTGGGATCAAGTTTGTGCTCGAAAAGACAAAGGTGGACTAGGGATCAGAAAAATGAAGGTCTTCAATAAGGCTCTTTTGGGGAAATGGATTTGGAGATTTGACAGAGAAAGAGGAAGCTGGGTGGAGGAGATTAATTGCAGCCAAGTATAACCCAGATATTGGGGACTGGGTTACTACCAACTCCATGACCTCTCTTGGGTGCTCGATTTGGAAGAAAACCATGGAAGTATTCCCTTTATTGAATAATGATCTTTCGGTAAAGTTGGGGAATGGCCGGAGGATTCAATTCTGGAAGGATATGTGGTGTACTAATGGCAGAAAACCAAGAAGCCTTGGTTGCTGACAGCTATGAGGTTAGAGACAACACTTCCCTTGGGACCTTGGGGCCCCTCTTTCAGAAGGCATTTCCAGGACTGGGAACTAGATCAAGTTTCAGGGCTGTTGGAGATGTTATCTAATCAGTCTCTGGAATTATCAGAAGAAGATTCTTGGGTTTGGTCATGGAGCACAGATGGTCTGTTCCTGTTACTTCGTTTGCCAGGATCCTTTCAACTGATCAATCTGCTGATTTCCCAGCCGATAAAGTCTGGAACCAGACTGTCCCTTTAAAGCTTAATGCTTTGATCTGGGCTGTGGCTCTGGATAAGTGCCTTACCAAGAAAAATCTGGAGAGAAGAGGTATGCAGCTGCAGGATTCTTCCTGTGTGTTCTGTAATCAAGGGGAGGAGGACAGCAGCCACCTGTTTCTGCATTGTCCCATCTCCGATAAAATTTGGAACCACTTCCTCTCCTCTAGGCAGCTATCATGGGTCATGCCTGCAACTGTTCTGGACCTTTTGTGGTGCTGGGACCAGAGAGGCTTATCTAAGTTAGAAAAAAGTGTCTGGTTCTCAATTCCTGTGGCTGTAATTAGCACCATTTGGGCTGAAAGAAACAGAAGAATTTTCCAGGATAAACACAAAACTGTGGATCAGCTATTGTCCTGTATTGTTGGAAAACTAATCTCTTGGAATGCTGTTGCTTTAGGGGTTCCACCAAGGGTATTGGCCGCCCAGCTGAATGCTGGCAGTTTCTAATTGTATTGTTTTCTGGCTTCTTGGCCCCCAGATTTATGGTTTTGGGGCCTCTTGTACTCTGTAATTTGGTTCTGTTCTAATAAAATTTACTTTACTTTCTTTAAAAAAAAAATTGAAAATATTACTAGGAGAAATTTTGCTTATCTTAATCCCAGTGATTTTTATTGTGGGTGTAGGATTGACTCAAGTCCTTTTGTGTAGGATAGTGGGTTGTCAAGTGTAGCTACAAACAAGTGCCTCACTCACCTAGGCAGTTAAGTCAGGCAAAGTGTTAAAGTAATTATTCAACCACATGAGGCGTATGGCAGTGTGACCTTTAGTGATTAGACCACCTTGACTACTAGGATGAGTTGAGAAGTGCTAAAGGTGCTCACCCCACTACTTTAATGAAAATTGTATTCAATTAAATCAGGAAACAAGTAATTATTCACCCCACTACTTCAACATTATCAAAAGGGGGGAACTACTTGTAACAGCATATTCTTGCAGTAAATATCAGGAAAGTAGTAAACACAATCTTAACCTATTACATTTTGCAACTAATAAAAGAAAAGAGCGACCAACATTATCAAAAAGTGGGAACTACTTGTAACAACACATTCTTGCAGTAAAGATCAGGAAACAATGCTCCCTTCCTGGAGTCCTACAAATGTAATACCTACAGCCTACTGGTAACCCCAGCTTGACGTAATCAGAAAATTAACCCCATCATATGTTCCGAACATGATCACTACTTTCACATGTCAAAAAAGCAGAATAAGTATGTGTAACTAACCCCAGCTCTAGCAAGAAGGTCCAATGATGGAGGATCAATCCCCTTTTGGTTGATTACAACAAAGTTATTATCATTACCTGAGCAAACCTGCACAAAAGAAATTCAAGTAATATTTAACATGCCATACATAAAACTGAAGCTCTATTAAGAACATCATGTAAATAAACATCTGCTTTTGTAATACATATACCTTATTTTTCAGATCAATGATCTTTTGAACTCTCTCATCAACTTGTCGTCTTTCAGCAGCAACCATTGCCTCCCTTTGCTCTGCGTTTGAGTAGAAAAAGCCTGCATTTATTTCACTGAGAGGCAGGAAGTATTAGTTACACTCCAAGTCCATATAAAACATTCACTTTTCCCAAATTAGGTGCTGCTAGCTGTGATGAAAAAATAAAACATAAATCAAATGTGTCATGAACATGTTACCTCTTCTCATACTCCAATGATACATTGCATGTCAAGATGTAACAATTTTCTGCCCGTCGTTTCATATCAGGATGCCTAGAGCCATGATCAAGGACAAGGCCTTCAACCTAAGTGGGAAAAGGCGTTTCAAGATAAATATACTTCACAAGAGAATACAAAAATTTATTTGTGGATTTGCACTATCAAAAGAAATATATTATGCAATAGCAAAATAACATTCAATATTTTGCTAAATGTTGCAAGTTAAAGCTCACCTCAACAGAGCTTTAACCCATATATTTATGGTAGAATTTAAAAGTAAGGTTAAAGTTTAAGGGATAAAGCAATTAAAACATTTTATGGAAAGCAAGTTAACTAGATGTTGCATGCTGACATCAGATCAGACACCTTATTTTAGATTGGGTGGTGGCACATCCGGATTTTGAACCCATGGAGGGATTTTTAAACAAACAGGGCTCATCAAGAGGAAACAACTGCTGAATGCTTTAACTCCAATTAAAAAGCACACATAGTCAAGTACCTCAAAAGCCTTAACAAGGGCAAGGCAGGAAAAACCTTGAAATGTGGACAAGAAGTACAAAAGCATACCATCTTAGGCAGTCCAATCCACTGGCACTTAGATGAAATGTTTCCCAGTATAAGTTGTATAACAAAGTGGTAAAAAATTATAAATAGAATATCTACATCTACAAATCAAATAGTAGGATATGGGTGAAGAGGAAAGAACTAAATAGTAATAGAGGTGGAAACGGTTGCTTCTCTTTGCCTAAAATGTATTATCAACAATTATCCTAACACCAGTTCAGGTAGATTACAATTGTTTTGAGGCCTTCACTCTCTTCAAATGCTTAAAACCATGTACAGATCCTTGTTTTCATCATCTCATAATTACTGAAGAGAATTATAGAACCATTCACAGAAAGTGAACTAATAGAAATATATTTCATACAGAATTCAATATACAGCATCTTAATTACAAACTGAACATTTCATTCCACTAGATCCCCTATTTGGCTGCAGATATGGCTACTCTCCAGCTACGAAATGCCTTTGGCAGCAAATGCAGAGCAGCACCTAGGCCACCCTTAATAATTGTGTTGTTTATTTTGTATTTGTGGTCATGTTTTCTTTGCCCCCTCATATCTTTGGTTTTTTTATAAATATATCTTTGAATTTTTTTATGTATATTTTCTTGTTATCCATCTATAACAGAAGTCTTAGGTTGACAACACAACACAACTAAGTCTAAACCCAACTATATAAGGTAGACTACATGAATCATGTTCTTCCATTCTGCTCTGTTCAGCGCCATGTCCATGGTTAAATTATGGGCCTTTAAGGAGGTGGTCATTAGTTATTAGTGCAGTCTCTTTGAGGTGTGGTGTGGTGTCAACCACTGGGCCCCACTGTGGTGTGATGTGGTTAAGACCACATGGTTTGAACCAAGGCATACCCCATGAGGCACTCTGTTGCATTTTTATGTGGCGTGTTTTAAAACAGGCAACCAGAAGTGAATGTTTTGGGACTTGTAGTGTGGTTGCAACCACACCAAAACAAATAAAACTGTAGGTGGCAATGTGGCATCACCAATCCACAATTGCATGGTTGGATCTAATAGAGTTTACCATGGATGAGACTATGTGATATTTTGTGTTTTGAAGTCATTCATGGAGGGTTTCAAAACATGCTGCATCCTCAAATGAACATCAAACAGGCAATATCATGTTTTGAAGCCAATTGGTCCATGGAGATTCCACACTACAAAACACAGCCTAAATCATTTCTTGCTACTTTAACCCATGTCCTTTTTGGTCTGCCCGGCATTGTAGATGGTCTTGTCTGCATATACTAACCTTTCTAATTCAGTTCACTAATTCAAACAAAAGACTCACCATAAAGACTTTCAATGTGCAGGTCTCATTCATTTAGATGAAATAGGTCAGCAAGTACAATTATACTTGATTTAATTTCCTAAATTAAATAGGCAACCCAAATCAGATTTACCACATAAGTAGTGAATCTCAAATAAGATGATAGGTGTCACAGCGCCATACTTAGAGCAGGGTGGTCATTACGTGGTGACAAAACCATCTTAATCTACTTTTTCTCATCTTATCACCCTATTGGAGCTACTCCAAGGTTCCTTTGAATAAGTTTGTTTCTAGTTCGCCTACTCAACCATCTAAACATTTGTATTTCTGCTACACTCATTTTTTAAATATTGTTTCTTGACTGCCCACACTTAGCTCCATACAATAGGGTTGGACCTATATGACTGTTCTATAAAACCTTCCTTTTTTTGATGAATCTGTTCTGTAAAACTTTCCTTTAAGCCTGTGTATTCTCCCATCACATAGGACTCTAGATGCACACTCTTCAATTTTGGCCATCCTACTCTAATTCCACAGACAAGATCCTCCCCAATCCTGCTAGTTTGATCCACACCCACTCATATATCATTATATCAACACTGTCATGCCTAACA
This sequence comes from Nelumbo nucifera, assembly GCF_000365185.1. Next base: position 2,529,504 of record NW_010729113.1, on the reverse strand, counting down.
AAACAACTGTCATCAGCATCACCACTATGCTTGTTTCTACTTTTGCACACCACTCCAGTTTTACCAATCATCCATATCAACATCAACAGCTCTTCTAAACACATTTTATAAATTTGTTATTTCTACTTTCTAACAACCAACATGCTACCTTGTAACAAGTGACCCAACTCCCTACAAAGCGCCTCTTCAGTCCTAACTGTATGCACCAATGTCATAAAACTATTAAAACACATCCCTTGTTTAACCACATAGCCCTAATTCTACAGTGGCATCCTCAGGACTTCGGGAGTCAAGTCATGCTGTTGAAACACTGCTCAGAATGGATAATCATGCCACAACCCCTAAACTAAAATTCATGAAATCAGTTTAAATGGACAAACTTTACTTGTATATGAAGAACGTATTCAAGCAAAAATGGGATAAACTTACCAAGCGCGTGTCAACATCAAATTTATGGCGCATGTGCATAATTTCTACCATAAATAGATCAATAGGCTCCTCAGGCTTGCGAATACAGAGAACCTGTTCATATACAAGACATGCTTCATTAAGCACGAACATAATAAATTTTGGCAATTGACTGTCTCAAAGATGTGCAAAAAGATGGACTTAATTCAGAAAGGATGCTAAAGAAAGTTATTTCACATACCCTCATCACTCAAGATAAATCTTGACAAGAGGAGTGTGAACTCAAAATGCATAGAAAATACACTAAATAAGGTACTCACTGCATTAGCAACTATCTCAGTCAACTGATCTGCCAATGCCTCGTACAACTATACAGGAGAACAGGTTGGAAAGAATCAAAAATGGGAGGATTCCTTATAATATAAGCAGCAAGAAATAAGAGGTACATTAAGTGAATATACCTTTGTTCTAAGTGTTGTTCTTGCTACCATTTTAAGAATCTCTTTATCAGGTTCATTGCCCATCACAACAGGGGTTTTAAATTTCTCAAGGAATTGGAGGGTTGCTCGCTTTGCAACCTCAAAACCATCAACCAGTACACGTGGATGCATCCCTGGAACAATGATGATTTAATCTAAATATCTCATGAAAAGGCTGGGAGGAAAAAGAAATTGCCATAAAATTTATTTATAATTTAATTCAAAACAACCTATGTGCTTCCTTATAAGCAATTAAGGATTTGTTAATAAATAACTACAGTGGTTGAAACCAATTAAAAAAAATCTGGATGATTTCTGTAATTGTCCTAGCCTCGAGGAATGGCATTGATTAAAAATTGTGTTTCCTTATTTTAATTGTGTCAGTGTCGAGTATGTAGGGGTAATTCTGTCTTTGTGCTTGTGTTTGGGTGCTGATGTGTAAGTTTATGTTAGATTTAATGTCCCTAACTTAAGTAGGGGCATATGTGACTTTTCCACATTATTTTAGTAATATAAAATACATCTGGCCGAATGGGGGAGTGAACTTTTTCTCTCATTCAAACCAGAATCTTTTCTCCTTGTTTCTCTTCTGCTCCTCCTTTCTCTCCTTCTCTCTTCTCTCTCTCTTCCTTGACTGTTATCAGTCTAACAGGCAGACCGAACACTAACATGGTATCAGTGCTAAACTGAGCAAATCGGATCTGCCCAGAATTCTGTAATCTGCGCACCCAGACAAGGATTTTCTCTTAATTTCTTCGCCATCAGCTAGAGACAAGGGGCAGGGCTGAAAAAGAGTGACCGCCCTCTTCCCTTGGAGGTTTCTATGCCTCCAGTTGTGGAGTTTGTAGTCGGTTGCTGCAGTTTCTAAGAAGCCCTCCCCTAATCGACGAAGAGAAGAGGGCTGATTCGTATGGTGCAGTGGGTGTCTTGTGTGATCTGATTTTCGGTGATCAGGTAAGAGGTTTTATGCATATTTTTTTGGTGTGAATCGAATGAGAAGTCTATTTCAGACTGTATGGTGGGATTTCAGATTGTAGTGTGCTAGGGTTTGTGCACCCTCCAGTGTGATTCGAAGGGGGGGGTTCCTCAAACAGTGTTGGGAAGTTTCAGGCAGTTGTGGAGTTGGGTTTGTGGTGTAAAGAGTGCAATTTGCAGCAGTAGTAAGTGCTGAAATCAGGGTGTAGTGTGATCTAGTGTGCAGTTTGCCGAATTCAGCAATGGAAGACAACAGTGATAAAAAGACTAGCGTGATGGTCCCTACTGACTACCTGAATATTCAAATGACCTCCATTAAGCTGAATGGAGAAAATTATGTACCTTGGGCCAAATCTGTAGAAGTCTTTCTTAAGGCAAAAAAGAAGGGGAAGCACATAAGGGATGAAAAACCTTCCACCGATTCTCCTAAATACGATGATTGGGAGCAGGCAGATGCACAAATCATCGCATGGTTATGGAATAGTTTGGAACCCAAGATTAGTGTAAATTTCACGTTCCTTGATACAGCCAAAGAAGTGTGGGACCATCCTAAGAAGCTGTATTCGGGTCAAAACAACACAACCAGAGTATATCAGCTGTACCAAGAATACTTTAATCTATAACAGGGTAATCAGTATCTTGAGGAGTACTATGCTAGTATGAGAAACATTCGTAATGAATTGAATGTTTATCACCCCCTCACTTCTGATGTCAAAATTCAGCAACAACAGAGAAAACAACTTGATGTGACTCGGTTTTTGGTGGGGCTGAAGTCTGAATATGAACCAGTGTAGGCTCAGATACTAGGAGGGTCAGCTCTCCCTTCCTTAGAAGAGGTGTTTGCTCGACTTAGGAGGATTTCCATTGGATCTACCGAGAACCCTAATATTTCCGATAGATAGCAGTATCGAGGCCATGGTGTTAGAGGTGGAGCTTGGGGAGCTCAGCCTGGCCGTAGTAGTGGATCGGCATATGGTCGGAGTGGTGGTAGTGGCCCTACATATAACCGTGGTGGTGATCGTACTAGAGGTCAAGATTCAGGGGGAGCCCGTGGCAGAGGACATAGTTTGGGTCCAAGGAGGTGTACGCACTATGGTATGGATGGACATACCATCAATTATTGCTATGACTTGCATGGTCCACCTCCAACTTGGGCCAATCATGCCGTGACCAATGACAGTAGCTTCAGACAGGAGAGCCACATCTCAGCAGAACACAGCCACTCTCGCCCACTCAGGTATGGTTTGTCTGGCATCCACACCCCATCCCTGGATTATTGATTCTAGAGCCCCTTATCACATGATTGGAACTCCATATGTGTTTTCTTCCCTCTCTCATTGCTCAACATCACAATCTATTACCCTTGCTAATGGTTCCACATCCTCCATTTGTGGTGTTGGTAATGTTGACCTGAACCCTGTATCCCTATCCTCAGTTTTGTATGTCCCTAAATTTCCTTTTAATCTTATGTCTGTTAGTAAGTTGACCAAGTCTCTTAATTGCTCCATTACCTTTTACCCCTCTTCGTGTGTTTTTTAGGATCTCAAGACGAGGATGAAGATTGGTAGAGGGCATGAAGTTGGTGGATTGTATTATCTTGATGGTGGTTAAGTACGTCAACAGCTCTCCAATCGTCCCTCTCCTCTCCAGTGGCACTGTCGATTTGGTCATCCTTCACTGAAAGCTCTGAAGTCTTTGGTTCCTTCATTGAGTCATCTTTCTGTTTTGGATTGTGAGTTGTGTCAGTTGGGAAAACATCATTATGTTCCCTTTAGTCATAGAGTTGATAATCATGTATTGAGTCCTTTTTCTTTGGTTCATTCAGATGATTGGGGTCCTTATAAAGTGATGTCATGAAATGGATATAAATATTTTGTCATTTTTGTTGATGATTATTCAAGGATGGCGTGGCTCTATTTAATGAAAGAAAGAAGTGAATTGTTTACCATTTTCCAAAAGTTTTATGCTGAGATTCGCAACCAATTTGGTGTTCACATTAAAATTTTTCATTCTGATAATGGACGTGAATATCTCTCTTCATCATTTCAGGACTACCTAGACCAACATGGCATTATCCATCAGACTACATGTACCTACACCCCACAACAAAATGGGGTGGCTAAGAGAAAGAATCGTCACCTCTTGAAAACAGCTCGGTCCCTCATGCATCACATGAATGTTCCCAAATCCTTTTGGAGTGATGCAGTGCTTACTTCCTGCTTCTTGGTTAACCGGATGCCCACATCTATCATTGATGGTCATTCCCCATTCACCACATTGTTTCCTACCTTGTCTCTGTTTCCTCTCTCTCCTCGAGTTTTTGGATGTGTTTGTTTTGTTCATAATCTAGGGCCAGGAATGGACAAGTTAGATGCACGGTCTATTAAGTGCATCTTCCTTTGCTATTCCCAGATTCTGAAAGGGTATAAGTGTTATCACCCTAGCTCTCGACGTTCCTTTGTATGTATTGATGTTACTTTCTTTGAGACTACTCCATTCTTCTTGGGGTCCAGTGATGTTTCTTCCTCCTCATCACATCTCCCTTCCTCTTTCAGTTGTGGACTCTGTTCCTCTTGTTCCCACAATGCCCAAGTCTTTGCCTCCGGTGCCACCACCTGTTGAACGACCACCGATCCATCACGTGTATATACATCGCCCACATGTACCAACACCTCCTCCAGCTTCATCATCGTCAACAGATCCGGCAGCTATTACCACACCAGCCTCGACCCCGGTATCTGATCTTGATCTTCCCATTGCCTTGCAGAAAGGTAAGCGCAATTGCACCCTTCATCCTATTTCTAATTATGTTTCACTGACTCACCTTTCCACTTCCCATCGCCAATTTATCTCTTTGTTATCCTCTGTTGTTATACCTAAGGATGTCCAAGAAGCCCTTACCTCTCCAGGATGGTGTCGTGCGATGGAAGAAGAACTCTCAGCTCTGGCTCATAATCATACATGAGAACTCACCACTCTTCCTCCTGATAAGCAGGTTGTTGGCTGTAAGTGGGTTTATACGGTTAAGTACTTACCTGATGGTAATGTAGAGCAGTTGAAAGCTAGATTGGTTGCCAAAGGGCATTCCCAAACCTATGGTATTGATTACACAGAGACTTTCTCCCCGGTTGCTAAGATTGGTTCAATCCGTGTTGTGATTTCTCTTGCTGCGATGTATGATTAACCCCTCTATCAACTTGATATCAAGAATGCCTTCTTGCATGGTGATCTGCTCGAGGAGGTCTATATGGGGCAACCACCAGGGTTTGTTGCTCAGGGGGAGGATGGTAAGGTGTGTCGGCTACTAAAGGCCATTTATGGGCTTAAACAGTCTCCTCGAGCATGATTTGGCAGATTTAGTGAGGTAGTAAAGAAGTTTGGTATGAAAGAGTGTCAAGTTGACAATTCCGTCTTCAGTCATGACTCTCAGGCAGGGAAGATCCTATTAGTGGTGTATGTAGATAATATTGTCATTACCGGGATCGACAAAATGGGCATTGACATGTTGAAGATCTTTCTGCAGGAACATTTTCAGACAAAGGTCCTTGGTAAATTGAAGTATTTCTTGGGGATAGAAGTAGCAAGGTCCAAGCATGGTATTAACTTGTGCCAGAGGAAATATGCTCTTGATTTACTTGAAGAAACAGGTTTGTTAGGTGCTAAACCAGCTAAAACTCCTATGGAAACTGAACTACCTAACCATCACTCGGCTAGACATTTCATTCACAGTTAGTGTGGTAAGTCAATTCATGCAGAAACCTCTGGTCCCACATTGGGATGTGGTTATAAGGATTGTGAGGTATTTAAAGGGAGCTCCTAGTCGCGGTTTGATATACAGAATTGGTGGAAAACTTGAAATATAAGGATATACTGATGTTGATTGGGCCGGTTCTGTATCTGATAGGAGATCTACCACAGGCTATTGCACTTTTCTTGGGGGTAAACTAGTGACATGGAAAAGCAAGAAGTAGTGCAGAGGCAGAATATATAACTATGGCACATACTACTTGTGAATTAGTGTGGCTAAGGAACCTTCTACAGGAGATGGGATACACTGTTGATACTCCAATGAAGCTCTACTGTGACAATCAGGCTACAATTCACATTTCCTCTAATCCGGTGTTTCATGAGAGAACCAAATACATAGAGGTTGGCTGTCACTTTGTTAGAGAGAAGGTGTTGAGTGGAGTGATAGACACTACATATGTCAACACAGGGAACCAGTGGGCAAATTTGTTTACTAAAGGGTTGAGTCGGGGGAAAGTGGACTACATATGTAACAAGCTGGGATTATATGATATATACTCTCTAGCTTGAAGGGGAGTGTTAGTGTCGAGTATGTAGGGGTAATTCTGTCTTTGTACTTGTATTTAGGTGTTGATGTGTAAGTTTATGTTAGATTTAATGTCCCTAACTTAAGTAGGGGCATATGTGACTTTTCCACATTATTTTAGTAATATAAAATACATCTAGCCGAATGGGGGAGTGAACTTTTTCTCTCATTCGAACCAAAATCTTTTCTCCTTGTTTCTCTTCTGCTCTTCTCCTTTCTCTCTTTCTCTCCTTCTCTCCTTCTCTCTTCTCTCTCTCTTCCTTGACTATTATCAGTCTAACAGGCACCGAACACTAACAAATTGGTTTCAAATGAAACATTAGTTCGCGCACTCGAGAAACTACATAATATACAGTTATACACTTTAAAATAAAAAAAGAATTAACAGAAATACAATTGGAACCAGGGACTGGTAATCCAAGTGGGAAGACTATGACATGGGTCGAATCACTGCCCGTGCTAAGGTTTATATATAGGGTTTAATTTCGTGCGTCACTATTTCTTCTTAAAATTTTCTTCTTTTATATCTGAGCACTAAACTCATTACAAAAAATATCCATATCGGTGCTACTAACCTTCATCAATGTATCGCTCAGATTGTTTCATAAGCTCGCCGATGAAAATCACTGTAGAAGTTGTACCATCACCACTGGCATCATCTTGGGCAACAGCAGTTCTTGCAATCATGATAGCCGTCGGGTTTTGAATTTGCTAAATGCCATAAGCAAAACATTATAACTACCAAATGCAAAACATCAATGGACGAACAAGCACGCCAACAAAAGAGAAGGAGAAACAGCATGACATTATAAACAGGGAAGTTGAGAGTTAAAACTCTGGTTTTCAAAACAAGTTCGAACGATAAATCATGCTCAAACATTCAATCAAACAATGCAAACATCTGATGAAAATCAAAATGTGAGATCAAATACAAAAAAAATAGGGTTCTTGAAGAGCTAACCATTTCCTTCAAGAGAGTGTTGCCGTCTTTGGTAAGTTTGATATCTCCAGCCCCTCCGACAAGCCTGCAGGATGATTGAATAATTGAAGATAAACAGAGATCAAAGAGAACGTCAATGGTTGTGCTGACAGTGATAGTGACAAATTGAATATGAGGAAGAAGAAGTCTTACATCTTGATGGTGCCCTTGGGTCCGAGATTAGTCCTGAGAACATCTTGCAAGCCCTTGGCGGCATTGATGTTCATGTGGAGTGCTGCAGATTTGTTGAGAACTTCTGCATTTGGATTAAGAACCCTCAGAGACATCTTCGATGCTTCTTCGCGAAAACGATCGAGAGGTGGAAGCGTTTAAGGAGGGTCAGTATGTAGTATGAAACTATGAACTAGAGAACAACTAGAAGCTTGTATTTGTTCAGGGGAGGGATGCTCGTTAAGGGCTTTAGGGCTTTACAGAATAGATTCATGGTCTACAGCTATATTTGTAGACACTTAAAAGCCTCCGATGGATTGTAATCTTCTTACACATAGGGTGACCATGGGCCGGGCCAGGCTTTGGGCCTAAATCAACCAAGAAACTATACCCTATAACAATTTATATTTTGATGCATATAAAATAGTGTAAAGACTTTTCTGGACTTTCACTTTGGCTCAGTTTGGAACACTATAAATACAAATATGTATAATACAAATACATATAAAATATTAGGTTTTGCATTTTATATATTTGTATTCCTTCCAAACTGAGTCTTAGATTGTGCTTGGTTGCAATACAAATAAATTTGAACTGATGCAAAATTATGACAGTGCAAATTATTTGAATGTAAATCCTGACCTATTTTTGTTTCAAATTTTAGTTTATTTTGCTTGATTGTAGTACAAATGAAATCAATTAAGACAAGAAGCAGAATAAAGTAAAATCCAAAACAAAATTAAACGAGAATTTACATTTTTTTCATTTGCACTCTCATGCATTTGTACTAGTGCAAATACCCCCTTCTGTTAAAGTAACTTAGTTAATTTTGAAAAAAAGATTTTCATTCCAATGTTTACAAATTTTTAAATCCTTGAATCACGCTTTTCTTATTTATTTGAACGAATTATGATTTGAATAGTTTTCTAAATATAACATTGAAGTCCTCTTGGTTGCTCCAATAGATCATTGCATATATTTTTGTTGGATTCAATATTCAAATGAAACATCAGTAAATGTTTCTTTTTGATAGATATAAATGTATGGTTTTGTTTGATTTTTCTTGATTTATTGGATAAATCAATTATAATTTGTGTATTTAAGATGAAGAGAGACATTCATGTTAATGAAATGCATCACAGTAATATAAAATAACTTTTTATGTTAATAAAATGATTATTGTTATACTATTATTTTAGTGTTTGGATAAAATTGAGGTATTTTTTGTCAACTAGAGTTTAAGAGAAAAGGGCAAGGGGGGAAAAATAAAAAGAAAAATCCAGGTGGGCATTATAATAATTTAATGTATTATGACTTAAGGGGTATTTGTCACAAAGTGAAATTCAGGAAAGGAAATCTGCATTCTTGATGGGTTATTAGTAGGAGTGGTCATTTCTAGACAAAGATCCCCCTTGTATTATGGGGTTAGTGATAAATATCCCATGTTTGTATGTTTTCATTTCCCCGTGAATGAAAACATACAAACATGGATAAATTGGTGATGTATGACTACAATGTACTTTGAAGTGGGTTTGAGGAGGAAATATGAACTCACCCATCAATGGATATTTGGGTTTTATTGGAAAATATGGATATTTTGGGTTTCACTACAATGGAAATGAACTATTTGATTATCACTATTATATTATATTATATTAACTATTTAATTTAAAGGGTAAATTATTGAAACCTCCCATGAAGTTTCTGACTGTTGCAAAAGCCTCCATTGAAGTTTGATATTTGCAATCACCTCCCCTAAACTTTATGACATAATTGTAAGTACTCTCTTTGTTAGAATCCTCTAAAAAAGAGGTATGAAAATGTCCAAAATACCCAATTCAATTACTTTTGGTCAAAATGTTTATGTTTAAATTTGTAACTTCATGTGAATCCCTATCCCAAACCCTTCCCATCTCTTTTCTAAAATTGTTTATTTTTCAAATTTGCCCTTCTTATCAACCACTCGAAGGTAAAGCTGCAACTTTAAATTCTTCTTTTTTTTTGTTGTTTATAAAGTTTGTATTGCATTTTTCATAGAAACCAACTTCAATAATAATTGCATTTGCATTTTGTACAATTTTGTGCCTTTTGTTAGAGAATTCTAACCAAAGGGATTTACTTGCAACTATGTAAGAAAGTTCAGGGGAGATAATTGCAATTACCAAACGGGAAGGTTTCAACAAATGGTCAGAAACTTCATGAGAGTTTTCAGCAATTTGCTCTAATTAAAATAATGAAAATATATGCAGAAAATTAATATAAACTTTTTCAAAGATAAATGGCATTTAGATTTTGAAAATATTTTCTTTAGTTATGATATCAATAAGGTATAATTCCTAAAAATCAAAAAACAATATGCCAAGAAGCTAATATTCATCAAAATCCATGGAGGTTATAATCGATCAAATTCATCTGGCATCATTCCCTTATGAAGCCAAGAGAAGCATTGGCATTATATAGCAACTATTATATGGCAATTTCTATGATGCTAGAAAGTTATGATACCAAAAGAACCTTGACCAATCAAAATCCAAATGAATTTTGATGAATGGTAGTTGATTAGTTACCACTCTTATGATATAGTTGATTGATTAATAACATTTTTAGGCCCATTCGTTTTTGGAAATGGAGGGGGAAGATGGTCAATAGGAAAGTGGTTCCCATTGACCAACAATCTCGAGTTTACTTTTCAGTAAACTATGGGCTCCATGGTAAATTGATTTCCCTAAGGGGGGCATTCTTTTTTGGATTCTAAGAGGGGGGGAAATTGGTCAACGGGATTTTGATTCCCACTGACCAAGAAACCCATGTTCTTTTTTCAGATTTATGTGGGGATTAGGAAAAGTTTATTTTCTTGTGTATAACTTACCCGGTAAGTAGAGGTCTAAAACTGGCCCGTGCAAAGTGCGGGCAGTGTTGCTCTCCCCTGTGATAACTTGGGGGGTCAGCCCGTGCAAGCCGGTGTCATGCCGCAGGCCAGGCTGGCCCATGGGCCAAGTTGGGCCGTGCATTGGGCCAAAGCTATTTATTTAAAAATTTAGACAAAAAACTTAAAATTTTAATTTCATATGAATTTTGATGTATACAATTGCTTATATACACAATAATTAAATAAATTAGTATAATAAAATAAAAAATATATTTATTTTATTAATATATTATATAATTATAATTTATATAATACTATATAAATATATAATATAATATATATAGGTCATGTTGGGTCGTGCCGGCATGCGGGCCACGAGCGGGCCCGACCAGTGGACCTAAAACCCAAGGCCCAGCATGACCCGCAGACCGTCGTGTCGAGTCGCGGGCGGCACAGCCTGATTTACACCTCTACAAGTAAGTGATACCCATTTCCTTGGTGGGTAAATAACTTTCCCACTTGGGGATAAAGTTGCCAACACTTGAATGGGACAAAAATGCCCTTTTAATATTGGATTTTTATGGTCAAAATGGTCATCTCCTTATTTACATGGGAAACAAAAGAACATGGATAAATGCACTTGCCTGAGTAAGTTTTTCCTAGGAAACACTTACCTGGGTAAATGCATTTACCCGAGTAAATAACTTACCGAAAAGCGAATGGAGCCTAAGTATCACTTACCCAAGGAAAAAACAATTTATGCTTCAATAAAATGGAGGGGGGTTGGTCAATGGTGGTTCCCATTGACCAACAATTCTGGTTTCACTTTTCAGTAAACCATGGGCCCGTGGTGATTTGTTGTTCTATTTAGGGTTTGCATTCATTTCTCAATAAGTCATTTATCTAGGTAAATGCATTTATTCCGACTTGGGTAAGTGCATTCACCTATGTTCATTTGTTTCCTAGGTGAAGTTAAACAGTGATTGTTTTATCCATAAAAAGTGTCTCTATTGAAAGGACAATGTTGTTCCATCAATGTTAGCAATTGTCCACATGAACGGGAAAGTTAGGCCATGTTTGGTTTCACTACTCGGGGCCTCATTCTCTTAATTCTTGCTCATTCTAAGTAAGAATGGGCAAGAGTGAATAACATTAAAGTGTTTGGTTACAAAATTCTTACCAAGGGCCACATTATTTTTTGAATGAAAAATCAGCCCCATAGCACAAAAATTGACTAGCTTGCAACATGAAAAACAATCATGCCCCATCTTGCTCATTTCATTCTTTGAGGAAACTCAACCTATAAAGTTGTTGCCAAAGATGTTTACTTTTGCAAAAGCACTTTTACAAAAGTACTTTAACATGAAAACACTTTTATGAAAGCACTTTTACGAAAGCACTTTTATGAAAGTACTTTTATAAAAACATTTTGATGGAAGTACTTTTATTAAAGCACTTTTATGGAAGTATGTTTACGAAAGTATTTTTATAAAAGCACTTTTACGGAAACACTTTTATAAAAGTAGACTACTAAAGCAATTTTATGAAAGTATTTTTATAAAAGCACTTTTACGAAAGTACTTTTATAAAAGCACCTTTACGAAAGTACTTTTATAAAAGCACCTTTACGAAAGTACTTTTATAAAAGCACTTTTACAAAAATACTTTTGCAAAAGCACTTTGATGGAAGTACTTTTGTAAAATCACTTTTAAGTAAAAGTCCTTTATAAAAGCACTTTACGAAAGCACTTTTATAAAAACACTTTTACGAAAGTACTTTTATGAAAGTACTTTTACGAGAATACTTTTATGAAAGTACTTTTACGAAAGAACTTTTACAAAAGTACTTTTATGAAAGCACTTTTAGGAAGCACTTTTACAAGATTACTTTTATAAAAGCACTTTTACGAAGTACTTTTACAAAAGATATATGCCAATTGGTAAACATTGACTGTTGGAGACCTAGGTTGGCAGTTTGTGAATACTAGCACAATTTTTTTTTCGAATAATGAAAATGAACAACATAGGACACTTGTTAGTTTGAAAATAATTAATTTTTAGGAAAAAAAGTGTTTGGTTCATATCAATATTTTCTCATTCTACCTATTTTACCCATTCTTTTCTATTTTACAATTTCATATTGGGTAAGAATGAAAATTGAACCAAACGTGACCTTACTTACCCAGGTCTTGGGAGGGAATTACTTACCAGGTAATTGATGACATAGGAATCATTCTTTTTTTTTTTTTGTAGGACTCACTAATCCTGAAACATGAATACATGTATCTACATTTCCATAGTATCCACTAACTTATTCACCCCCATTTAATGAAAAACAAAGCTACCCACCACCCTAGTGGGTAACCATATATTTCCCAAGAAAGTTTCCAAAATATTATGGAACAAAATTGTCCCTTTCCAATAATTGCATTTTATGGATAAAATGGTCAAACAAACACTTATATGGAAAATACTTTTGTTCAAAAGAACGCGGGTAAATGCACATAGTGGAATAAGTGTTTCCTAAGTATCACTTATCTGGATAAGTGCATTTACCGAGGTTAATGGCCTTACTAAAAAATGAACATGGCCTATGTATCATGTCTTTTTGGTATCATAGTTGGACTTTGTATAGCAATGTTTTAAAATTGTCATTGACCTAGATGGTTGAACCATTCAGCTTAGATTCAATTAAATCACAGTTTTCCATTTTTGCCACAAACCACTTTTTGAAAGGAAAATTGTTAAAATGGTTAAAAATAAAATAATTCTAACCCGGGCAATTGAACCATTGCCTTGTTCGATCCAAGCAGCGGTTAATGGTTTTCAAAAAAAAAAATTAATTAATTAAAATTACTTAAAACAAAATAAAAATACACTGTTGTGTCCTAATACCTATTTGATGGTCTAGGGACTAAGATTTTCACCTTTTTTCTTCGCTATTTTCTTTCTATTTTTGGAGGAGTAGCTGTTGGACTTTATAGTCTGCAACAATCATGGTTTACATCAACGACCATCAATCATTGTAGCCCAACAAGCATCAGTATCTTCCGTCATCCCCCCGCATTGTTTTCGTACAACTCTACAACACTATTAACGATCGGGCCCGTTCGGCTATTTACAAGTTAGGAAGATCGATTTTTGGTCTATTTTTGTTTGTCTTGTAAAAAATTTAATTGCCAAAAGACGGAGCACCGAAAAGATGCGAGAATCTCATTTCGGAAAGTTTCAACGCGTCTTTTGCGTTTTATTCTTATGTGGAAAGACATGGAAAGATGTATGAAAAAACGTGCATCTACCAAACATGTTTCAGGCTGCTCAGATCTTTATGCAAAAACTCAATACATCTTTTGCATATCAGAACTACTAAACGATCTTCTCAAAAAGACATATCAAACGGGTCCGAGATTTTCCCGTAACTGTTCTCGGCCAAGTATTGAAACATGCACTCTAATTCATCGGAACTTGGAGCATTGGGATCGATTGAAAGAGTACATTTGTCTGGTTTCTTAGGTAAGATATGAGGCCGACTTGGGAGATGATGAACCTTGCAGTTTGTCTGCGGATTCTCAAACATGTTAAGTTGAACAATGAGACTCATTTTTCATTATGTTGAATAGGGAAAAAAACCGAGTGAAAACGAGATGGGTTATCTATACAACTGAATTAGATTATAATTTTGCCGACTTTTAAGATGGATTTCTTTGAATATCAATTAGCACAACTAGAACCGTGGAAGGATTATATTTTTGTACTCTATCTCTCATAACAAAATCCTGGGTTTTTTCTTGTGTCATTTTCAATTTCAACTGCATTTGGTGTCTTTGAAAACTATATCATGGGTCAAACCAATGACCCATAGAAGGAGGTTAAATCTGTTTCATTTCAGGTCTATTTTTAAAACCTGGTCACATAGTATCATCATATATATTAATCACGTCTTAATATTTCATAGATGCTTGTGTTAGATTGGGCTTGGCTAGCATGATGGTCACCATAGTATTCACACATATAGCCCAATAACATTTTCAACCTTAGCATTAATAATAGGGATTACTGTGAAATTACATTTATTTTAAACAACATGTTTCTTTTTTCTATTGCACACATTAGAATTTCTTTTTTTATTTGATGGTAGGCTATATCAAGTCGGGATCTGCTCCTCACAAATGGGCGCCTCACAGGCACACCTGTCGTGCATTGGAAACATCTCCTGTGAATAATAGCTAATAAGTATGGGAGATGTTCTAGCAATACATGGTAGGATGTGCGTGTGAGACGCAAGGTACAAGGAGCAGATCCAGTCTCGGCCATACCCAAGGTCTAAAGTATAAATACAATACTCTCTTGATACCAATGTGCAAAAACAAATCTGAGGCGAGAAATGGCAGTGAACAAGCTAGGGTTGTGTCCATTATGTAGCTGCAATGTGTCATGGGTAGGAGATAAGTGCACTGATAAAACTGGTGACTTAGCACTCTGGATCCCCACTTTTTGATGTTTTTGTCAGTCATGACGATGTGGTACTGAAAAAAAAATTGTAGTAAATAACAAAATTAAACAATTGGTAATTACATTCAAAATTATGTAAACAAATTGATTAGGTAAGGTGTCTGCAATGCCTTTTTTGGTACCATGGAGTTTAATTGCTACTTTTATTTTCTAAACAATATATCTAGCTAATGGCTAACTCATCAAAACCATGATTTTGTGAGCTTTGCGATGGAATTGTTTGTGATAGGAGTGGCCACCAGCCGAGTTTTTTATGAGCTATTCGAGCTCGGCTTGTGAGGTCGCAAGTTTAATCGAGCTTTTACATATATATGTATATGTACATACATACATAATATATATATATATATATATATTATACATAATAAAAATATTAAATATATGGTATTTTATTACATATACAATAACTAATTTTTATTTTTATAAAATGTTGGCTCACATTTGAGCTCAAGCCTCTAGCTTGAATCGAGCTCGAGCTTGAGCTTGAGCTTGATGGTTTATTGGCTAGCCGAGCTCGAATAGCAAGATATTCAACTCGGCTCGACTCCACCACTATTTGTGATGTACAAAACTTAGACATTGTTTTCATGTTTGAGCTAAGCTTTAGTGCTCAAAGATTGTGCTTGACCACAACTTCAGTTTTGTTTGAGATGAGAGTTCAAGTAGCCCAAAATAAACCCATCATATTATTAAATCACCTATTCTTCTATGTTATATTTTCTTTTTAAGTTCCCGTTTGGCAAGTATTTTTAGAAAGATCTTTAAACAGCTTAGATGACCAAAAGACATTTTGAGCTTTTGGGGTCTTGTCTTTAAAGACAAAGACTATTAGATAAGCGGCTAGACACACACACACACACACACACAACATGTATCCATCCATCCCTCAAACCATCCATATACAAACATATAGTAGCAATTACATGTATTTTATTTAATTATGTAAATTGAATTATAAAACACATATGAGAGGTATAAAGTGCAAAACACAAGAAACTTCAAAGTTGACTACACATACAAGTAATTAACAACATGTTTGGTTTGTAGGAATAGGTGACTGGAATAGGAATGGGCCATTTTGATTCCAACTGTTTGGTTGGGTAGAATCGGAATCCCATTCCCATTATTGGTGGAATGGCATTCCCCCAATTGAGGGAATGGTCATTCTCTCCCCCTTCCTTGGGAATGAAATCCCATTCTAGCTAATTCCATTCCCCATTCTGATTATTGTCTGAATCAAACAAACTATAGGAATAGACCATTTCGATTTTGATTTTAATTTTGATTCCTATTGTAAATTAAATGGATCCTAAGATTTAAGCTTTGTTGATACAAATCGCATCCAAAACCACTCTGGTTGTTTTCAATTTGAGAAAAGTGCAAATATAAGGTTTAGCATATACAAAGTTGACTAACCTGATGTAGGTGAGATTTAATTGAAACTGAGTGATTGTGAAGCATATGCATTTTGTGGTTGATGTGGGGCATACAATTTATTTTACGATTTTTCCATGACAAAGAAAGATATGATTGAGAATACCCATATCTTGGAATCTAATACGTCACCAAAAAGATGGACCCATTTGGATGTAGCTAAGACATTGGAGGATATGTTAAAATGCCATGGTGTCATCTCTGTAAACATGGGTAGGAGTTCAATATGGACAAATTGGGGAGGATTAAATTTGGAGCATTGAGAGGACCTTTCATGAGCCTACACAATGGGCACTAGCCCATAAACCTTGGTGTAGTCCCAAGTGTCTCTTACAACCAATAGACCAATCAATTGTGTCCGGATCTGCTATTCACAAAGCATTTCTCACAATGACTTTACAACATATCTTGGCCGCACATCAGGAACATTTCTTGTACTTGTATTTATTATTCATGCGGAGGTGTTCCTAATACAGGTTGGGATGTGGTTGTGAGACATCAGTGTGAGGCATGCTCTGTGAGGAGTAGATCCCAATTCCAATGAATCCAGATTTAATTCCTTCTTACATAATTGGTCTTCATACCCACCTCATAGCACTTGCAGTGGTGCATGGAAACATCTCTTCCCATAAATAAAAACATACTAGTATAAAAATTTTTGCAACTGCAAGAACTGTAAGGTGGGTGTGAGGACCAATTCTGTAGGAAATTTCAACTCCTTACCAACCATCAGCTAGTTGGCACCTTACAGGAGAGGGCCAAATAAATAAAGACAATTTAACTAATTTGCATTTTCAATAGAATACAAGGATTCCTTGAACAACCTAAAGATTGACAACTTAAGGATGTATTTGAATGCAGTGGAGAAATCCACCATGTAAAAGTCAATCAATGGAAACATCCATCGTGTAAAAGTCCATCGGTTTAAAGCTGCTTGGACTGTTGGGAGTTTTTAAGTAAACATATGTAAAAGTACATTAATTTTATTGATAAAAGTCATCCAAAAACAAGATTACGTCAATTTTTGATAGAATTTTTACATGGGAAACAAGCGGCTGCAAAAATGGATCAGGTGCAGAGCTTTACACCGGTCCACTTTTACACAGGAAACAAACGGGTATAAATGCAAACCGATAGTTGAATTTTACATTGATTCGCATTTACACTTTAATCAAACACAACCTAACTGATTTAAAGGCCATTATTTCACACTCCAAGTTATGGGGATAAAACAGGAAGAGGGTGAAACAACATGCCCTTGTGAGCACACACATAAAGGAAAAGTATCCAAGAACTTTGTCCTTATTGTAAACAAAGGGTCTGCTTGGGAGGGGTGAAGTATCACTTGAGTGCTTTCATCGAGATAGTTGCTTTGGAGAAAGCTTTGAAAATCCATGTTTCTTGGCTTTTAGTCATTTTGAGATCTATGGGGTTTTCACCAAATATGGCTAGCTTATAGATTGTCTGGATGGGCCCTCCCAAATGGGCACAAAGTAGTTCAAGGGTAATCTAACCCCTATCCATTTCACAACAAGAATTTATTCCTTCAATTTGAGACCAAATCAAACAAAGGTTGTTGTGGTTCCCTAGGGACTATTGTACCCCCAACAAATGAAATAGTGACCCTCCCAAATGTTACCCATGTTTTTTCCTCAATGAAAATCAATATTATATTGATAGACCACTCATATAGGACATCTAAGATGAATATCAATCCATAAACCGGGGATTAAGAAGCATTGAAGAGAGGTAGCCCCATAATAGGGTCCATCAACAACACAAAAATCAATTTTACCAAACATTAGATAAGATATTTTACCATTCATTTGGCAACAATGATATGCCACCTTTGTTTTCATCTCTAACCAAACAATAGGCCTTTTTTTGACTAATGTAAACTACAATGAGCAATGTTACAAAGCAAATAAAAAATGTATGAGGCTTGTTATTATTTAGTCTCCACTAGTTTGAGGTGCAAATCCAAACTGGGTACAACATCTATACTTGCTTTCTATTTTCACCTATTTGTATTGATTGTCATGTGAATCTAAGATCATAGGAGGGGTAAATTTTGAACTCTCACAGCTGGGTTTTACACCCCTTGACAAACTGCTTTATAAGCGGTGGGTAAAGAATCAAGATGGTTAATACTTGATAGAACAAAAAGTGTGCACTTTTTTTTATGTTATGTAATTGTTTTTCACGGATCCGGATTTGTTCCAAACAAAATACGTCCTACAACAGGTACAAAATTTTACATCCACTTACATTCAATAAAAGAATGTATAAATTGACATGATAGATACAACATAACCAAGTTTGCACTCTCCCCATTTGCATGCCAAACAAATCAGTGTCTGAAAGTTTAGAAACTTGTAAATTAAGTTTGCATTGTAAATTAAGTTTGGCATGTCACATCTGTATATTATTCCTGCCCATGCATTGGGAGCATAGTGTCACGGGGCTAATCTACGGGGCCCCATGCGACACTCGAGTGGGTTGAGTAATCCTAAGAAAGCAAGTAATCACACACAAAAGGCAACAAAGATAGCACACAAATTAGTAAAAAGGCACTTTATATTGCAAAAAATGGCAAGCACAAGTACACAAGTTTGTGTCGAGGGGACCTCATGCTTAACCTTTACACGGTCTTGACACCACTCAACTACCTACCTCCCCTCAAAGAGTAGCTTATGCTTTTGGTGCTCTGACAAAAGATTACATGGAAATACTAAAAAATCATACTACATAATTACAATAATGCCATCGGCAACCCCCCTTACAAAATACACATGTAGCCCCACCCCAAACACACTAGACGACACTCTGATGGCATGTCGTGGGCATGGCAAAGGCACTTGATTTCGTGAAAAAGTTGTCACTTGTGACAGTCTCCCCCACTCAATTCAGGCTTTGTCCTCAAAGACTATCTTTGGTATGCTGCTCGAGTCTACTGCTGGTGAAGGAGGGTTCTTCAGATGATCCACGAACTTCTTCACTTCCAAGGCCTAGGAAAGTGCTTTGGGGATAGGTTTGCTGTTGTTTAGTGTGATGGGGGAAACCTATGGCCAGGTCCTAAGTTGAGTCCTTGGCTAGCGGCTTGAAGGTAAGTGAAGTGTAGCTTAGCTTGGTTTGCACTACTAGCTAAGGCAGGGATTGGAGCAATAGATGAATCTAAGTCAAAAGGATGTTGGATATTAAGGGATGTTCCCCAAGGTTCTCTCCTCATAGGTCTACTACGTGGGCGTGATGGAGGCCGAATGTTGGGATGGTTCCTAGAGCATGTGGGTGGCACTCTCTTCCCAGGATGGTAGGTAAAGCTGATGTCAGAGTTGGCCTTGGGTCTTCTCTTCGGCCCGTTGGTGAAGGGCACTGGCATCTTATGCTACGGAGGCGACTTCTGTTGATGCTGAGATGGCGGTGGCACTACCTTCTTGCTAGAGATGTCACGATAAGTTCTTGTTGCAGTGACTGCGGTTGCTGTTGTTGTGCTCTTCGGAGACTCTTGATGTGCGGATGGAAGTTGGATTTGCAAGGCCAAAACTTGCTTCTTCTTCATAGCAATAGATGTAATCATGTCGATCATGCAAGGTGACCGCTCGTCCATGATCAACAAGGTGTCGAGGTAAGGTGCTGGTGCGGCTTTAGCCTATGTCAAGAAGTCCATACCAAGGACGACAGCGAAGTCATCCAATTGTGCTACAGAGAGGTCAATCTCCTAGTTCCAGGTGCCGACTCGGAGTCCAACTCGACGAGCCATGCCTTCGATGGGTTTTGCACCTGTGTTAACAAATTTGAGCCATCTTGGCTCTCTTGAAATGGCCAAGTTGAGTCTCTTGGCCTCTGCAATGGATATAAAATTGTGAGTGGCCCCTGTGTCAATTAGGGCCCGAGTTGGCTTCCCGCCAAGGTATATGTCGGGTGTACCTCAGTCCTCTCTTGACTGAGGTGAGCTATTTGGAGGTAACCCCTTTTTTCACCATGGCATTGAAAAGTTGTAGGGTACCCACTCTTGGCGCCTGTGTACTCCACTCCCCATCGATTCATTCATCATCACTCAACTTGGCAATGAAGGCATTTAGTTTCTCTCGTTTTGGGCAGTGCTTGATCAAGTGCTCCTCCCAACAAATGTAGCAAGTGGGAGGACGGGTGGGTCTCCCCTGATATCTACTGTTGTAGGAGTTTTGGCTTCCTTGTGGCTGCTTCCCTTTGTGGTACTCGACTGGCTTGCGGTGGAATGTCTGCTTCTCCTTCGGGGGACTGGGTTGTCTATCTCCCCCACTCAAGTTGGTGGCACGCGGGCTGGTTGGCTTGCTTCCTTCATCATCCGATAGCCTTAGTTCACCAAGTTGTTCAGCCACAGCCATGGTAGAGGCAAGATCTTGAACATTACGTCGCTGGAGCTCGAGCTCGACCCCAAGGCTTTAGGCCATCCATGAAGTTAAACAATAAGTCTTTGTTCGACATGTCGGTGACCTCCAGGGTGAGAGCAAAAAATTCTTTGACATATTCATGGAGCGAGTCGCCCTGCTTGAGTATCTTCATCTTGTGACGGGCGAGATACTCCACGTTCTTTGGATAGAACTGCCTCTTTAGCTCCCACTTGAAGTTGGCCCAGGTTTGGATGGTGCACGTACCACGCTCTATATCAACACGTCTTCTGCACCACCATAGTATAGCGACATCAGTTAAATACATGGTAGTCGTATGTACCTTAGTTAGTTCATCATTCACATCGGCTGTGGCAAGGTACTGGTCCATTTGCCACAGGAAGTTGTCGAGCTCCCGGGCATTGCGCGCACCTGAATAGGGAGTTGGCTCCCTAATCTTTATGTGGGAAGAACTATGCACAAAGGAAGTGCTGGCTGGATTGGCAATGGCCCTCTTCAAGATTGCACACTCGGCCTTGAGTTCATCTAGTTGAGCTTGGGAATTGGAGGAATAAGCGACTGCCTTCATGGCTGCCCATTCTGCTTTCATCTCATTCAACTGGGCCCGGATGGCCATTAGGGAGGACATGACTCTCCTCTATGTTGCCCACTCGTTTCTCATTTCGTCGAGTTGGGCCCGAAAGCTATCTAGATTGTCTTGAATGTTGGAGTGGGATGAGCTTCCTTCTTGTTGGCGTGCGGTGCTGCAAACTTTCTTGAGTGTCCCATTAAGCATGTCACGGACCTCATCAATAATATCATTCATGTGGCCTTTCCACCTCTACCATTGCACTCTCGATGGCTTCAACATTTTGGTGGAGCTCATCTACTCGATCACGCATCTCACGCATAGTGGCTTTACAGCGTAGCACTTGTAGGTTGATGGCGGAATGCTTGTCCGTGGATTTCTCACGCTTGCTTGCCTTTGATGTACGGGTTTTCGGTGCTTTGTCCTTTGACTGTGTTATCAGCGTTCATCGTCCACCTCATGGGAAGGGGAAAGTCCATGCTCGATCTCCTCCATGATGTCCCTATTATGCTTCATGGTGTGCTCGCGTCGTGGGTGAAATGGCTAGGAATGAGCTCCTGCTCTGATACCAATTGTCACGGGGCTAATCGGCGGGGCCCCGTGTGGCATTCGAATGGGTCGAATAAGCCTAAGAAAGCAAGCAATCACACACAAAAGGCAACAAAAATGGCACACGAATTAGTAAAAAGGCACTTTATATTGCAATAGATGGCAAGCACAAGCACACAAGTTTGTGTCGAGGGGACCTCGTGCTTAACCTTTACACAGTCTTGGCACCACTCTACTACCTACCTCCCCTCAAAGAGTAGCTTAAGCTTTTGGTGCTCTAACAAAAGATACATAGAAATACTAGAAAATCATACTACATAATTATAATAATGCCATCGGTAACCCCCTTACAAAATACACATGTAGCCCCACCCCAGACACAATAGATGACACTCTGATGGCATGTTGTGGGTATGGCAAAGACACTTGATGTCACGAAAAAGTGGTCACTTATGACAATAAGGCGCCTCACACACACATCCTACCATGCATTAGGAACATTTTCCCTACTTGTAGGTTATTTTTCATGGGAGATGTTCCCAATGCACGGTGGATGTGCATGTGAGGTGCCCAAGTGTGAGGAGCAAATCCCGTTCCTCTTGAAACGAGTTCACATTTGTGCCCCACAATGTCCCACAGTGCACCCCCGCCTTGTATTGGGAACATCTTCTGATGAATGACATCATCAAGTCTGATATTATCATCGGGAGATTTTCCTAATACACGATGGAGATGCACTGTGGGGCACAGATCTGAACTCTCTTGAAACTCGCTTTATAATGCACTTGGTTGGAAATGATATACTAATTATAGTGGCCATTAGTTTGTTTCTCGGAGTTCACATATGTTCCCCACAATTTCTCACACCACATGTCCATCGAGGATCTGCTCCTCACGTAGGGCGTCTCACACCAATCTCACAGGTACATCTCAGTGATCTCACCATATATTGAAAACATCTTCCGTATTTATACATTATTATTCATGGGAGATATTTCCAATGCATGG
The DNA here is from genome assembly GCF_000365185.1 of Nelumbo nucifera. The sequence continues at coordinate 2,506,828 of NW_010729113.1, read as the reverse complement.
TAATGCATGATGAAATGTGCATGTGAGATGGATGTGAGGCTCCCTATCCCAATTGTGGGGCGTCCCTTGTGGAGCGCAGATGTGAGCTTCTCTCTACGCTTATTAGAATTTGGAACAATTTAAAGCAAATGATGGTATCATATCATGCATGTATGGTGCACAAATAAATAACACGTGAAACAGAACTTGATAATAAGGATTACTGAATCAAGACTTGCCACGTGGAAAGTGGGTGAGTTTCTAATGGATATTGGGATTCCCTTTAAGATGTCAAGCCCAAATATGCAGGAGTGTATTGGAAGGATAAATCATATATCACACTTTACAGTTGGAGTTTAGGCGCTAAAAAATTTCTGTAAGTCAGAACACTAAACTTCTATCATGTGGACGCCTCTACTCCAGTAGCACTTTACAGGGATTAGAAATCCCTCTAGGACCAGAAGACCTCTTGATGGCACTTTACTAAATTCAAGACCCGATTAGCCAAAGTTAGTAGTTGTTTTATAGGGTGTGGGATCAATTATTTTGCTCCACGTTAATAATAAATTGTCTATGTCCTTAAAACTTTCAAGTTTCAACTAATGGATATGTAGTTAGTTTGAACGTCGGCTTAAGAAGTGTTTGGCACCGATGTGTTTTTATTTTTATTTTTTGTGAAAAATGACATTACATCAGTGCTTTATTTGAAATCTGTTTTTTTTTTAGACCATGCTTGCTGTTTGGTTATATATTTTCCTTAAAAGTGTTTTTTCAGAGCATACCTTGGAAATCGGAAAAATTATGGTTTGAGCAAACGTTCTTATTGGTGTTTTTTTTATTGTTTAGTATTACTAGCAACTAAGGTTTTAAAAATTGACCCAGAAATTGAATCGTTCTAGCTATCGGTTTCTGGGTCAGCGGTTCAACCGTCTGGGTAGAACGGTTCGGACGGTTTGCATATTAGGAGAAATGTTTATATGAGATTTGACTTAATATGCAAACCTCATGAGAGATGTTAGCTGAGAAAGCCAAAAAGCAGGAGAAAGGAGAACTGTTGTCTGAGAAAGAAAAAAAGAAAGAAGAAGAAGGAAGGAGAGAAGGAGGGAAGAAGGAGGAAGAGGAAGAGGAAGAGGAAGAGGAAGAGGATGATTGGATACTCACTAGCAACGGCGACGGCGAGGCGGCGACAACAAATACAGATCTGAGATCTGAGTTATTGGATCTCAAATTTGAGTTCCTAGATCCGAGTTTGTGTCTTCTTCTTCTTCTTCTTCTTCTTCTTCTTCTTCTTCTTCTTCTTCTTCTTCTTCTCTTTGTGCTAGATCCCAGATATAAGTTAGTGTCTCAGATTGGATCTTAGATATAAATCATCCAAGTTTTCTCTGCAACTTTATATTGCGAACCACTGGCCGGGTCGAACGAGTCGACGGTTCGACCGCCTGGGTCAACTGTATTTTGACGAAGTCAATGGGTTTTGACCCAATAACGAGTTAGGGGTGAAACAGAACCGGTTGTCCAAACGGTTTCCAGACCGAACGGTCCAACTGTCCAGGTCAACAACACTTCAAAAACATTGCTAGCAACAATATGTTAATGTGGCATTGAAAAATGCACATGTGGCAATAATCAACAATGGTCTCAGACAAAAAAATAAAAATAAACATCTTTTTTTCTAAAAAGTTGTACCAATACAGAACTATTTTCTCCAAAAAAAAACACTTATCAAGAAATGACATTGGTTCCAAATATTGCTATAATATAATACTAGTTACATGCCTATTAATAGGGGTTCTACTATGATGTTGGAAAGACATGATACCTCAAGGTACCAACCAGCTGGTTGGTAAGTTCTACTAGTGGTCATAGAGGAGATTTGGGATTGAATCCCGTCTGCACCTGGGTTGGGGGATAGGCTACTCCTCTTGTGTAGCTCTTTAGAAGATATCAAACAAAAAAAAGCCATTATACCAAAAAAACTTTATAACAGTGTTTTCGAATCGCTATTGACCCAGATGGTTGTTCACTATGGGAACCATCCAAGCAATTGGTTCTATTTTACCCCAAACCCAATCTACGACAAAAAATCGTTGAATTGGTCAATGACCCACTAACCCAGGCTGTCAAACCATTAACCCGTTTAACAGTTTTGACTTTAATTTTTTTTATCAAAATGCGCCATCCATGTGAGGACCGTTTGACCCAAAAATCAGTTGCCCGAACATCGATTTTTAAACCATTGCTTTATAACCAAAGTCAATCGTCATCATCAAACTGGCTTCCAATTAGGTGAATTTTTATCAAATCATTTCCATCTTCATAAGTTTTCAAATTAATAATGTATTTTTAAGGATGTTACATAACAAAAACTCAAGGAATAAAATTTCTTCCCAGCCATTCAATCTCTCATTTGCATTTATTACTGATTTAAGAAAAATGATTGGTCTCACAACTGGTAAAAACAGCTATCACATTCAGCTAAATATGATTCCGCAAAATAGCACCCGAACTGAAAATGTTCGGTTCCGACACATGTGAAGTCGTTGTCCAAGGACCCTTCATGGCTTTACCAATAACGCTTTGTCCAAACCAGGTCGCACTATCGACAGGACAAAGGTCGACGAGAGATGTCGAACCCACAAGAGCCTTGATAAGGACCGGGCAGCCCCACCATAGGAATAGAGAGAGAGAGGAACAAAATACAAACTCAGATTGCCAGAATTGTAGAACAGCGTCGTGCGCTGAGGCCGCTTCCGACACTGGAACGGTCATACAGTGGCAATTGTTTGCTAAAATGGTGGTTGTAGATCCACCGTACGCCAACACTGCGACAATGTTTTCTGTATGGACCAATACTTGACAATGAATCATTTAATTCAACCAAGAGAAGCTCGTCGCCAGACAGGTGGGCCCAACTTCAGCAGCCCATGGGCATGGATATCAGATTATCAGTTGTGCTGTGCATGGGCCGTAATTCCCAAAGCTGGAACTCTGGACTGGGACTACACCACTTCTGGGCCCATATGCAAATGTTTCTTTTCCGGGGAATCTTTAACCTGATGGTCTTATAAGGTGCCGATCCAACGGTTTCATCGTGCATCACGAGTCACGATCTCATCGGCTTCCAAGAACGCCTTGTCCAAGAGCCTGCACGATTGCACTATAACGAGTAAACGACACAATATGAGTGTCTGGCTCTTGGAGCTTGACACTACCGAGGTACACCTTGGGCTGTCAACCGCACGCGGACTTTGACGGGTGTCGGACCAGCAATTGAAATGACTGCCACGTCAGAGATTCAGCGAGAGGGATTGTAAATTCTTGGAATCCTATCGTGTTCTTCATTTATTAGTCCGAAAATTGGAAAAAAATCTAAAATATTTTTAAATGGCTTAGGACGTGTTTGGTTATATTACTTTTCCTTTTTAATTTTTGAACTAGTGTTTGGAATCAAAGTTCACTTTTATAGTAGGACAGAATTAACAGAAAATCATTGTCTTAGATGTACTGCAATGGTCCCACCAACAATTACTTCATCTAATTCAAGGTGAGGCCATGGCAACGACAACGCCATAGCAAATGTGGGTTGTTGGAATCAATGCTGTTTTTTTTTTTTCAAAAATGACATTATTCTTTAGAAATTAGGAAAGGTGTGTATTTGATAAAATGCCCTTTTTAGTATTTTCTCGTTTTCTTTTTCTATTGCTAACAACGCTATATTTACATGATATTGAAAAACGCCTAGGTGATAGCAATGGCAATGATACTAAATAGATAAAAAGGAAAGCATTTTATGATAAGATGGCATACCAATACAGCACCATTTTCTCAAAAACACCTCTTAGAAAACGATATTGGTTCCCAACACCTCTTTCCAATCACCTTATCTGAAAACGCTTTGAGAAAAGAAAAACGTCTTCTCATAGAGCCGTTTTTTAGAGAAAACAACCAAACAGCGAGAAATGTCAATGCAATTTTTGCGGTTTTCTCAAAATTTGATGGGGCGAGCCGACCAAACTCTACCTTAATTTTCATGCAAGAAATACGGAGGAAATTAATATATTTTAATTAAATATTACTTCGGCTGTTCGGACAAAGTGCACTGAACACGTCACCGCACGTAATATATGGTAGACCACCAAACCACCTTTGAGAGTTTAAACAAATTTACTGCGTTCTTCCTAGGCGGTCGTCCAGGAAACAAGAATAAGAATCTTACACGTGGCAGACATAATAGAAGCCAAGTAGGATTTGCCACGCATTCCAAGTTCCTTACCTCCCTATTCACTAGGCTTTCCTCGTAAAGCATGTTTTTTTCCGCGTCCCCCTTTTTAACTTTAGTGGCTCGCGTCATAGAGACCAAGAGTCCTGCACGGCTGACGAGGACTTGCACTGACACGTGTCAAATCCCAATAAACGAACATGAAGCCAACGGTGGGGATTGGCTAGTTGTGACCAAGTGGCGATTCTCATAATCGAGAATGAGAACTCTAAAATGGTTAAGCCGGAGTAGATGGGAATTCGGATGTGTACGAAGCCAGAACAATACATAGGACGATATAGAAAGTGACACGTCAGCAAGAGTACGGCGTAGCAATAGGATGCAGGAATTTTGGCGGGTGAGCCACGGAGAAAGAAGAAGTTACTTTCAAGCAAAGCCTGTGTTAAAATGAAAATCCAGTAGAGAGAGAGAGAGAGGATTAATATAAAAAAGAATTTGGTTAACGGTGCTTTGCATTCGTTTCGTCATCTCATCACGATAGCATCCACTTTTCGCAAAGTTCGATATTAAAACGAGTTATATTTGGAGAGAGGAAGAACGGAGGAGTGGAGAGAGAGAGAGAGAGAGAGGGAAGGAGACAGAGTCACAGAGGAGAGGAGAGAGAGAGAGTTGGGTTGAAATGCATTGGGAGACTAAAATCCCGGAGTCAGAAAAATAATAAAAGCCAGAGCTGAAATAAAAAGGAGCCGTACTGATTCGCTATCTTGTTGAAAAAGATAGAAGCAGATTTCGTCATCTTCATGTTCTGTCTCTGATGCTTATTCATCCTTCCCCTTTCAACATATCTCTTGTTGGTGGTGGTCTTGGGGTTGTCGTTGGCTTCAGGAGGGAGATGGTTTCGAGATAGTAGAAATGCAGAGCTTCGTAGAAGTCTCGACCAACTCCATAATGTATTGTTCTTCCTCATTTGTTCGGTATTTCTTTAATTCTCTCACTCTGCTTCTGATTGACTAGATTCTATGTTGTATCTCTGTTTAGTTTTGTGTTTATGCTGGCTGGTAATATTTGACTGTGATTTTTACGCTTTTACCAAGTTTTCTCATTTCCTTTTTGTGGTGTATTTGTTGCCTTCTCCGTATGTTTGAGATCTCCATCTTACCCTGCTTTTGGTTTTGTTTTATTTTTCTCTATCTTTATCTCTTTAGTCTGTCTATCTATCAATCCGTCTATTCCCGTATGAATATATACTTTTTTTTTTATTTTATGAATTTAATATTCCAAAAATGATGCAGATGTGATGAAGGTAGCCGTAATCAGTCTCGGTTTTTGGATCTTGGGGAGCTTGAACAGTCTACTGGATTCCACCATGACGATGTCGTTAATGTAAATCCAGGTATTTACTTTTTGTTTGAGAATGCTAAAGGTCTTGCTTCTGTTTATGCAATACCGTGTACTTCATCGAGCCGCTTCATCACTTCATAGGCTCAGTTTTTGGTTTGAAGTCGAGTAACGTCGCTGTTTCTACTAGTCCACAGTTTGGCGGCTTAAGCACGGTAATCATGTTTTCCTCTATGCATATGATATCATAGTCTTAATTGCATGCTAGATTCCAGATTGATAGAATCTGATATTTTCTTGGTGTAGAACATTAGTTCGTCGGATATAACTTCAGCAACAGGAGTCGATACAGGGCAGTACTCGTTCCATAAGGGGACAATGCCCGTTGCTGCTCCCTTGGGGAATGGGCATTTTGAGAACTGGGGGGACTCTGGAATGGTTGATAACAGCCAACAGACAGATACATCTACGGATCTGGATACAGATGAAAAAAACCAGGTGTTTCACTTTTCTCCTCTGACTCTCTGAGATGATTGTTAACACTTGCAAAGTATAGTGGAGCTTTAATAATCGGTATTTCATGCTTAATAGCAGTTCAAGCCATAACCTGATAGTGTAAAAATGGTGTTTCTTCGCAAGGGAAGAGAAATGATTGCCTACTTGAAGAGTTGAAATTATTATCTGAAATTATCAATTTCTGAGGGAAATCAAGCTGAAGATTGAATTTGTAATGATACCAAGAAAGACATGGATATGCTTGCATTGTTTGCCATTTATAATCTTAAATATACATTATTTATTTGTTTTAGTAATTGACATCCGATAGCATATATAGATCTGAATACAAGACCTTTATCTGCGATACTTCATCTATTGATGGTTCATTTTAACTTTAAATGTTGAAGAATTTCATTTTGCTTTTATCTTTCTAAATGTAATACAAAAAAGGAAGAAAATTAAAATTTGGAATGCACACAAGTTCATTTAGGTAACTTTCAGTTTCTTTTACCTTTTATATTTTTCATATGTTCCATTTAATATATTAGACTTTCAAAATCTGTGGAGACACATCCAAGAAAAAGGTTGATCTGGATATGAAGTTTGAATTTCTTAGTGACAGAAAAAAGATGGATCTCTGTTATTGTGCATTGACTTCAAATTGACAATTGTGTCCTCTAGTTTGATATTCTTGTCTTATACATTGGGTTTTATTTAAGTGGTCTCATAGCTTTCAGTAATATAGTGTCCATTACTTGGTGTAATAGTAAAGTCTTGGTCTGGCAAGCGTAAGAATGCAGGTTTTAGTCTGAGAGTGCAAAAATGCCAAAGGTTAGGACTGCATCCGGTCTACCCCTTCCAAGACCGCATATAACTGAGACCATGATTGGGTAATGGCCTTTTGGCAAAACTTCAGTAATATTGTTATGACTGGTTGATATTTTCATGTTGGTGCCTGGCAATAATGCGTGTAGCTGTGCTGATCAAAAACAAAATGCATGTAGCCACTTACTTCCAATTGTTTACATATTTCCCAACTTGCATGCGGTTCATGAAAACATGAAGCTTTATTATTCTTTATATTTACCATGCATTTTCTGCTTGCATTAAAATCCTTACGTGGGTTTTGCTACGTTTTTAGTTTCGAGGTGTTCAGCAAGGAGCACTGGTGTCTGTGGATTCTACAGACAGATCAAAGACCAAATCCGATCAGAAGGTTGGTGCTTTCATGTCAACATGTGATTCATTTTGTAATTTGGCATTCTAATTTTTATTTGCATATTTAGTTATTATTTGGTCTTCCTTGTAGACACTTCGTAGATTGGCTCAGAATCGTGAAGCAGCACGGAAAAGCCGTCTAAGGAAGAAAGTAAGCATATCCGGATTTCTTTTTCACTCCCTTCTGTAAATACACCATGAATTTTGAGATTTATATCATTTTTAGTTTTGTTTCAATTTTGATTGAAGGACATACAGTTATCAATCCAAATATGCTTTAGGTTTTCTTTCTTCCCCCTTCCTTTTCTTGTAAACAGATCATGGATTCTGGCAATTCAGTCGTTTTTTTTGGGTTTTGGTCCTAGGATGTATAACTGTCAATATAGAGATGCAAAATTGAGTTTTCATAGTATATTATGTAGCTTTTAAGTTCTGTTTTCTAGATTTTCTCTTTGGCTTTTGATTAGTATTGTTAGGCATCATGCTACCTCTTTTTGTTGCATATAATTATGTTGTGGAATAAATGGATGATTGTGTGATTATGAAAGAACATGGTGTTTAGGACACATAGACATGATGCATGTTTCCAATCCCATTATCCAACTTTTTACAATATTTGGCTTTGAGCAGGGGCAGAACCAGGGGATGGCGGAGGGGAGCCATGCCTCCCTGCCTTTAAAATCCCTAAATTTCTATTTACATCCCACTTATATTTTGGCCCATCTACCCATGTTTATTAACTTTTATCCCCAATCAATGTTTATTAATTTTTGATCCCCCTCAAGAAAAGAATCCTGGCTTCGCCCTGGGCTTTGATCTCAAGTTCAATGTAGAATAAGATAGTCATCATGTAGCATTGGCATTCCTAGTATTTCTATGAAGTTATCTGGCCTATTGTTGCCGCTCTATATAGTTTTTATGCTTCTGTTTGGTCTATTATTATTGCACTTAATTATTTTTTCTTCTATATGTGTATTTGTATTCACCTTTTACATGTGTGTTTTGGCTTCTGGATGGCATACAGTTTTCTTGCTGTAACTGTTTTTTGATATTCTTCTAGTTGACTTTATGAAATTCTAGACTGGAAAAGGAAAGGTTAGGAATAAAGGTTGTATATTTTTCCACTTGTTGATGGCCTCTTCAGTTCTTTGCAAGTGCTTTTTTTGGTAATATGTGAGTGCTTTCTCGAAATATATATGGTCTTAGTATCAGTCTCCATGTGGAACTTACCTCCAATCGCAACTCTTTTTTTGTCCATCTCTATGTCATAAGTTATGCTGGGTAAAGTTCTCTATATTTATCCTTATCCTTTAATAGTGCACAATTTGCATTTCATATTTCTCTGGGGAATTTTATGTATGGGAAGTTTTCAGGCTTAGCAGAGGTTGATTTTCAAGTTGTGTGTTTTTATTGGCATTTTCTCTCTTGTTTTGATTTGGTTGCTGAAGCTTGTCTCATTGGTTTGGGGCTAGATATTGCTTTTGATGATATTTACTAAATAACACTTCTTTTTGGTGTAGACATTTTCAGTCATTCTTAGCCTAGTGTTTGCATTTTTCAAATCATTCTTTTGTTCTTAATTTTTTTTCTCCCTCTATGTGGTTGCTGAAGCTTGTTTAACGGGCTTTCTCATGTCCAAAATTACAACAAAATAAAAGAAAAGAATGTCAAAAAATGTTTTTTTTTATTTATTTTTTATCATCTTGAGTAGACCTTGAGTTGATGTTAATCTTCGGAAGATGGACAGAGAGCTAATCTGACCCAAAACCTGTGGGTAACTTTCTTGTGATAAATTGGTTATCATCTCCTGATTGCCTGCATTGTTTGCCAGTTTTACTCACTAAATGTTTGCTTAAATTTTTTTCATTTATATCTATGCCCATGCCAAGCTTTCTTTTGTCCCATTTGTGCCTCAATTACTTAATTCTTGAGCTTCTAACAGAGTTTGAAGTGCTTCTCTTATTACTGCTCTGGTACTGAATTGTATTTATGCTTATTTGGTGATTATTCGACCTTGGAAATATGCAAAGCAAAATTGCCTCTTGAAACGTTCCCTTCTCCATATGGAATTAGATGATTATGGTTGTTTTGGTCTTCTGACTTCATTTCTTTAACAATTTGTACAACTAGAGTTCTTATCGTACAACTAGCTTTATAGATAGTTATTGGTTTCAATGTTTTACTTTCTAGCTGTGAAACCATTAAAAAACCTTGTTTCCTTGTTCAAGGACCCTATTTTTTCTTTTCCAGTGATTGTCATGTTACTTTAGCAGTGCCAAAAATTGTAACTGGATATTAAAGTATGTCACTGACTGGTAGTATACTTTTCTAGTATCTCCATATACTGAGCTCCACTCAACAAGGCCTTTCTCACAATATTTGTTGTCAGCCACAGGATTCCTGTTCTGCCATTACTAGTATCTCCATATAATTAAGGTTCTTTTTAATGCTCTCTGTTGCTTTTAGATTTAGGATTTCTGATTGATCAAAAGAAGATTTAGGGTCTCTTGAATGGCGTGAGAAAATATATTTGGGCCAATATATCTTGTTTTTGGATAGGCATATGTTCAGCAACTGGAGAGTAGCAGGTTGAAGCTCACTCAGCTAGAGCAAGAGATTCAGCGAGCACGACAGCAGGTATGATTTGAGGTAATTTGGTTCCTCTTGTTTTTGTATACACATCAAATGATCGATATATCCTGTCTATGATTCTTTGGTTCCTCTTGGCTCAGGGTATTTTTATTGCAAATGGATATTCAGGAGACCAAAGCCATTCAGCAGGTGGAAATGGTATATAACTAAACAGTTTATTATTCAGGCTCCAGTTTCACTTCCTAGTTTCTAGTGGTTAGTTGCTCAAACTAATCTGCCTAATAAATCAGCTGGCTCAAGCTCCATTCGCCAAGGCCTGTTCGCTAATAGGGCCTAAATTTACAGTCTGGCCGAATAAGTAGTAAAAAGTATGTTCCATGGATTGTTTAGAGTTTAATAACAAAATGAAGGGGGACATTATGTAATTTTGGTTCTGTCTATCTGGGGTGTTGGGTGGGGTAGATGGATACAGATCCAACCTTAAGCATACAGACTCAAATAAGTAGTAAACAAGTATGTTCCACGGATTGCTTAGAATTTAATAACAACAATGAAGGAGACATTATGTAATTTTGGTTCTGTCTACCTGGGTTGTTGGGTAGGGTGGGTGCAATATTTTTGCACAAGTGGCCACTCTCAGACTCAAACCAATGTTCTCATGCTTGTCGGGCCAAGTTTGGATGAGCTTGAATTACAAGCCTAAGGCTTGAATGAGCTTTGTGTTGTTATTGCCTGCCTGTTTGGGACTCCATAATAGAAATCAAACTGGAATTGGAATGCTAGGGAAAAACTGATTTTGGATGCAAGGGAGATTATATTCAAAGTCACTTGTGTTATTTGGAACCCAACTGGAACCATTGAGAGTTGAGACAATTGTCTCACATGTGCTGCTGGTCAACCTACTTGCTTGACTTGATTTTAGTATTATTAGACAGGTTACTTAGTCACCTATAACAAATATTAAGATTACACAATCTAGACATTACTTGAGCAAGTATTTTCTATTATTCAGCCTTTTCAGTCCACATTTGTTCCTTATGCATGCTAATGTAGATAAAAAAAAGATTTTAAGAGCAGTGACATTGCTTCCATATTGAAGGTTATGTACTGTTCATTTTCCCCTGCATATATAGACAGCTTATGTACATATGCTAACATGGACAGAAAAGAATCAAAAGATTACCATGTTTTCTTAATTAGCCTGTTCTATGATTCTACGATTTTTTTCCATGCACATACGAGATAATGTTTGTTTTGTAATCAAGAAAGATGTTTTGGTCATGTAGTTTTTAATAATACTTTCAGGGGCTTTAGCATTCGATATGGAATATGCACGGTGGCTTGATGAGCATCAGAGGCATATAAATGATTTGAGAACAGCTGTGAACTCTAGTGTGGGTGATAATGACCTTCGCCTTCTTGTTGATAATGTTATGACTCATTATGATGAATTATTCAGGCTAAAAAGTATAGGTGCAAAGTCTGATGTATTCCACATGCTCTCAGGCATGTGGAAGACACCTGCGGAGAGGTGTTTTATGTGGTTGGGGGGCTTCCGTTCATCTGAACTTCTCAAGGTGATACAGGCTGTATCTGTTTTCAATCCAATTCTCTGTTCTTGAATTATAGCTTGTGGAGTAATTGTTTTTTTTAATTGATTCATTTATGCATGCTATTGAGTTTCAGATTCTTGGGAACCATCTAGAACCATTAACAGATCAGCAGTTGATGGGCATATGTAATTTGCAGCAATCTTCCCAACAAGCTGAGGATGCCTTGTCTCAAGGGATGGAAGCTTTGCAACAATCTCTTGCAGAAACCCTATCATCTGGTTCTCTTGGTCCTTCTGGTTCTGGAAATGTTGCTGATTACATGGGCCAGATGGCACTTGCAATGGGCAAGCTTGGAACACTGGAAAACTTCCTTCACCAGGTAAGGATGTCCAGTGTTTCTTGTACATGTTAGCCTTGGATATCCATTTGTGCCCCCAATATATCCAGGGTTTAAAGATCTCATGGTTTTTTGAGAATATCTGGATATCATTTTGACTTGCAGCAATTTTTAGCGTTTGATGCATCACTTTTTTTAAGTCAATTTTGGGGTAATACTTTGCACTAGAATTTTAGTCAAATTGGGGAGGGATTTCAAAATTTTGAGTTAGCTTTAACCTATGCTTTTGTTCTTAGGCTGACCTCCTACGACAGCAGACTCTGCAACAAATGCATCGTATATTGACCACCCGCCAAGCAGCCCGTGCCCTGCTTGTGATTAGTGATTACTTTTCACGGCTGCGGGCACTAAGTTCGTTATGGTTGGCACGCCCTAGGGACTGATGGTGTCTTCTTTAGTATCTTGGCCTTTTGCTGTAGTAAGGTTGCAGATGGGTTTAAGTTTGCAATGATGTATACAAAGAATGCCCGAGAGAATTTGATGCTGTAAGGTTGAAAGGAATGGAGAGATGCAAATTGATCATCAGATATGCTCCGAGGGCTTCAGAATCTCAGATCGACGACAGCAACTTGGCTTATAGATTTGTCACATCTTATATATCATATTCCTTACTCTGAACATACTGGTATAGTTAATCACTTTATTTACTGATATGTTTCATGTTCCTTTTTCTATCAGTTAATTAGATTAGGTTTTAGGGGATTGTTATCGTTGTTCTTACAACAGCAGTGACTGTTTAACGTTACTATGTAAATAATGACTATATTTCTCTTATCTCTAATCTTTATTCCTGTTATTGTTGTAGGTAACAGCCTATTTTAGAACCATTAAAACCTTACAGCTATAATATTGTTATTTTTATCAAACAGGAAAACATGATCACCATTTTCATCAACAATTTGCTGAAGTAAAATATATATGATATTACCACCAATATATATGATCCATGGTGTTCTTTCCCCGCAAAGCCAGCGTTGAAACCAGCCATTGAGGTGTTAAACACTTGAACCTAGTTCCAACTTCCAAAGTAACTCCGAACAGAAGGTGTTAAAACACTTAAACCTGTGTTCAGAAGACATGTGCCCTTGACACCAGAAAGTGCTCCTTTAACTGCGAAGCAGGCTTGGGACCAGTTGTCAGATATTGGTCCTTGGTTGGCTAGTTCGCAGTAGTTAACTCATCACCTACGCATATTTATCATACACATACGGAGATCCATTTAATGGTCAGCTTTGGATTATGAACTCATTATATTGTATTTTGGTTACCCTTTCCAAACTGAAATTATTTAGGTGGTTAGATTGTAAAGAGATCCAAGGGTGTATACTAGAGGTGATCATTCTTAGCCCGGCCCAGAAACTGGCTTGCCCCAACCTGCAATACTTAGGGCCCAGTACAGACCCGGGCCAGGACCTAGGCTATCTCTCTTATCATAGGTGGTAAACCCGGCCCGGACCGGCCTGGTTCTAGTCCATGGGCCATGATCACTTGTAATGTATACTGCTCATTTTGGCTCAAGAATTACCGGGTGTATTGAAAATGATGGCCTCTATCTAGGTACATTCCATCATAACTTGGTCTTACAAAATACAATTCAGATTTCCAAGTGTTCGCTGTGGCTGGGGCCTGGGAGGATGATTCGGCTAACGAAAAGAAAAATGAAAAATTACCGATGGCATCTGTACTTTGGTGGGGGTGGTTGCACTTAATGAAATCGGGTTCAGTCAGTGTAAAGTCCGTTCAATCACTTGTTATAGCTCTGTATTAGGAATATCTCCTCATGAAATAAAGAATATATGGAGATGTTCTTGATGCAAGGCTGTAAAGGCTGTTTGAACGGGCCTTGCACCGACTGAAGCCGATCTCAATGGTCTTAACTTTCATTTACGACATCAGGGTACTCTGTACTTTGATCAGAAATAAACTCTTTGGGCCAGCATTATCAGTTATACAGAATACGTGGTCTCCGAGCGTTTTCAATCTATCTATTTCGGTTGGTATCTGCTTCCTTCATTCCCTGCCGGCTGTTGCGCCTTCCACCATGCAAACTATGTGCAGTCTCCGGAGGGGGGCTTGCTTGAGTTTTTCACGGCTGATGATATGCCCGTTGATGAGGGTGAAAATTGAGCTCCGAGTTGATGGCCATGTGGACGTATAGGAGTGTTGGACACGGTCGAGATGAGGACTGACAGCTGCTCAACACCTGGTCGAGCAAGGCCCACCGGTGTGGTGAGCTCCCATTTGGCCTATTGACCAGTAACTTGACGAACAATGCGAGCCTTGGACGAAAGGATGCCCACGAGAATTCTGCTCATGTTTACCCACAACACATTACTACCTGTGAATTGGGAACATCTCCCGAGATATTTTCTATGTGAGGCTGTGATAAATGTGGGCAGGAATTTGGACTCAGGAGACATAGTAAATGTCAAACAGACCCCCACTTCGATGAGATCGGCATAAACAATTTCCGAACTCCTCGTCTTGTGACGTGTAGCTCAACACAACACATCCCATCCCATCAGTGGCGAGGAGCACAACACCACTGCCCATCAAGCATTTAAGGTCACTGCCCAAGTAAATCTCTTTCATACTCTCCGAAGTATTAAGAACTCTCCTGCTCTTTTGCCCTTCTACTCAATTGTTCATTTGCATGACTACAACGAGTTTGTTCTAACAGTTTCGCTTAATCGACCACTTCATTTTTTCCATTGACTTGAGTGTTAGAGTGCTATTCACTGAAGGTTTGAGTTCATTTTTTCCATACCTTGAGGCTTCTGACTTTTTGTATTCATAGATTTTTGTTGTTTGGTATACTCGTCCAACTCGATACACAAATTCATGTGCTACTTGTCCACCTTAACTCGGACAGCATCACACGCCATGGTTTGAGTTCTTTTGTTCTGTTTTGTTTTTCTTTTCAGCTAAGCCTTAAATTAACCTTGCCTTATCCCGGTTTGGCAATGCTGGACCTGGAGCTGGAATGCAACACACAATCGCCATTTCCTCCTTTGTCTTGCGCTCTCACTTCCAACTTTCGACAAAACAGTTAGCGATTTCGAAGATAAGTAGTAGATAACATTCTAGCGTCCAACAATATAAACAGTGGCAAAGTTTGGTATCATGGTGTTTGTATCCATATTTTGTTTATACATTGGAAATAAAAAAATGAGTTCACCACCAGGACCAGGAGTCGCCCCACAACACCCCACAGCACATTCTCGCCATGTATTGGGAATATCTCTTGATGATAATATCAGTCCTGATGATATCATCATTGGGAAATGTTCTCAATATACGGCAGGAATATGCTGTAGGGCAGAGATGTGATCTCTAAAAAAATCCCTTTTTGGGCATGAAATACAGAATCACGGAAACACAAAAATGGAATCCTCTAAAAATGAATTTCACATGCCCGAGGTAATAAAACGTAAGCCTACCAAACAAGATTTAAGCATAATTACCTATGTAGCAGTGAGGTATCATTCATTGACGCAACAGACGCATTATACTATACTACCAAACACCCACATAACTTGGCCTTATAATGATTTTGATTCGATTCTCCTTAAAATTTTGGGTAATTCGGCTTTGGTTTATTTTGTTCGATTCTTAACTAAATAAATCAAATACTCACTCTTAAGCCAAGTATGCCTTGTCCATCCAGCGTACCCATACATGGTTATTCACTTATTCCAGATTTTCTCTATCCAATGTACTAAGCTGAAAAGCTTTAAAGAGAGGGAGGGAGATTGAATCCATTTAAAATCCAATCCGGATTTAATGTCAACTTATGCATATTAATCAAACACCTATCGAGGTCAGCTTTGATTGAGACTTGAAGTGGTTGATCAGCTTTGGATTATGAACTCGTTATTTTATATTTTCGTTAGACTTTCCAATCACAAAAACTTTTATGTGGTTCGACTATAAAAAGATTCAAGGGTGTATATTAGTGATTTGGGCTCAAGAGTAACCGGGTATATTGAAAATGGACTCTACGTACAGACCTACGATAACTTGGTCTTGCAATTTAGATTTGAGCCATATATTAATATATACTTAACAAGTGATGAGGGGTAATTTTACCCGACCTAATAAGTGAAGGACACGAGGACGTGGCCTGTCAACAGGATGATAATTCAACGAAGAGAGCCTTGTCAATAGATCAAGAGCTCGGGTGTTTGAGCACCACGGAACCAAAAGTCACTTCGGCACCCGTGTACCGAAGTGCCACATAATTGACTATAGAAGCTTCTCAACAGACTCCAAACTTTTCGGGATCACACCACGTAATCGTAGGCCTTATCCTCTCCCCGCCCGGATTAGAAGGTAACGATAGACTTCATTGATTGGTACGTTACTCTCCTTCTGAAGCGGAACGGATTCCAACTATGCGGGCCGAGGATCCCAGAGACGTTTCATGAGATGCATGGCAACTCAACTATATAAGGACATCAATCCCCAAGACCCAGGTACGTGCAATTATTTGCTCACTAGCTCTCTTTACACTCAAGCTTTCAGCTTGCAACCAAGACAACACAATACTGACTTAAGCATCGGAGCAACCTCGCCGGGTTAACCACCCCGGGTTCTCTGATATGTTTTCTTGTAGTTCGAACCAGCTCACTACGCAACTAGCTTCCATATCATCTTCCAGCTAGGAGCATCTAGATTGTGCACAATCAATTGAAGCTGTCTGTGGGAAACGATCGGAAGGTCATTTCAATCTCAATCTCAGTCTTAGTCTCAATCTCAATCTCACTCTCAATGGCCTCTTCCAGTAACATCGGAAAAGGTATTGACATGAACATCACCGAGGGGCAAGATCAACAAACAACTCTCCCCCAAGGTTCCTCGGTGACCATCGGTCAGTTCACCGTCCCCCTCATAGCTTTGGGGGTCCCATCACTGTTTGTGCCACAGACCGCCCTATAGGTGAACGTCTCGCTCCCCCAAGTGAGCACCACCTTCTCGAAGCCCTCTATGATCCCCCTGGGGTTGGGCATTCCCAGTTTAATGACCTCATTCAGAGCGTTTGGACGATGCAAATCCAGATGCTACAGATTCACCAGTTCCATCAGTTCCAGCAATACTATTTCTACCAGTAGTACCAGTAGCAGTTTCCACCGTTGCAGCCAAACCAACAACAAATTCTGCCTTAGCATGCAGATCAGTACCAGGGGCAGAATCAAAATCATCTGAACCAGAATTAACACCAACACAGGACCCACCAGAGAGTCCACCGATCTCCCCATTGGGGTGAGAGGACCTCGTAGGTACCAGTCCCTTCTAGGGGCCAGACCCCACCTTAGGGTAGGACGGATGGACAACACACTCCCCCAGTCTCTCAAAGGGGGAACCCGAAGGAGAAGCCCAAAGTCAGCTAGTTTGATAGGGCCAATCAGCAGTAGCATTCGCTGTTGGAGAAAAATGGGTTATGGAGAGACAAAAACCAGCTCGAGGCCCGATGTGCGAACTCAAGACAAGCCCCCTCGGCGCCCCACAACAGTCAGTGCCGGTATCACAACCAGGAGGAACTAGCAGGAAGGAACCCTTATCCACCTCGCAATAGTGTTCGGGAGCGGGAGCGGACCATGATCGAAGTGCCAGACCACACTGAAGCTAGCAACACCAACTCCGACCCGACGAAGAAGCAACAACGGCGGTGTTGCAAGACTCATCGTTCCTCAGCCAGGAACAATCCGCCGGCGAAGCACAGCCAACCGGTCGAACAAAGCAAAGAGAGAGAAGAGGTGAGCTTGGTGGCTACGAGAACGACACCTGCTCTATTGAGCCGGCCATCCCCTATCACCAAATCTCCTAGCGGCCCCAATGCTGAAGGACTTTAAAGTACCTCCGTTGGACAAGTACAATGGAACGTTCGATCCCAATGATCACGTGGACGATTTTCAGTCTTAGATGCACCTCGTCGGGGCCGACGAATCTTGTATGTGTGTGGCTTTC
This sequence comes from Nelumbo nucifera, assembly GCF_000365185.1. The sequence continues at coordinate 2,489,067 of NW_010729113.1, read as the reverse complement.
TCCACCACTTTTAGAGGCGTAGTCTGGACCTGGTAAGGAACCTTGTGCCGAGCTCCCTCAAAAGCTGGGCGTAGTTCGCGGATATGTTCATGGCCCACTTCATCACTAGTAAGAGGTGCCCGAAGTCACAGGAGAGCCTTCTGAACGTGGTGTAGAGGGAAGGGGAGTCGATCTGGAGCTACATCAAACGTTTTAATGGAACGTGTTTGCAGATCTCGGACCTCGATCCAATAGTACGCCTCACCGCAACTCGGAATGGAATCACTCACGAGGAGTTCAAGTGGCACGCCATAGCGAACAAGCCAAAGACCATCACTGAGTTCCTCAAGCTGGCCGATCAGTTCATAAGCATTAAAGAAGAAATCAACCAGAAGACAGAAAACCAGCAAGGTGAGAAGAGGAAGAGAGAAGAAGAAGGAACGAGCAACAGTAAGTAGAAAAGGAAAAAGAGCAAGTCCACGAGGAGATGCAAGTCGCCCCGCTTGAGGAGTAAGTCCCCCTCCCGAAGCTATAGGTTGGGTCGGTGGTCCAGGACACCCCTGTAGAAAGAACCAACTACGCTCCCCTCAACGCGAAGCGAGGAGAGATCCTAATGGCTATCAAGGACTCCTCCATTGTCAAGTGGCCACCTAGGCTACGGGGAGACCCAATGACTAGAAACCCGAATTTTTATTGTCACTTTCATAAGGACCATGGTCACAACACGGAGAGCTGCAGGAACCTTCGCGACGAGATTGAGGAGCTCATTCATCGCGGATACCTGAAGAATTATATCTTGTGCGAGGGGAAAGGGCAGGGGAACCGACAAGGAGATCGGGGGAGAGACGGCCCCGAAACTAGTAGACAGAATGAGCAGCCACCTCGGTAGCTGCCAGAAGAGAGACCGATTTGTTGGGTGATCAATATGATCACTGACGGATCCATTGTAGCGGGGTGCACAACAGCAGTAGGGAAGACCTCAGTCCGCGAACTGGAGCATGGAGCCGAATACCTGCCAAAGCGACATTGGGTAGAAGAACCCTAGTCGTGAAGCTCATCACCAACGACTTTGAGGTGAAGCGGGTGTTGGTGGACTTAGGTAGTTTGGCTGACAGCCTCTTCAAAGGGACATTTGACAAGTTACAATTGTAGCAAAGCGATTTGAAGATGGCGGATACCCCCCTAGTAGGGCTCAACGGAGACGAAGTCAGACCTCTTGGTCGGGTCATAGTACCAGTGGAGGCGGGCACGTGACTGAACATTGTGCGGTTCGAGCATACCTTCCTGGTGGTCGCGACTCTGTCCCCCTACAACGTGATCATAGGTTGGCCCATCACACATGTCTTACGTGTAACAGTATCAACATACTATTTAGCGATGAAGTTCTCCACGGGTTAAGAAGTAGGGGTCGTACGAGGCGATTAGATCGATTCCTACAAGTGCTACGTGGCTGCCTTTATGGAAAAGGTGAGACTGGCGGAAGACGTCGAGCTTGAGCAACCAATGGACTACACCAAGGAGCAAGCTGCCTCGATGGAGGAGACAGTCCACATATCGGTTTCCAAGACCGAGCCAACCAATACTCTCCAGATCAGTGTCCTTAAAAGTGAACCGCTTCGAACACAGCTAGTAAGTTTCTTAGTCGATAACTTAGATGTTTTTGCCTGTTCCGTGGTAGAAATGCCTGGAATAGACCCTAGTGTGATTTCCCACAAGTTAAACGTGGACCCTTTAGTTAGCCAGTTAAACAAAGAAAACGAAACCTCACCCCAGAGCCATTGATGAGGAGGTCGGGAAGCTCCTAGCCACAGACTTCGTCAGGGAGGTCCATTACCCGAGTTGGGTCGCCAACCCCGTGATGGTGAAGAAGGCCAACGGAAAGTGGCTCATGTGCGTCGACTACACTGAGACTTGAACGTGACCTTAAGGAACTCAATCACGCGGTTTGTGGCGAGAAAAATGGGCCCTTTGGCCCCTATTTATAGCCACTGTAATCGAGGTTCAACGTCTGAGATCTGCATGATCCAATGGCTCCTATGAAAACTGGCTGCACTCCACCCGAGGTTGAAATCGGTTGAGAATGCATTTTGATGTCCGTAGAGTTTATAAATGGCGTGACATCCGTGCGTACCCGATACGCGATCTGGGTTATTTCCTAGTCGAGCCAAGCGGTCATACATGTCCGATCGAAGAAACGCCCTCTGTACCATCTAGACATCGTGCTAAATCCACCTGGGCTTGTCATGAACTCCTCGCACCGGGTCAGGACCCATGGCACGGGGAGTGGAGGGCAATTGATGAGGGGTGATTTGGCCCGACCTAGTAAGTGAAGGACACGTGGACGCGACATGTCAACAAGATGACAACTCAGCGAAGAGAGCCTTGTCAGCGGATCGAGAGCTCGGGTGTTCAAGCACCTCGGAACCAAAAGTCACTTCGGAATTTGTGTACCGAAGTGCCACATAATTGACTCTAGAAGCTTCTCAATGGACTATGAACTTCTCGGGATCACACCGCGTAATCGTAGGCCTTATCCTCTCCCCGCCTGGATCGAAAGGTAACGATAGACTTCATTGACTGGTATGTTACTCTCCTTCTGAAGCGGAACGGATCCCAGCTATGTAGGCCGAGGATCCCAGAGACATTTCGTGAGACCCATGACAACTCAATTATATAAGGGCATCAACCCCCAAGACCCAGGTACGTGCGTTTATTTGCTCACTAGCTCTCTTTACACTCGAGCTTTCAACTCGCAACCAAGACAACACAATACTGACTTAAGCATCGGAGTGACCTCGTTGGATTAACCACCCCGGGTTCTCTGATCTATTTTCTTGCAATTCAAACCAGCTCACTATGCAACCAGCTTTCAGATCATCTTCCAGCTAGGAGCATCCAAATCGTGCACAATCACCAACAAATAAAAAGAAGAAACATGTAGTAGTTATGTATATCAATCAATTAAATCAAATATACGTATGTAATATATAAAACCATGAAATGGGTCTTGATGACTTTGGTAACTGAGATCAAGGTTTTAAAACTGATTCGGAATCGAAGTCGTTTTGGTCACCGGTTTTTGTTCATGGTTTAATCGTCTAGTTTGAATGGATAGTTCATTCTAATGAAAAATAAAATATTAAAAAATAATTAAAAAAACGGTCAAAATCATTGAACAGATTTAAAAGGTCATTGACTAATTCAACAATTTTTGATGAAAGACCAATTTTAAAATAAGACAGAATCGATTACCTAGATGGTTCCCAAGCAGAACGGTGATTTTCTAGGTCAATGGCGGTTCGAAAACATTTTCTGAGGTGGACAATCGACATCCTTCATTTTTAAGTTGGTGGATCTTTTAAGTGCACCCTGTTCCCTTAACCATCTTGTAACTGCATTCATTGCTAATCAGAAAGATCTTATAAATGACATTCCAAGGGAGAACACAAATTGAAAAAAAAAAAAACAGTAAAGTGGTTTTCATGGTCCCCCAAGGCTGAAGCTCTCTTGTCTTGGCATGAGCATGTATTTAATTTGGATTTAAATGGTCAATGAAAAATAATGTTTTCCAGAGTTGTTGGTCTAGGTCCCATCTTTCCCCCAAGGATGAAGCCCTTCTTAATTAGCACGAGTGCATTTAATTTGGATTTAAATGGTCAATGAAAAATAATGTTTTCCAGAGTTGTTGGTCTAGGTCCCATCTTTCCCCCAAGGATGAAGCCCTTCTTAATTAGCACGAGTGCATTTAATTTGGATTTAAATGGTCAATGGAAAGTAAGTAATTTTTCAGAGTTATTAGCCTAGGTCCATCCTTTCCTGGTGATTTAATATATCAGTTTAAATAATTTGTTAAATACTTAAATTATCCAAGACTTTTGTAAAATTGACCGAGTGTATCCTTACTCTTTTCAAAATGAGTCCAAAACTATTCCCAGATTTTCTAACAATTAGACAAATACCTCCCATCCGTTAGTTCTCTCTCACACTCCGTTCCACGTGATATCATGCAACTGTTATAATATTTTGAAAATTCAATCTTGTCATTTCTTCCTTCTTTCTCTGTTTATATTAGGGTTACGTATTTAAATTATCCATAGGTTTTGCAAAATGGAGTAAAAAAATTCTTTAGATTTAGAGAATTCGTTGAAGTACCCTTAGATTTTCTGGCAATTGGACATTGCTATTAAGTATAGACGAAAAGATTGAAATGTCTATATTACGACCCTTATTCTTTAAAGTTTCAAAATGTCTGCACATTGCACCTACCAAGTAAACAGGGAGGGAGAGGTGTATTTCTTTTATAAATAGAAAAAAATAATAAAAACAATAAGCTATCGAGAGGGGAAAAACAGTAGTAGATCTATTATACACCTGAGAAGACTTTAATATTTTGAAAAATTGAAAATACTGGACAGTTATGCGCGTCTGCTGAAGATGGTCTTTATTTTTATTTAGATAGGTTTTCGGCCGAAAAACCATACATGCATGCTTTTTTTTTTTGATAAAAAGATAAATTTATAACACTGAAAAGGAAGAGCCTACAAGAAAAGGGGTGTCAGCAGTATTCGAAAATTCTATTTTGAATTCGATATTCAACATAATCGAATCAAATTAGGATAATTCGAATATTTGATTGATTGAATTCGGATATGACCCGATTTGATTCGATAAATATCTGAATTTGAACGATTATTTAATTCTTATATATAATATAAAATATTTTATATAATAATTAAGTTATATAAATAATTTATATATTTATATATTTTATATCAATAAAATATTTATTTTATATATTTATTAATTATCTAAATTAATTAATTAATCAAATTCGAATCGAATATTTGAATACTTAATCAGATTTGAATTCGGATTTTGCCTGGTCCGATTCGAATTCGATCCGTTTACACCCCTATACAAAGGGCCTCAAAAAACGAGGAGGATCGCCTGACCAATAACAATCCCTCTCCAAAGACCTAGTAATCTTGGTCACTTCATGGGCTAGAATATAATCAGACCAAGGAAAATGAACTGCTCATGAAAAACTGAAAAATCAAGCTGAACTGAACAATTTGAATAAAAAAACCGATTAGTCAAACTGTTTGGTTTGATTTCGGTTTGCACTTTTGTATAAAAATTTGGTGGTTAACTAAACCAACTATATATATATATACAGAGGGGTCGTCTATGCATTTTGGCTTTGGGAGGGGGAAGAAAAGGACAATAGCGCCCCTCCAAGGCTTCAATAGCTATATCCTATATGACAACTAGTTTAGAACTTTGGGGAATTTGGGTAAAGTGATAATTGAATTTATAATGAGCAAAATACCCCCCCCCCCCCAACAACAACTAAAAAGCAACTAGTTTTTAAGGTATTTTGGGCAATTGAATTATTTTCAATTCCTATAAATAGCCTTATCCTCTACTATTCTCATCACACCAATTCAACAATTCTCTTCTCAATTCTCATACCCTCTCAGTATCTGATACAATTTCATACACTTACCCATTAGGCTTTGAGGCTTCAACCATTGAAATCAAGTTGAGATTCGAACCGCCAATCTGTGTAGTTAATTTTGTGTATTTGATTACACAATGCAACCTTTTTGAGACACAAAATATGGAGAAAAATTACAAAAATAAATTTGTAAAAAAGAAAAACAAACAAGGGAATGAACTCTCTTTGATTTTTACTCGATGACGTGAGCAAATTCTGATTAGCGGTCAAATTTGGTGAAGACGAGGGTTGTTGGCGTGTTTCTCGTACTTCTTGAAGTGTTGATGTAGATTTTTTTGATTTTGGTGCTTCGGGAGATTTGGTGTTGGCTTTGCACTTGATCGGTTGTGAATGATGCTTTTCTAAGAAGGGCTCTTTTGTGGTGGCTTGATTTTCTTTGGAGAACTTGAATCCAAGTGTTGTAGAGAACGAATAAGCTTTTCCCTTCTTTCTTCTCTCTGGATTTTGTAGTTGTTGGAGGTTGTAGGAGCTTGTAGTTGCTTACAATCCTCAAGTGTTGGTGTGTGAGAGCTTTTTGCAGTGTGATTCTAAAAAAGGAAGGAGAAACCCTCTTTCTTCCTAAGCAAGGCTATTTATAGCCTAGGGTTAACTCCTATACATGCACCATTATGTAGGAGTTAGTGGTCTTGCTAATGGGACCACTTATTACAATAGGAGATGGGTCAGATTGAACTTAATACACTTGGATCCTTAGGCCACCAAATCATATTTATGTAGACTTGGGCCTTGGGCCAATGGAGGCCCATATTAATTTAGAGGCTGTCATGTAAATTAAGCCCATTTATTTGGCCTAAAAATTCACATGGCTACAGTACAATTAAATTAATTTTTATTTTTTAAAATTAAAAAAATGGCCGGATCTTCTTCTTGAAACCAATTCCCCAACATTAAGTTGATTAACTCGATTTGGAAAATATTTAAAATAGAGGAAGTTGAGGGGAAGGGAAAAAGAATCGTTTGCCAAAAATGTAGGATAGACTTTAGTTTCAATAGCAAGGGTGGTACTGGGCCTATTGGTCACTTGGGCAGACATTTGCTCTTCCATGAGAAACAAGAAATAAACATCTACCTTAAAGCTTTGCCGGATGTTGAGGATGAACTATAAGATAAAGGAGGGCATGACACTACACCTGATGAAGTAGACGATTAAAGTCAAGGAGATGGAGTAATTTTTTAATTTTATTTAAATTATTTGTTATTTTTCAACAATGTAATTTTTTATTTTTTATTTTTTAATTTTTAAGTTTTAAATGAAATAAATTCCTATTTTTTTCCAATTTCTTGTCCATTTCTAGTTTTGGTAAGTTTCTTTTTTTATTTCTTTGTTAGATTTTTTATTTTTTAATTTTAATTTGTTCCCAAATGAAAGTTAAGTATTTTAGTTTTACTTCATAAAAAAATCAAAAAGTCAAAAAAAGTCTAGGCCTTTCTAGCCTGGTTTGGCCCAGAACCAAGGCTCGACCCATAGCTCAACACAACTCGGTTTACACCACTACTTTTAACATCCATGCAGACAAGACCATTTTGTCCTTAAAAAGTGAAATCAGATTTGCTCCTCATACCAACCGCTAGGGCCACAAATGGATAGGATCTGATTCAGTAAAGGGTATATTTGATCTTATCTCATAAGAAATCCGACTAATTTGAATATGATAAGAATCATCAAGAGTATGAGTTGAACTCAAATTCAAATATCTTATCAGATATCCGATTCGATTAGCACTGTAATAAAAAATTTATGATATAATATAAATAATATATGGTGAATTTGTTAGACTACCCGTATGGTTTAGCTAATTGACTAAGTGTACCCCTACTGTTTGAAAATTGACTGACACTACCCCTACTGTTTCTATCAATTGACTAATCCTTCTTAGTCATTAATGTGCGTTAACGAAGATGTAGAAAAGACTATTTTACCCTCCACTATAGATTACTCATATCTCTCCCTCTCCTTCTCATTTTCTTCGACAAAACTATCATAACTGCTAGAACTGCCGAAATGACGGATGATGACCGGATCTCGGATTTGAGTATCTCTCAGATCTCAGATCTGGGTCATATCTTAGATTTGGTTCCTTCGAGTTTGCACAACTACTATTACTTGGCTTCCAAGTCCGAACCGGTGGGTACAACCCAAGAATCCCTGCCCAAATCATCAAATCCCGTCTCTTTGCATCAATACCCCCGCTGTTGTAACTCCTAGCAGTAGCGACTTCTTTGGTCATTCCAAATCCGAGAAATTGTGTTGAATTACATAGTGTCTCGGATTTGGAGTTGCAAATCGGTGTTGGAGATTAGGTTGATTCAAGGGGGTCGGCCTCTATTATGCTAGATTTAGAACTGGAGGCTGTGCAAGTAGTGGAGAGAAATTCAGTCTGGATTGGAGGAAGAACCTTGTCCATGTTTCGTGTAAGAATAGAGGATCCCAACGATGGAAGGTGAGAGTGTTCGGACTCCTGCTACATGCTTGGCGCCTTGCAACCTTCAAAGAGATAGTGAATGCTATAGGGTGTTTCACCGGAGTTGTAGAAGAAAACCTGAAATGGGGGGAGCTTGAGGCAGCGCATGAGATCCCCAAGGCCCTGACTACAAAAGTCCTAGGGGAGATATTCGTAGTTAACGTAGTAGTAAAAGGATCAGCTTCGCTGTTCGCTAGATCAGCTTCGCTGTTCGCTAGACCAGCTAGAAAGTTTCGATGGATGGTGGTGGAGGATGAAGAGGAAGGATCACAAGGGACGAGAGGAGAAGAATTACCCTCGCAGGGGTGTGCAATCGAGAGTACTAAGGGCTGTAGGGAAGATCTCAACGTTCAAGGTGGGCATAGTCGTTGGTGGTAAGAGAGGCGTCGCTACTTTTCCTAGAAGAGGGGAAAATGAGCCCATGGAAGCTTTGGCGAGGTTGGAAGGGGGAGAAAATCGTTTTTGTTGTTCGGTGCCAAGAGCAGGAAGAAGATGAACAGTATTAAGCCAGAACCGTGCCTTAAGGACCTTACTCAGATCCGAGCTCCTTAAGGATTGAAGTAATTCGGTTTGATGTTGAAAGGAAGAAGACAATAAGGGTAAAATTGGGTTTTAAAAAAATATACGTCACTTATATACAAATAAATTTAATAGAAAATTGACAGATACAAATGGTAAGAGTAGAACTAGTCAATTGTCAGAAACAGTAGAAATAGCATCAATCAATTTTCAAACAATTAATCAATTAACTAAACTATAAGGGTCGTTTAAGAAATTGACCCAATAATATATTATATTAATAATAATATATAATACATTGTATATAATATATAATATTTTATAATTAACGGATCGGATCGGGATATATCCGAATTTAATCCATTAACTAAACGGATTAATTATTCCGCTCCGATCCGATTTCTTAGAATCAAGGCAGATATCCAAATCCTGCTCTTATTAGATCGAATTCGAATTCCAATCCTATCTAATCCCGCTTATTTGGATGTTGCAACTCTATCACTAACTGGTGGTTCAATTTGTATGGTCGCTGACTCGCTGACTCGCTGGTACGTGCCAAACTTCCTTTGCTGACCCGACGATCTTAGACGGATATCTTGCTGCTTGTATAAAGCTTTGCACTCATCGAATACAACTCCCACAAGCTGCTGCTGCTCTCTCTCTCATCTCATATTTCTCTGGGAGACTAAGGTGGAGGAGGCAATGGATTGTTGCGAAGAAGAAAATCTACAACCGGAGATATCTCTCCAGGAGCACACAAACCAGCCTCAACCATCTTACTCACAGCCGGAAAATGACTCAACAAAGCAACCACAGTTCCAACAACCACCACCGATAGAAATACCACCAGCAGCAGCAGCGGCAGTAACCGGTATTCCAGTTCAAAACCCATTGGAGGCTCATGGAAACTGGACGACTGGGTTATTCGACTGCATGGAAGACCCTGAAAACGGTACGGATCTACTTTATCGAATGAACACTTGGGCTCCATTTGTTTGCCTCATGTGAATCGCATACAAAATTTACACCGGTTTCAGTTTTGCACCCCTTTGTTTGTAACTGCTATTTATTTTCTTATGTGATGCAAAATTTGCATTTCTGCCTCATTTGTACTTATTTGCTTTACAACTTTTACATTTAGAAAACTGGTACAAGACCCATTTCAAATGATGGTTGTTTCTTCAACATTGCAGCTATCGAGACCTTTTTCTTCCCCTGCTGTACGTTCGGGGAGGTTGCAGAGATCGTTGATGATGGGGAGACTTGTAAGTACAACATCTCTCGGCACCATGAATCATCTTTTATGGGTTTTGTTTGTTTATTTTCATTAAACATAGTAACTGGGTTGATGATGATGATCCCACTGAGAGTTTCACAGAACCTACGCAAGTAATTAAACATGTTTGGTGTCTGATGCAGCATGTTGTCTGGCAGCGCTGCTTTATCTTATAATTATGAATTGTTCGTTGCCTCCATGTATCCTTTCATGTGGTTTTCGTAGCATGTTAAGAAAAAAGTTTGGGCTTGTGGAGTCGCCCCTCCCGGACTGGGCTGTCCATCTCTTTTTCGAGCCGTGTGCCCTCTGCCAGGAATACAGAGAACTCAAGAATAGGGGCTTGGACCCTTCACTAGGTAAAGAAGAAGAAAATTCAATATAACATTTTCTTGCATACTCGAAGGAACCATATAAGCACTTAAGTAAAGTAAATATTATGATGACTGTATTAAAATTTGTTTTTAACGTCTGTTAAGGGTAGATTGGGTATTTTAAGAGACAGGTGTCAAAAATTTTTTAAACACTTTGCCTCTAACCAATCATGACTGAATACGTGGCTTAGTGGCCTCTTAATTAATTTGTGATTGGTTACGTAGCAAATGATGCACGCTAGCGTGTTCACTTAAGTCTTAACCCTGACCCTCTGATCTGATGGAAAAGAAGCAAGAAAGAGGGAGGAGGTTTGGTTTACAATGAAAATATGTTTAGGTCAGGGGTCAGGAATACGGTTTTTTGTCAAGAGTAGAACTCTTCGCCGTTTCTTATTTTGGATTCTTGTAAAATGATGATAATTATTGCGACTTTTATTTTGTAGGATGGAATAAAATAAAAAAGCAGCAACAACAACAAGGACAAGTTGCCATGGCACCTCCCCCAACTCAAACCATGAAATCACACGACGAAGTTGTTGATGAATGTTGCTGATGATGATCATATAATTATGATTTGGTTGGGGTAGTTCTTATCATTTATAATATCATAAAAGCAGATATTTGCCTTGATTTTGATGCAAGTTGTAAAAGTTAAATTTGATCATAATGCTATGTGTGGTAATTGTAATGCAAATAAATTTGCACTGAAGTAAAACTATAACAGTGCAAATGATTTGATTGTAAGTTTTGATCTATTTTAGTTTATTTTATTTGGTTGCAGTAAAAATAAATGCAAAACAAAATTAAACAGAAATTTGCATTGAACACATTGTACACCTGCAATAGCAAGTGCCCTTACAGTATATTATTTATAATACTCTTGTTAAAAACATCAATGGGGGGAGGGGGGAGTTGTGGTCAATGGAATTGTTAATCTCATTGACTAAGAAAGTCATGTTCTTGTTTTTTTTTTTTTTGGATTTATGTGGGAACCAGAAAAAGTTTTCTCAGGTGGGAAAATAACTTTCCTATTTGGGGGAAAGTTGTCAAGACTTGGATGAAACAAAAATACTCCTTTCAATAATGGATTTTTATAGCTAAAGTGGTTATTGATTTATTCATCTGAAAAATAAAAGAATATGGATAAATACATTTGACCGGATAAATAATTTACCGAAAAGTGAACGAAGCCTAAGAATCAGAAGAACACAGATAAATTCGCTTACCTGATTAAGTGTTTTACCCAGGTAAATAGCTTTTTTTAAAAAAAAACAATCGAGATCCAAAACTAATCTGCTGAATTTCCCAAATAATATGGCCAGATTTTCATCTACTTGAAATCTCTCTTTGCCCATCAATTAAAAAACAAAGAAAAACTTGCACAAACAGGGACCTAGAGAGCTAGCATAGACAAGTAAAAAATAGAAGTGCAATTGAAAAAAAAAAGGAAAAGATAAAAATTTCATCCGAAAACTTTTGGGCATTGAAGAGGACTTGATTTCTTTATGATTAAAGGGTTGGGTGTCGACTTCTTCCTGATATACTTTAAATCCAGATTTAGAAGCTTTGATTTAATGGATTTCACAAAATCCAGTTGACCTAATACCGAAATATTAATTTGAAACGAACCTTTTACTTTTTCAACATCTCTAAAACACCATTTTTGAATCGCGTGTAAATTCTACAGAAGCAAATTTGTATGTTAGTGCAATGGAAGTGTAGTGGATAAATCACGAGAAAAGCATATAAAATGATGCAGGTTTAAAATTATGCTTTGAGAAGCATTAAATTGATTTTTTAATAACAAGACAAGTCGGCCTTATATTTAAACTCACTAACGGGTTTTAACGGACATTTTGGACAGTGGATTTGCAGCAATTGGTTGTTAGTGGACTTATAATAACTAGTTTTTTAACGCTTAAAGAGCTAGTTTTACATTAAATATCTCAATAACTATTTTTTATTAAATGTTCTAATGATTATTTTTTATATAAATCCTTATAATTCTAGGCATGATGCATCAAGTTCTTTTCTTTGTTTTGTGAAATTTAGAGATTTCTTTTGGGAGCTGAGAAAGTCCTCTCTTGGATAGGTGAGTCTTATTTTCTTTGCATGAATAAATCTCTAATGCCATTGGGTGATTCAATCTTCAACTTGTTGCCTTTTTATTATAATCCATCCACATATTAGTAACAAAATTCCTTCCATATTTTTTTTCCTTTTTATTTTATTGAGTAATTTTTTTCTATTTTCTTTCTTCATATTAGAGCTACATCAATTGATACTAAAATGGGTTGAGTTTTTCTTTTTGGGTAAAAAAGTGGGTTGAGTTGGAGCCTACAAGTTTATTGCTTTATCCTTGCCTAACAAAACCACAAAGAGAGCCACTAGGAAGAGGCTAGCATTAGAGGTGAGCACTGAGTTACTTAAGTAATTATAGAATAGGAAATTGAGCCTACCCAATCTATTACAGAGTAGGATCTAGCTCCAAATTCTTGGAACCTACCCCAGGGTCTATTGGTTTACCCTACCCAAACCAGCCTTGGTTAGACTTGGTAGAACCTGTCTTATAACTGAACTTGCCTTGAAATAAACACCAAAATACTTTTGGGGATATAAAGATTTGAAGCCAAATACTCATGGTTACAAATGTTGTGGTCTCACTTGACCATTGAGTTATTTAAGTAATTTGATCATTTGTTTTCGTTTTAATATTTGAATGTGTAGAATAAGTAATGTAAAAGGTAATATTTACTAAATTTAAATTTAAATTATAAGATTTAAACAATATAATGGTAATCTACATATTAAATTTCTCAATTTAATCAATACAAATAATATAAGTTTTAAACTATATATTTTATTTATTGAAAATCAAGTTTCTAAATAATATGCATTTCTTTTTGAATGGGTATAGTAAAGAAAGAACAAGTTCCACGAGTAAACCTTGGAACTGACCCCAAAACTGCCAAGGTTAGAACCGACTTTTACAGGGTAGGTTCCGGTTGCAAATGCTTGGAACAAACTCTATAGGAGAGGTTCCAAGTTCTACCATGGAACCTGACCAAACTTACCCAAGCTCACCCCTAGTTAGCATCATGAAATATAGCTAAGTTTTGAGATTTCAAAACTATCTTTAATGCTCTTCTTTTTTGCAATGCATTTTTTTTGTACTAATACAAATTGATGGATGGGGATAGATTTGAGCTGAGTCGAGCCGAATACAAATGGAAGCTCCCCGTCCCGCACTCCGCCCCGCCTCGCCCCGCCCCGTTGCCATTCCTAAATGTGCCTTTACTCATTTTATGAAGGATGCAAGTGGATTGGCGGAATGGTTGAATTGAGAGAGACATGTATAATGGGCTATTGATCAATCAAGAATGAACAAGTCAATGTTCTTTGCACATGTGGCCCACACTTTATGTGCATTTTAATAAGTCCCACCGCCCATGTTCAGTCTTTACGAATTAGAACCCTACTGATCTATTATGAGTTCATTTCATTATAGATGGACCAGGTCCAATCTACTATGATCAATAATTTGGAGCATTCTGGACTATACTAATTTAATGCTTGGACTGTTAATTCTACTATACTAATTTAATGCTTGGACTGTTAAATTTGTTATTGATTTTAATTTAGATGAATCCAATCCAAATTTAGTCTATTGACACCTGTACTCTTATCTTCTATCGATAGATTGTTTAGTGATTCAGTGCAACCCAGTCTAATATATATCTATTATAGATGGATCAGATTCAATCCTATCTGATCAAGATTTTGGACTATTTTGGACTAAACCAATTTAATGTTTGGACTGTCTAATCTGTTCAAAATGGTTTTAATTTAGATTGGGTCCAATCCAAACCTAATCTATTGACACCTATACTCTTATATTCTATTAATAGACTCAATGTTAATTAAATCCAACTGAATCTAATATTCATTATAAATGGACTAAGTCCAATCCAATCCAATAAATATATACTTTATATCATTAAGTTTGGACTGGTCCAATTCAATATATCTTATTGGACCTTCCAACCTGTTCAAATTGATTTTGATCCACACGGGTCCATCCGAAAGTTGGTCCATTGACACCCCATCTGGATCCAATCTTTAAGAGCTTTTCATCAATGAAGATGGTTTTGCGATCGCGCGACCACGCATAAGGATTATAAAGCTGCGTGCTCACACGCAGTTTGGCCCGCACTCAAAGGCCTGGCATGCGTAGGCCCGTTCTTTACGCAGACCGGGTTGGGCATCTGAGCATGTCTGAATAGGCCTTTTTTTAAAAAAAATAAAAAAAATCTGAATAGGCCCATTCCATTGAGACCAGATTTGCTTTTTTTGATTTGTTCTCATATTAAAAAATGCAACCTCTCCTTACTTTTTTATTTCATGGACCATGCAACCGGGGTAGTCCATCTCCAAATCCATAACTCCCAATCCCGGTGTAATTAGGATTCGATCTCAAGTCACAACCAATTAGAGATCTGATTGATGGGGCTTGATGAGTTATAATTGTAAATAAACATACTACACATTAGGGGTGAGCAAATAGGTAGGTTCTACTTAGAACCGAATGAAACTGACCTCGAACCGGCCTTAAACCAATCTTACCCAATGTGTTATAGGGTAGGTATGATTCTAAATTCTTGGAACTGACCCCATCCAGGTTGGTTCCAGGGTTTGGGGGTTTATCCTACCCGAACTGACCCGATGAATCAGCTATAGTTGGCCTTGGTGGAATTGGCCTTAAAACCAAAATTGCCTTGAAATAAACTCCAAAATATTTTTAAAGATGTAAAGATTTGAACCCAAGCAGTCATGGTTACAAAAGCTACGATCTCACTTGACCATCAGGTTACTTAAGTGATTTGATCATTTGTTTTCATTTTAATACTTGTATTGTATAATAAATAATGTAAAGGGTAATAATACTTACAAAATTTAAATTATAATGACAATTTTTCAATCATATATTAATATATTATGATAATCTACATTTTAAATTACTTGGTTTAATCAATAAAGATAATATAAGTTTTAAACTATATATTATCATTATTGAAAATCAAGTTTTTGAAAGATATGGTTCAATTTTTTTTCTTGAAGGAGAGAGTAAAGAAAGAACAGGTTCTATAGGTAAACTCTAGAACCGACCCTAAAACTGCCAAGACCAGAATTGACCTTGGAACTAACCTTCGTAGGTTCCAGTTCCAAAAACCTAGAACCTTACCGAACCGACCCATGCTCACCCCTACTACACATGACACAATGTGTAGGTTCAGGCTGGATTTTGTCATCCCTTATCACGGATATATGGATTTTCTACAGGTTCTCTAAGAATGTTTTCTGGATTACTAGTTAAAAATGAAAATCGGTCTCATTTATGCCCTAAATAATGGAATTTAAGGTTATATTTAGTTGTAGTGCAAACCTGAATCAGATACAAGTTTTGCATCTGGTTTAGTTCTACATCTGTTTATTTGCATGCAATAATGATTTGTACTCATTCCTTATGCAAAATTTCTACTATATTGAAAGTACAAAGTCCCTGCTTTATATGAGAGAATTGAGGTGTTAGGAAGGTGATGCAAAATTTGCATCAAATTTTGTAGTACAAAAATGTACCGGTTACCGGTGCCCAGATCCGGAAGGCTACCGTCGACGTTGGAGAAGGTGAGGCCGACCTGGATGAGATTCAAGTAAGATTGCAACATGGACGAAGCCATGGCTGTGCAATTCTATGCAACTCTCCCTTGCGCTCGCTCTCTTTCTTGAATCCATCAAAGAATTGGTTCGCTGCTCAACACATGAAATCCCTCTCGAAATGGCTCAGGAAATACGGGCTTTGATACGATGACCTCTATGACCCGATGTACGATCTGGACATCAAAGAAGCTCTGGCTCGCCTTCCTCGCGAGATTCAAGTAGTCCACGTTGGCTTTTAGGACGAGGTAAAGGTCAGACGGCTTCCGGTGGTAAAACTTCGCGTTTCTGCTGGCAGGACAGAAGACGATGCCGGGGAATTCTGTATCCATGGAGATAAAGGGGTACTGATCGATTACACCCTGGATCAACTTGAATTTGGCTTCGAGGTTGTCAGACCAAACTTCCCATATTACGATGGGCTTCAAATTTGAATTGGGGTCAACGCAAGACATGATTGTTGATGCCTGTAGATCCTTGAAGTAAAGTAAATATCTTTGGTTGTTCTAGATTGAAGATCAAGTGATCTTCGGAGTTGCAGTGAGCTTCGAAGGTTGGAATTCTGAGGGTTTGTTTACGATTCAGAGGATAATCAAAGACCGTCGTGACTCTTACTGTTTCTTCTCGATATTATTGTTGACAAGTCTTGCTGATCGGTTACCATGGCTGCCAACAACGAAAGGAACGGTGAGAGCTCAAGTAAGTCGGAATGGTGGGGAGACAAACCCCGCGGTACGTCGACCGGGCATGGAGCAGGTCGAGGAAAAGGGGGTGGACCCTCTGGTGGATGTGACCGAGGTTCAACAAAAACTCATGCTGCTCAGTCATCGGCAGGGCATGAGGTGGCTTCTAATGCAGCCGTAACTGACGGAGACAGGACCGGACTAAACGGGCTTAATGACGAGCAATGACAGACTCTTGTAGGCATGCTTAATTCTTACAAAACTAGGACTAAGAAAAACTCTCTGGTAAGACTTACTCCACTGAATGGATTGTTGACTTTGGGGCGTCACATCACATGACAGGGAATTTAAATGTGCTCGTCAACACCTATGATGTTGCACCTTGTCCTGTTAGGTTACCCAACGGTGCGCACACCGAGGCCGTGAAAAAAGGCACCGTTGAACTTGGAAATAATTTTAAATTGTTGCACGTATTATATGTTCCAAAACTCAATTGTAATTTGTTGTCAGTAGGTCGGTTACTTCGTGACACAGATTATATTGTGATGTTTACTAATAAGTTGTGTGCGATACAGGACCGCATCTTGAGGACTCTGATTGGTGCGGGTGAACAGCTTGATGGGGTCTATGTCTTCAAGGGTGTGGCGCCGGTTTGACCTTACAAGACAGATGGAATTGGGTCATGCGATTTGTGGCATCGGAGATTAGGACACCCTTCTTATCAAACGGTTCTCACTTCTTAATCTCAGTAACAGTAAGAACAAGACCTGTGATGTTTGTTTGAAGGCAAAACAAACTAGAGATGTTTTTATTCAAAGCAACAATAAGGCGACTGATTGTTTTGCATTAATTCATTGTGACCTATGGGGTGCTTATAGAGTACCTGCATCTTGTGGTGCGGTATATTTTTTAACAATTGTTGATGATTATTCTCGAGCGGTTTGGATTTATTTGCTGGCTGAAAAAAGTGAAGTTGGTAGAGCATTCAAAAATTTCCGTGTCATGATTGAACGACAGTTTAATAAGAAGGTTAAGGTGGTAAGAAGTGATAATGGAACAGAGTTTAAATCCTTGAAGCCATATTTTTACGAGCAAGGAGTTTTATTTCAAACTTCTTGCATTGGGACACCTCAACAAAATGGTCGTGTGGAGAGAAAGCATCGCCATATTTTGAATGTAGCCAGAGCACTCAGGTTTCAAGCACATCTTCCGATCAATTTCTGGGGTGAGTGTGTTTTGATCGTAGGATACTTGATTAACTGGACACCTTCGACCCTTCTTGGTGGTAAAACACCTTACGAGATGCTATTTGGACAAAAGTCCTTCTTACAAACATCTCAGAGTTTTTGGTTGCTTATGTTTCTCGCATACTAGGACCGTGACAAGTTTGCCGCTAGGAGTAGGAAATGTGTCTTTGTTGGGTACCCTTTCGGGAAAAAGGGGTGAAAATTGTACGACCTTGAGTCTGGTGATTACTTCGTCTCACGAGACGTGGTGTTTAGTGAGGCCGAGTTTCCCTTTTCCACTCTGGAACATCAATCCTCTGTAATCAGTCCTCCCGTAGCCAAAGAAAATATTGGGTTGCCTTGGGCCACTCCTCCTGACATGATATCTGAGACACCTCATATAGAAGTCAGGGGGAGCGACACGATCGATGAAGAAGGACATCCGAACACGAGTAAATGATGAGGAGGCAAGTCCCCTTGATGAGACAAGGAGCCATACAGATTACAGAGATAATGAAACTTCAGCTGCTCCTTAGCCCACCACGGAGGCATTAGGCTGCGGACATCGAGAAAAGCGAACCCCAACTATTTACAGGACTTTGTCACACACTCAGCTCGTCGCTTAGACCCCTCTGCTGTTTCTCCTGCATCATCTTAGTCCTCAGGTACTCCTTATCCCATAACTCATTATATGACGTATGATAATTTTTCTGTGAAACACAAACATTTCTTGGTAGCTGTTATTGCAGGCCGAGAACCTACTCGTTTCTCTGAGGCAATGACTGATGCTCGATGGCATGAGGCTATGCGCCAAGAGATACAGGCTTTGGAAGACAATGGGACATGGACCTTGAAAGACCTCCCACCTGGAAAAAAGGCAATCGGGTGTAAATGGGTCTACAAAATCAAGTACAAATCTGATGGATCCACTGCAAGATTTAAAGCACGGTTGGTAGTCCCGGGCAACACTCAAGTTGTAGGTTTTGATTACAATGAGACTTTTGCCCTGTGGCTAAAATGGTCACAGTTCGAACCTTCTTAGTAGTTGCTGCGGCCCAACATTGGAAATTGCATCAGATGGATGTCCACAATGCTTTTCTACACGGTGATCTCCATGAGGAGGTCTATATGAAACCTCCTCCAAGTTTTTCGGCCTCCGGAACTGGAAAGATATGCAAACTCCAGAAATTGTTGTATGGTCTGCAGCAAGCCCCCCGGAACTGGTTCTCTAAGTTAGGTGTTGCCTTGAAAACTTTTTGGTTTGAACAATCCTATTTCGGTTATTCCTTATTTACATATCACAAGGATGGGGTTGTCTTGCACGTCCTGGTTTATGTTGATGACTTAATCGTTGGTGGGAATAACCTAGAGTTCATACGCAAATTTAAACAGTATATGAACCAGTGTTTTCACATGAAGGACTTGGGTGTTCTTAAATATTTTTTGGGCATCGAAGTGACTCGCGGATCATCGGGGATATTTCTTTGCCAAAGAAAATATGCACTTGATATTATTACAGAAGCTGGTTTGTTGGGATCCAAACCTACTCACCTTCCTATTACTCAGAATCCTAAACTTGCCCTTACCGACGACAAGCTCCTAGATGACCCGGAACGGTATCGACGTCTTGTGGGCCGTTTGATTTATTTAACCATTACACGGCCGGAGCTCAGTTATTGCGTCCATGTCTTAGATGAATTTATGAAGAGTCCTTGATTTGATCATTGGGATGCGGCCTTACATGTGGTTCGTTATCTGAAAGGACGTCTTGGTCAAGGAATATTTTTGCGCTGTGATAGTGATCTGCAATTATATGCCTACTGTGATTCTGACTAGGCGAGTTGCCCTCTCACTCGTCACTCTCTTACTGGGTATTTTATCATGTTCGGACATTCCCCCATCTCCTGGAAAACCAAGAAACAACATACTGTCTCTCGTTCCTCTACCGAGGCTGAATACCGGTCAATGGCTACTACCAGTTGTGAGTTGAAGTGGCTAAAAGGTCTGCTATCATCTTTTGGTATCTCTCATCCTCAACCTATACGCCTGTTTTGTGATAATCAGGCTGCTCTGCACATTGTCGTGAACCCTGTTTTCCATGAGCGGACCAAACATATTGAAGTTGATCGTCATTTCATTCGCAATGAGCTCCGAGCCGACACTATTGCACCTGCCTATGTCCGTACCGGTGAACAACATGCCGATATTTTCACCAAAGCCCTCAGACAACAACAATTTGATTCCTTCCTTCCCAAGTTGAGCATTCGCAATCCTCATGCACCACTTTGAGGGGGAGTATTGGACGAAGATAAGAAGACTCGCGAGAGTCCCGGTTTGAAAGTCATCTGAATCTGTACCAATCAGTATAGGAAGTCTCTTTCCTTTCTGGATTAGGAAACTTTGTATGTAAATACCGTAGGTGAACGCATGGCCATTGACCATTGGCATGATCACATTGGACATCCTTCAATAAAGGTCTTGCAACGTGTGTTAGCAGATTATCAATTACCACTTTCTTCTCATCATAAAACTGCCTTCTGCACACCATGTCAGCAAGGCATGGGACATCGTCTTCCATTTGTTCCTAGTGATTCAGTTGTTAATGCTCCATTAGACATTATTTATTCTGATTTGTGGAGTCCCTCCCCAGTTAGCTCTGTTAATGGTTATCGGTTTTACATTATTTTTGTGGATGGTTTTACTCGTTTTACATGGACATATCCATTGTTTCACAAATCTGATGCGCTTGCCGTGTTTCTTCAGTTCAAATCTATGGTTGAAAATTTACTTGAACGTAAAATCAAAATTCTCCAGACAGATGGGGGCCTTGAATTTGTCAATTTTAATGGTGTTCTTACTAGCCATGGCATCTCAGATCGGGTTTCATGCCCATATACTCAACAACAAAACGGCTCTGCCGAGAAACGCCATCGTCACATTGTGGAGATAGGATTAGCCTTGCATGCTCGTTTCTCTGTTTCTATTCATTATTGGTATGATGCTTTCCATACAGCAGTGCACCTAGTCAATCGCCTTCCTTCTACGGTGCTTGGTTATGTGAGCCCCTTTGAAAAATTGTTTGCCAAGAAGCCCAACTACAATTTGCTACGTACCTTTGGGTGCCAATGTTTTTCCTTACTCCTGCCTACAACAAACATAAATTTGAATTTCAGTTCCGAAGTTGTGTTTTTCTTGACTATCCGGATGGTTACAAGGGATGCAAATGCATTGATGTTGCCACAGGCCGCATATACAATTCCCGTCATGTGGTTTTTAATGAAGATTGTTACCCGATATTCTCTATCTTCATCTACTGCTGCTTTAACTGATTGTTTTGGGCCACCCCCGGTGGTACCTAAGTATTGGTTACATATAACAGCCCACTTTCAGCTCATTTCAACTAACAGTTCTCGGTTGGGGCCTTTGGTTTCTTCATCATCCTCACCCGAACCAAATTCAGTCTCGCCTTCTCGTCAAATTTGTTCAAGTTCTTTCAGTGATATTGGTCTTTGACACAACACAAGGGGCCTCTAGCTAGTTCCAAGCAGTTGAGAAGCCAGAGGCTTAGCATGTGTTAATCGGGTAGAGAGGATTGATTCCAAACAGTCCTTTTATTGTCCTCTTCTCCAAAATTGGAATTGAATCTGCTTCCTAGAACAGGATAGCAGAATATTTATTTGAAATCTGATTATGCGACGGACTTGGGACCTCAAAGGTTGATACGGTTCAAAGCTATTGGGCGTCCAATACCTGCTCTTTTACGTTGTTGGCTGTATGAATGCACGTGAGGACGACATTTATTTGCATTCCTGTAATGGTTCTTTTTTAATTTGGCTGCGTTTGATAGAGGTGTAAATGAGAATCGGGGTAAATTTTACATCCCAATTCGATTTTACAAGCATTTAGAAGAAGAGGTGTTAATATACCTCGTCAATCAGTGTAAAAAGTCCATTCTTGTCGGAATATTCATCGAAAATCAGTGGAAAGTTTACGTCGCTAAAATCGATGTAAAACTTTACGTCTTTACCTTCCTCTTCCTCTGTCCAACGGTTACCTCACGTCTCTTCCCCAACGGCTACATTTGTTTGTTCGATCGAAGAAGAGAGTGAACCAGTACGACGGCGGCATCCCCCATTTCCGGCCGGATCCCTTTTCTGCTCCATCTCTGGCCTCTCTCTCTCCCTCTCTCTTTTCTTCTCCTCCTTCTATTCCTTCTTCTCCTACCTTCGACCTACCCTGTTCACTGTCTTCTCCAAAGACATTATTAGTGAGCGGTGAGCGGTAAAGGGTAGAAGTGTAAAACTCGATCTGTTCATCATCTTCCTCCGACGAGAACAGAGAGGCGGCGACAACCTCCCCTCCCCCGATCTCTTCTTCCTTTTCCTATGGTATTTTTCCTTCATTCTCCCCTTCCTCTCTGCGCTTTTCTTCTCTCCCTCTATCTCTCTTCATATATCGTCTCCAGTCTCACGGTACCTCGGGTCTCTAACTTGTTGCAGTAGCGAGTTTGAATCCAACTAGTGTTGGCCAATATCATTTTCCCCTCATCTCCCCTCATTCTCACCGTTTCTTTGTACTCCATTATCTACACCAGTTTCTTTCAATATTTTGGCTTCCCTAACCGCTTGCCGATCCCCTGTCCTCGTTTTCCTTGCCAGCCAATTAGGACCAACGGTAGCAGCCATTATTCAAAGTCATCTTCCTCTCTTCTTTGGGCAAAACTTACACTTAGAAGATCACCTGTTTCATCGATCTCCAGTTGCAACCCCTGGTCACCACTGCTGTTCGAGAACGAATGGTCCGAACGTACGAGAGCCTCTCCTGTTGCAACATCCCATGTCTAACTAGCATATAACTCAAATAACTTCTATTCTCCCTTGTGTCTCTCCTTTTTTCGTTTTCCTTTTACATTTATTTGAGTTGTTTCCATTTTGTGTACTTCTTGGTCTGATACGCTGCTCACCGCCGTTTGCGGTGGTTATCAGAGTTCCCTCGACGGTGGTTGTTGTTGCTAGAAATTGAAACAGACGGTTTTCCTTTTCTCTGCCGGCCAGGATTGCAATCTCTCGGTTAGAAAGCAGTGGACTTTTACCTCAATGATTTATCAAACGCAAAGAGTGTTAAATGGGACAAACATCCGGTTCCCATTTTACACTCTCATGAACCCATCGGTGTAATAACCCACAGTGTAAATTTAGATTTACACCGAGTACATACTGGTTTCAACTGTAATATTCCCATATCAGCTTATGTGCAGAAATACAGAAAAACAGGAATGAGCAAATTTTGGTCAAAGAGCTGTTAAAATCATGATTTACAGAGCTGTTAAATGAAAGATCTTAAGTGCAGAAAGACTGGGAGCTTTGTTTCAAGCATTCAGATTTTTAGCCATTTTGGGCTTCCATGAGCTTTTTAGGGCATAGATTTTTCTGTTTTCCTGTCTTCCAAGTCTTCCAAGCTTTGAAAAATCTGAAAAACCATAAAAAAGACTTGCCAAACGCCTCAGCTAATTAACATATGAAGTGTGAATTATGTTCAGTTTGTTGTCATATTTGATGGACCTCAAGATTGATGACTATAAATGTGCCTCGTCTCATTGATTATGAACTATTTCATTGTACGAAGTTGTTGATATTGGCAGAACCTTCTGGATTTTGCATCTCAACACCCAGTTCTGTTCGGGATATCTGATCAGATTAAAAGCAGTCCAAACCTTCCTCCTGGACCCAATTTTAAATTAGGAAAATGGGTCCATTCTGGGACTCCATCAAATCTGTATGCTTGTTTTCTGGTTTGTTATTGATCACAGTATATCCATAGAATTATACGAATAGTTGCGGGTACACTTTCCGTATGATCATATTTAGGCCACTTGGATCTGCATGGGTATCCCAAAAGCATACCCAGAACCTGGTTCACTTTTTATTTGGACAAATTACAAACCAAACTGATGAAGAACAATACAATGACAGCAAACAGAATAGATGCAAAGAACAGTAGACGAAAGCTAGCTTGGAGAAAGCCTAAAGAGGAAGCGTAGTGAAACAAAATCTTCAAAAGCCAAATGAGCAGAGACGTCTAGATATGTTCAATGAAACAACCGGAGAAGCCTAACGAGCCATGCCTGGAGCAACAATTGGGGCCATTACAATGCCTCCGCCACCAGTTCGGTTCCACTTCTCAGCATTGGCTTGCCAACCTTGTAATAACAGGAATCATCATAAATAGGCATCACTGTTATCAGCGTGTGCAATCAAATTAAGCAAAATGAAGGAAATTGATTTCTAGGGTGAAACTGTTTAATTGCCAGAGATCAGTAGAAGTATATACCTATAGAAGGATCCACACCACGGTTCTTGAGCTCCCTGTACTCCTGACAAAGAGCACAGGAAAGGCAGCAACAATGAATGAGCAAGTCTCCACATGGAGCTTCCTGTAATGAATACAATCCCCTTAACTTGGATCGGTAGGAAAATGTATAGAGACATGAGCAGCCAATGTTTGCCAGGGCGTAGTAGATGAAGCCGGCAACCCCACAAGCTACAAGTATTGCAACATGGGAAGCAGTGTGAGAACTTGGGAATGATTTCTTAATTCGTTTAAGTGAGATATAGGCTTGGGTTTTCTATAAAATCTTTTAGCAGCTGAGATATGTGAGCGATCAAAGAATCTTATACTTGGCAGCAATTTTGGGGCCCCAAGGAACTCTGTGACTGATCTCTCTATTCCTTCTCCACCCTCTATTCGTGGAAAAGGTTTCAGCCAGGGTTCTCTACATGGTTTTCTCTATCCTCATAATCTTGGATGCATGACAACAATGGCTGAAGTAGTTTACACGAAAGAAATATGGAAGCTACTTCAGTTTTGCATGGAAGCTAGAGAGAATCAAATGAAATTAGCGGATGATAAAATTTGCCCATAATAACGGAAAAATTTATGATGCTGGAAAGGCAGTTGATTGGTTACAATTTTAAATTTTCCAGCATCATATATATGTTTTACAATTAAATTCACCGCTCTACCAATAAATCACTTATTATTATTTTCTGGTACAGAAACAAAAGATTCAGAGGGTGAAGCAATACTTCTGATTGTTTGTTGGCAACCTGATATTTCATATAAATAGAGCTGGGTAGTTTTATCGAGATAAGTTGCATGTCATTCATATGAAGGAATTAGAGAATAGATAGCTGTTATTATGGCTCTCAAGTCTCACCTCTCTCTTAAGATGGAACATCATTAAATTGTTATAACACGACCATATATTTAAAATTAAGGTAAGCGATTGAATATACTTACATGTGGTTCCTTTATCTATCACCTCTGCATTCTGCCCAAAGGTGACGCAGGGACAACAAAAGGTGATGCAGCCTTGAGAAGAGAGAGAGAAAGAGAGATCGAAGTCATTGTTCGATTTCTCAGTAAGGAATTAGCAATTACGCCATCCCAGATTTGGTAAGAAAGAAAGAGCATGTCAAAGAAAAGAATAAAGTCGAAGGATCTTACAGTTGCCTGGATCATCAAAACAATCGCAGAGGCCTGTTGTCCATTGACCAGCTGGGACGGCACAAGCAGGAGGGTTTGGAACCGGGGCAGGATTATTGGGATACATTAATTGCGTTAAAATGAACGAGAGAGAGAGGGAATGAAAAGCTAGAAACCAGTAGTGCAAGAGAGAGGGAGAGAACTTGCTTTATATCTCTTCTGAAACCAGCTTATGGGTGCTTGCTACTTAAATAGACAACAAGTTAATTGACGCTGTAAGGTCTAACTTGGGTGGCTGCAGCTTGTGATTGATAGGTTGTATTCTTGATCTTGATTCTTGTTTTTTTAAGGAAAACTGGTGAATTATAACATGATCAACAAATTAAGTATTTATTATTTCCACCAGCGTTTACGCCAATTTCAAATTCCGAAGTCACCATGCAAGGCTGGATATATATACGAGTTTGCATGGAATAATATTTGCTGCTGGGAAACTATTTAGAACAGACTATGCATACTTGGTCGTATGGTATTATTATACCAGACTACTTGAGTAAGTGTTTGTTCTCAAAGAATTTTTCTGTTTCATTAAAATCAACCAGACACCCACAGAGATATACGCTTGGGTTCACGTGGGCAGCTGATTAATTAATTAAGATGGCCTCGCTGAAAATACATTGGTCGGGTGTGGTATTAACTACCAAAAGGAAATCCTTTGGTGGTGCGTCCCCTTGTATGTTTCATGTACAGAAGTATGCCTCAACCTACTGATTGGTGTACACAAGGATTTTTTTTTTTTGCCGTGTGGCAGAGGGTTATTGCGGCTCAAAACTTGCCACATCAGAAGTGGTTAAACTTGAAAAATAAGTAATACATGTAATAATATTTTAAGTTTCGCAGCTAAGTTTTCCTTGTCAGATTTCATGCATGTGAAGCGAACACAGTTCCGGCAAGCCTTGTTCTTTAAGGAACCGAGTAATTGAAAGTCGAAACCAAGCATGGAGGCAAGTTGAACATATATATTATATATATGGGGTAATGTATAAGGGATGTAAGTCATCTCTATGGAAGCAATGGAGGGTGTAATTTAATTTGGTAGAGGTCATGTACACAGAACGAGAATATAGTCAAACATATGACAATACTGTCACATATATACTGAATGGAAATGTAGGAGAAAATAGGTGATGCAAGAGGACACCAGTAATACTTGGAAATGTAGGAGAAAATATGTGATGCAAGAGGACACCAGTAAAACTGTTTGTGTTTCTCCCTACAAATAACCATGCTTTTCAAAATCGGATTGGATCGGAACGGAAATTGGTCAGGTGATTAATTCCGTTTTATGCTATAATTGTTATTTTGTCAAAAACCGTTGATTTGGGCAGTTGAACCATTCGAACTGTTCAATAATTTTGGCCGTTTTTATTTTTTTGTCAAAACAGGCCGTCTGTTTAGTTCGAACAGTCGGACCGTTCTACCCGAGAACCTTTCCCCTGACGGATTCATTGTCTAGTTTGATTTTAAAAACCTTGCAAATAACAGTTTCTCCTTAATTTTTCTTGAATTAAAAAAAAAACAAGGTTGAAAATTTGACTCTGGTTACCATGTGATAGAAGGCTTTTGGCTTAAGATTTGCAAAATCTTGTAGACACAGAGACCTATACATTTAATCATGTGATGCCTTTTTAGTTGGTGAAAAAAAAAAAACTTTAGAAATCTTGTAGACACAGGACTCCTACATCTAATGAATGGCGATCCAATAAGCGTACTCGAGATACATATCCAAACATGTGATACTCAACGAGAATTTCTTTATGGATATCATCATTCCACACTTCTATATGGAGCTTCAGAACCCAACATTATTTGGGTGTCATACTGTTACTGAGATGATCCCAGTTAGACGAATAAGCAAAATGGATTTTCGAAAAATTCCTAAGAACTTGCCCTCACAACTTTCTGTTTCTCTCTTGTTTTCAATCAAACCAGATAAATAAGGAAAAAAACACAAAAACAAAAGAAAAGAAGAAAAAAATGTCTGGAATCATAGAACACATCTCAATCTCAGTTTCATTCTTTAATTTATTTATCATTTGAGAAACAAGCAACTAATTGGGTAAGTGATCACCCTAAACCCAAAGCAACACCCCCCCCCCCCAAAAAAAAAAAAAAAAACCACTGATTGGAACACGAAGGCAAAAATTTTGGTGAATATTACTACAGTCAATAGGTTGGGTCTGGTCTAGGTCAGGGTAGACCCAGTTTTGCCTGCTGGTTTAACTAGTTATTAAACAATAAGCTTACTTATTTGTTAAATTGACACATTTGATCATCATAATATCATAACATTACAGGTATATATCAAGAGAAAAATATACACAGGGAGGGAGAGAGTATAGACCCAAAACCCTATGTAATTGTGTCTTTTGGGGTCTGCTCGAACCATTGATAGGTCTTGTGAAAATACTTTTTTCCATAGAAAATAGAACCATAGTTTTTTTTCCTACATAGTACATAGAACCATTTTGTCGTGTGGCAAAAGCTTGGTATAAAATGAATACACATTGTGATTTGTTTATATTAATAATTATATATTTGTAGTAAACATGCCAAGGTTACGAAACCTACATTCCCTTATACAGTGTACAGAAATTAATATACCAGCTTGGAAATATCGAAATTGCTTAAGCTAGTCAAAACGAAAAACTAATGAAGCAGTCTCCAACCAATATCATTGCAACAGCTTGGAATAGTGGTTATAAAGAAAGGGAATAAAAAAAGCTTGTTGTACAAGGCTGGAACATTTAAGGCAATAAAGTCAGTTCAGGCTGTCACTGGTTTAGTCAATTATTGAAGAATAGAAAGATAATGGAGTCAATTCCATTGAACATGGTGGATTGTATTCTTAAAACCGATTTGGGCCCAATGTATATACAAAAAATAATGAAGTCAATCCGATTGAAAACTAATTTGAGCCCATGATTTCTCAGGGTTTGCAATTTTCATTCCCTCATGTAAACACTTGGAACCATATATACCGACTCGGTTCCTATAAAATCAAAATCTACACAACATGAACCCTGCAAATTAAAGAAGATTAATTAAGATAAATTCCCTGTCTAAGAAGGAGCTGAGTGCTTAAGATCTTCGAAATTAAAGGTCACTGCAATTATATATTGTCTAGATTGATATTGACAAAATTAAACGATCGACCTTAAGCCTAAACAAATAGTTTCCCTTACCACTGTTTCCTGGATTTTCAGGGAAAATGTTGGCTGTTTGAAAAACAGTTTTGGCTGTTCGGGGTGTTCGATCTCCTCCTACCCACATCACTACAGCCACAGATCATGTTATCCCACTTAATCCCTTATTTGTCATATATTTTGGTTAATAGAATATTAAGGGCAATTACTCTCAAAAGGGTGTTTTTTATGAACAACTAAAGTTTTTTTCAACCTTTAATTTGGTTTTGTTGCACCATGAGAGAAGTTGTAACAGAGGGGAGTTTCCAAATCAGGAAACTTGTGCATATGTATACTGTGGGACTTACACACAAGAGTTAGACACTTGGCAAATTACAACCCAAAAGCTTAAGTCATTCGGTTTTTGGGCACTCCTTGTATATAAATTTTTTCTTATGGTGGAACAAACGTAATATCAAAATAATTGCCAAATATAAAAGAAAAAAAAAACAAGAAGAAAATGCAAAACAGGGGAATTCAAGAATGCACACAACGATTAATGTGATTCGGCTTATGATCTACATCATGGGTGAAAGAGGTGTAGAAATCCATAGAAAATGGCAATCCATGGGTGAAGGAGTAGAAATCCATGGAAAACGACAATGGAAAATACAATATTGTGCAAAAAGCACTCTCTTATAGAAATCCTAAACACCAATATACCCAAGCTTTCACTCTGAGACTTGCTCAATTTCTTCTTGCACATAGATAAAGAGAAAACCCAACTTCATGTATCCATCATTGATGACAATTTAGGAACAGGTATATAAATATCTGCAATGTTTAGGCCAGTAGTAGATCTGACATTTAAGTACAGGGCCAGACTTCCATTCAAGAATCTCACATAGCTCAGTTGTTTGTTCCTTGTGGTGACATCTTGCATTCAAAATAGACCTGTGGAGGATCGGACTTGACAAGAGCAAACAAACCTTCTTAGTTACAAGTGATAGAACACGATTCCAGTTGATAATCATTTAAAAGCCAGAGAATCGTCTCAGCTTCAGGCGTTCAATTTTGGGAGTCAGAAATCTAAATTGGTTTTTTCTGATTAGTTTCAGCTCTTAAATTCTTATATTTTATTTGAACAAAATAGGACGAAGAAACCCTAATCCATATTTTTTATTTATTTTAAAATTTTAATATATTAAAAATAGAATGGGAGGATGTTTGAAAAGTTTGTTACTCCCACTGGCACATGTGAAATTTAAGCTTGAGAGAATGGTGACATAACACTCTAATTTCATATGCGGGAATCTCTTCGGGAAGGATTGTGCAGGAGATTCAGACTCTTAAGTTGAACCCATAAGATAAAAATGAATTGTACCCATAGCTCCACCCCCGCACATGCAAAGATGGTCTGTAGTGGAAGCAGAAGGTTGGGGCCACAATAAAATTTTGCCTTTGGGTTTTCTCCACAATGTGGGCTGGGACATTGAATAACTGCAACAAAGAATTCAAGGCACAAACTCAACAATCCCTTTCATTTCTTTTGTCTTCAATATAAGACTCCATTTTACTCGTTAGAACACATGTGCATCCAAACAGATTTCTAGAGGATGAACATCATTTGCATCGTCTAAGGCTGCATTTGGTTGTAATGCAAATAAATTTGCACTGATGCAAAATCATGGCAGTGCAAATGATTTGATTGCAGTACAAATGAAGCAAATTAAGACATGAAGCAGAATAAATTAAAATCCAAACCAAAATTGGACAAGAATTGTGCATCCAAACAGATTTCTAGAGGATGAACATCATTTGCATCGTAAAAATTGCCTCTAAGGCTGCATTTGGTTGTAATGCAAATAAATTTGCACTGATGCAAAACCATGGCAATGCAAATGATTTGATTACAGTACAAATGAAGTAAATTAAGACACGAAGCAGAATAAATTAAAATCAAAACCAAAATTGGACAAGAATTTGCATTTTTTTACATTTGCACTCCCATGCATTTGTACTAGTGCAAATGAATTTGCACTGCAACCAAACATAGCCTAAAAAACCTTCAACATCATAGATTGGGGTAAAGTATGAATAATTCGAACTAGACAGGACTAATTTAAGGAGAATCAGAATGCATAGAGATCTACTCTTAATGTAAATGTTTGTGTAATTTAAGGACTGATTTATAATTATTTTACCTCTTACATGGATCTAGACAATGAGAAAGAGTAAGAATAACTGAGTTAGGAAGGCGTTTCTTGGTTGAAGAAGTGAATGAATAAAAAAGAAATGCAAGTGGCGCCACATTTTAATTCAAAACCTAAGAACTGACAAGGAATTATTAGACTAGTTATTGGAAGATGATAACTTGCATTCAAACGCATTAATTTGTTAAAATAAGTTGTAAAACTGTGCAAACAGTTCTATTCCCCGGCCGCCGATTTTGGGGCCAGGCTGGCCAGCTGTTATCTTTCTATTACTTAAATTAATTTGGAAGATTTAAAGTCAACCCTCCACCAGCTCGAACTTGTTTAAACTTTATTTGCCGTAGACTTTAGTTAGTTTTGTATTGTATGCAGACTGTAGAATTAATTATACATAAAACCAAGCATTAGTCCATTATCATTCTGTTACCGGAATGGGTTGACCAGATGCATCTCTTCTCTGCTTATATAATGCTTTCTTGAAGCTTAGTTCCCATAAGCTGCTCTCTCTCTCTCTTTCTGTGAGTTGGAATCTCTGAGGAACCAAGAGGGAGAAGCCAAATAGCCAATGGGTCGTCCCCAAGGAGAAGGTCCACAACCGGAGGAGATACCTCTCGACAATACATACCAGCCGGAACCATCTTACCCACTGCCGGAAAATGACTCAACAATGCAACCACCACCTGCTCCTCAGCCGGCACAATACCCTCCACAAAACCCTCAGTATCAACCAGCACAGTACCAGCCTCAGCCTCAGCCTGCAACCTACCCATCACAGAAGCCGACGTATCCCCCTGCTCAGCCAGCTTCCTACCCACCACAAAATCCCACGTATCAGCCTCAGCCTCAGACAGCAACCTACCCACCACAGAACCCGGCGTATCCTCCTGCTCAGCCGGCCTCCTACCCACCACAAAACCCCACATACCCGCCTCAGGCATCTCCAGCAAACTACGTTCCCCAAGCCAGTCCCCAACAATTCCCTCCTCAGCCTCAGACGGTGCAGTTCCCTCCGCCAATTCCGCAACCTCAATACCCACCACAGCCACAGTCCCCCTACAAGACTCCACCAGGACCACCACAACCTGGTATTCCGGTAGTGCAATACCCAATGGTCCCCACTGAAGGCTGGAAGACCGGGCTATTCGACTGCATGGACGATCCCACCAACAGTAAAGACCTTTCTCGTTAATTTTTACGTCAATTTGCTTTCTTGAAAGAAAACTTAAGAACGATTGCTAATTAATCAATTTCTCTGTTGCAGCTCTCATCACATTTTTCTTCCCTTGCTTGACGTTCGGGCAGGTTGCAGAAATAGTTGACAATGGCCAAACTTGTAACACCGAACATTTTAGCATTTAGATTCATCTTTATGGGTTCTCTCTCTTCTTTATTTTCATCAACCATACAATCTTGTTTCTTCATCGATGATTTCACCGCGAATCCCATTGGTTTCAGAGACGTAGGCAAGTAGTGACACGTGTTTCTTGTTTGATGCAGCTTGTGGGACCAGCGGGCTTCTTTATGGTTTGGTTTTAGGTTTTATCGGGTTGCCGTGCATCTATTCATGCACCTACCGTACGAAGCTGAGGAGCAAATTTGGGCTCGTGGAGTCACCCGCCCCGGATTGGGTTACCCATTTCCTTTGTGAATATTGTGCCCTCTGCCAGGAATACAGGGAACTCCAGCTTAGAGGCTTGGACCCTTCAATAGGTAAAAAAATTTCAAAACTCTGATAAACCGGAGTGGTTGTTGCCCACGTGAACGACCCGGCATTTTTTCTCCTTTTGTCAGTTCCGATTCGGACCCAATGAAAACCGGTTTTGCCGAGAGACAACTCTGGTGATTTGAATTTCAATCGATTTAGATTAAACCTGGGTGCTAGCCCACCCGACGGGCAATTTAGGGTCAGGGACTCGGGGATCAGGACTTCTCCTTTGTTAGGGTTCGCCGCGCGTCGGTGTGTCCTGATTTCTATATTTTATTTCCTTTCTAATTTTAGATTTTTTGTAATTGATTAGGATGGCTGGCAAACGTAGCAAGGCAGCAGCAGCAAGCACAAGTTCAAATGGTGCCTCCCCCAACCCAAACTATGATGGGATGACGAGAAGCTGATTTAGTTGGACGGTTCTGATTTGTGGTGTTGTGTTGTGTTTTTTTTTTTTCTTTCTTTT
Organism: Nelumbo nucifera; assembly: GCF_000365185.1. Next base: position 2,456,264 of record NW_010729113.1, on the reverse strand, counting down.
TTGTTTTCATTTTCATATTTCATTTGCTATCTATATCCATTATTTTGTCAATATCTCCTTCCCGCAAGTGGAATGGCTCTCTTCTCTTTGTTTTTATCATATTTATTTATAATATTCCTAATAACAAACATTCTTATTATGAGGATCAGTTATTGTAATTATTTGATGATTGATTATTACTTGAAAATTAAAAGAAAGAAAAAGAAAAAGAAAAAGAAAAAGAAAAAGACTTAAGCCACATTTGACATTCTTTATTTTAAGAATTTATCTCCTTTTTGCAATTAAAAATTCAGTGTTCATAGGAATATTTTAAATATAAAGAGGAGATAAGTCCTTAAAATAAGGAATGCCAAATGCAATCTTAGAATGATATAAACACTAATTTGCTAGATCAATCTTTCAACTATCTTGAATTAAGATAAAGGGCTCATTTGGGAGAGTTGAAGCTTTTGGTTGAGCTGTTTTAGAGAAATCATAAAAAGAAGTTTCAGCTATAAAGCCAAGAGCCATATTTTTCAATTTTCGGCTCTAAGACAACTATTTTAGAATTTATGGGCCAGGTTTTCACCAAATATTATGGGATAATGTATGATGACCCAAAGACATTGTACCAATCAAAATCCACACATGAATTTAAATAAATACCATCTGATTGGTTAATACATTTATGATACCAGTTGATTGGTCACAGGTTTTTTAGATATGATGTGTTTCCAATATCATGGTCAAACCCATAATAGGCTATGGTAAATGGTACCAATGGTAATGCTCCACGCCGGTATAAAATGTATACGATCCACAACCACTCAATCACTCACTTAGCATTTATGGCTGCCATGAGGCATTATATCATCGTGTTCAGCTAATCCAAATTAAAAAACCACCATGTGAAAGCCCTCCCAAACAGCCACATTTTACTAACAGCTTGTTCTCAAATTTAAAATTGCAATCCCTACCCCCTTGTTACAAAATTAAAAGGGATTAGAATTGTCAATCAACATACTACACATACATAAACACATTATATACAGGCTTGATGCAGGCCGTGTCTGGGTTAGGCTTTCCTAAGCTTGAAAGTTCCCAAGAGGGATGTCTAGAGCAATGCGCATCAGGTTGGATATTGTCATCCCTAATGACAGATTTAAAAACCGAAGGTTGCTGCCAGTTGAATCCCGTTTCGAAAGAGTACAAATACAAATATATAGTGTAAAACCTTGTATTTTATGTTAGTTTGTATATTTTATACTGTACATATTTCTATTTGTACTCTACCCAAACTGAGTCTTAAGCTCTATATGTTTACAATACAATTTCATTTGCACTAGCATAAATGCATGAGAGTGCAAATTAATGAAAATAATACAAATCCTGGTGCTCTTTTGCTTTGACTTTTATGTTAGTTTGTATATTTTACACTGTACATATTTCTATTTGTACTCTTTCCAAATTGAGTTTTAAGCTCTATATGTTTACAATACAATTTCATTTGCACTAGCATAAATGCATGAGAGTGCAAATTAATGAAAATAATGCAAATCCTGGTGCTCTTTTGCTTTGACTTTTACCTTTGCTTCAAATTTTATTTCAATTTTCTGCTCTGAAAATAAACAAATAGATTAAAATTGAATCAAAATTTCCCAAACAGCCAAAGTTTTCTCAGAAAATTTTGGAGAACCGCTAACTAATCAAATCTTCTCAGTCCACTCTGAGACTTCTCAGCTAAGAGTAGACTTTACTCCTACTTCCCTACCTATGTGAGTAAATTTAGAGTTCCTCCTTGAAGGAAGAGAAATGTCCTTTATTTGTGATCCCAACTAAAAATTTAATTAATGTTGGTAATACAAGGTTGACTTGCACAATGAATCTGCTTGGGGACATTAATTGTTTGCTGAAGAAATGAAGTTAGCTGGAGAGAATAATTCAAGCTTGGTAATGCAAGTTGGGAATGTGAAGGGCATATTAAGAACTTCCAACAACAACGACAGGAGAGGATTTGGAAGATATTGGCAGTGGTATTGAAGTCGTGTTCTTGTATCTAACCACTGTTCATGCGTAATAGTAATGCCGCACAATTTATAGCTGGGTTCCATTGGCTTGTTCAGGAGGCTAGCCGAATTGGATGACCAAAGTGATAGGCAGTCAAAGTCAATATTGCCATTTTCTTCTTTCATAGACAGATAAGACTAGTTTGCATTCTAATTCTCTGTAGAATGTACATTACACAGTACCAAACCAATCACTTTGTCAAGTGTTTAGGACTTAATACTCTTTACTCTTGCGAGTTTCTACAGTGATTGGTTGGCGCCAGAAGTGTGGACGTGTAGACCAAGTCAAGACATTTAGAATATCTTCCATATTTGATTTTGTCATTAATGTAAAGATATTCCTAATGCAGGGCTGTGATGCGATGTGAGGCACGACCAGTGAGGAGCAAATAAATCCGGTTTAAATTTTATCTCCGGCCCATCCGGTCCCGAATCGACCCAATCCACTATCCACCGAGTCAATCTTTCAATTGCTTATCACGGGATGGTTGACATTTTTTTGGGTAGATATCCTTTGCCTTATAGAGTCGTTGTATAGACTATAGACTTGGACGAGTGCACGTTCTCCTCTCTGTATAAATATCCACTTTCTCTTCTGTTTATACAAAGCTTTCTCAAAGCAGCTGAGTTGGATATCTTCTAGACCCGTAAAACACAAGCGAAGAGCAAATGGGGCGTCCACAAAGAGAAAATCCTCAACCAGAATATGATCCGACACAACCCCAGGAGAGATCTCCGGAAGCCTACGAGGCTAACCCCCATGAGGCCAACCAGCCCCAATCACCTTACCCACCGGAAAATGACCCTACCACCCAACAACAGTTCCAGTTCCAGACACCACCGCCACCACAACCGGCACAATACGCACCACAAGAACCACAATATCAACCAACACAATACCCACCTCCGAACCAGCAAACAAATCCAGTGTACCCACCACCGCAACCGGCGCCATATCCACCGCAGAACTCGACATACCCTAGTAAGCCCGCACCATACCCGCCTCAAAACCCGACTTACCCACCTCAACCAGCACGATATCCTCCTCCAGTCAATCCACAACAATTTCCCCCTCAACCGGTGCAATTCCCTCCGCCAGCACTCCAGACCTACCCCCAACAGCCACAATCTCCTCTCAAGCCTCAGCCAAATGCTGCAGCGGGGATCCCTGTGCAATATCCGGCGGTTGGCACTGAGCCTTGGTCAACCGGTCTATTCGACTGCATGGAAGATCCCACCAACGGTGATAATCTCTTAATCCTTTTCCTTATTTCTCTTTCTGAATTCCCAAATGAAGTTCAAGTAAGTACTTTTGCTAAATTATCTGTTACCTGTTGCAGCTGTCACCACGGCTTTCTTTCCCTGCCTGACGTTCGGGCAAGTCGCAGAGATCGTCGACAATGGCTACACTAGTAAGTAGACAAACCTGTATCTCAAGTCCATATATCTCTGTTGGTTCTTTTCTTGAATCTCTGGCAGGAATCCGGGATCCGCAGAGGTGGGCATGTATGAAGAACGAATGATCGATCCTTTTCATGTTCTTCTGGGTGTTGATTAGAGTGTTTGTTGTCTGATGCAGATTGTGGGACTAGCGGGCTACTTTACGGTGCAATTGCCTTACTCATTTGGATTCCGTGTATCTACTCTTGCACTTACCGTACCAAGCTGAGGAACAAATTTGGGCTTATGGAGGCACCCGCCCCGGATTGGGTCACTCACTTCCTTTGTGAATGGTGCGCTCTTTGCCAGGAATACAGGGAACTTCAACACAGAGGCTTCGACCCTTCAATAGGTAATAAAACTTCTACCTTTTTCCCTTAATTCTTTATTCTAGTTCGGTTATGAATTCAACTTGGGTCTGGTTAGTTGTGCGACCCTGCTTTGTCAAACGGACCCTCCTGAGTTTCTCTTTCTGCGCTAGTATTGGGTTTGGGTTGAGTACAAAGAGATCCGACTTGCTTTTCTGGTTAAGCGCTAGGACTTCAGCTTGTGCTGCCTAATTCTAACTTGTGTATTATCTATGAATAGGATGGCTTGGAAACGTAGCGAGACAACAGCAGCAGCAGGCACAAGTTGCCATGGTGCCACCGACTACCCAAACTATGATGGGTTGATGAAAAGTTTGATTTACTTAGACGGATATGATCTTTTCTGGCCTCTATTTCTATTTTTCTTTCTTTTTATCGGCGCTTTCTTTTATCTCGTCTGTAAGTAGAATTGTCTTTGATAAGTTCTGTAAGTGGAATGATTGGTCAAAATATTATTACAAGTACTGGTTATTATGTATTAATTTACTCCAAAATTGAATCAAAGAGTGAAAAATTACAAAAGTAAGGAAAGCTAGTTTGGATGATAAAAATAAGTCAGATTTTAGCTCATCTCAGGCCTCCTTTTTCTCCCCTTAGTATAGTTGCAAGGTTATGGGTCTAAGTGCAAAAGTGATAGCCATGGATGACGGACAAATTTATACATCCCCACTTGAATATGATCAAACGTCAAAAACCATCTGCTTAAATATTCTGGTTTTGCTGTTGGTAATCCAATTGTTAGGACCCATACTGTGTGGTGGGTCGATTTGTTGAATCATTATCATTGTGTAGTGGGTCGACTTGTGTAGTGGTGGTGATTTGGACAACCATTTAATCATTTGCCTACGCCCTCTCATTATAGGCTGGGTGTGTGTCCTCACACACCTAATACAGTCGCAATAGTCTGTATTGAATTTGAGAAGATAAGAACACCGACCTTTTAAATGATTAAAGATATCCCTACATTATTGAATGTGGGATATGCATGAGCAAGTCCAATTAAGACAAGCAGAGACTATACTATTTGGATGCTTCCCGGCAGGCACCCTTTATCTAAATCTAATTGGCTTCCCGACAGTCGGAATAGTCCGTATTGATTAATTTGAGAAGATAAGAGAGTACTATACAATTGGCTTCGTATACAAGATTACAATTAGATGAATCTTGACATAATCGGTCCACCTAGGCACTACTTACAAGTGAGGACGCGCAAGCCAGCAAGGAATATGCCTAATTCATATATATGAGCCAGGTTGGGTTCGTTTGTTCTCGCTTATTAATTGCCACCTTCGTGTCCCACCGTGGCTTGTCGGAGAATGTAGTTTCCCAACTCAATTGGGGTCCAGCAGATGATAGCCCAACGACCACTCTTCTATTCAGTTTCAGCATGATTAATCCAAGGCTAAAGCCTAGTTGAGGAGGGCAAGAGTTGGAACCAGCACTCAAATGTTGGCACAAGGCGTTTTTGTTTTGTGAGTTCCTACATTTTGCCGGCAAGATTTGCTGTAAGCTAAGACTTTACACTCTGAAAGCATGGAAATTCAGTGGGAAACATTCGTATTTTTAATGTGTAATTGGATAATAATGAGGGGTTAGTGACATCATGACACATGACATTCTAGAATCATCATACGATACTTCAGCACTATGTAAGCATTGACCTCAGAAGCACTTCGAATACATCACACCCGTTTCGACCTCTTTGACCCCACCTTGGCAGGCCGACCTGTGAACATCCTGGAAAGTGTCAGGTCGGTGTAAGAGGCGAACTGCCTTTGCCAGTTGTTATGGTCACACCATCCGACAAGGCACCACGGCGCAGTCATAGGTAGCAGCCGCACAGCAGGCCGCACAACAGTGGGCATCGCCTGGCAGCACTGCAACATGCACCGCCGATAGTGCGCAGCACGCATCGCCAGGCAGCAGCGCGCACCGCCGCACCGCACGGCAGCACGCACCATGCACACGCCC
>NW_010729113.1:2435440-2448335 GCF_000365185.1 Nelumbo nucifera | reverse complement strand
CATGCACACGCCCGGCACCGCACGGCAGCGGCACCATGGCGCACAGCACGCACCGCCAGGCAGCAGCACGGTAGCAGCACCATGAGGCGCGTGCACGGCAGCGGCACCCTGAGGCATGCGCACGCACTGCACGGCAGTAGCACTGCGCGCACGCACCGCGCGGCAGTGGCACCATGAGCCGCGCGCACGCACCCGGCAGCACCAGTAGAGCGGGGCCCACACGACAGCTCATTGGGGTGGTGTTATGGGCCCGAGCGTAGGATCGCGTCACGGGTCGTTCCACGGCAGGAACCCCTGATCTTCCCTTGCCTTTGGCCTTGCGCACAGACCCTATTTTGCCTATCTAGTGGGTGATTTGTCCAAGAGACCACCCGAACTCTCCCTTGGGGTGATTTGTCGAAGAGACCACCCAAACTCTCCTCACTCTTTTCTTGGCTGGAAAACTGAATACTTTATTTCAATTCGTGGCTCCTTAAATAGGAGCTTACAGAAGGAAATTCCTAATTAAAATCAAACTGAATGCTTTATTTCAAAACCGAAGCCTAATTAGCGACCTACGTCACATGACGGGCAACCTCCCTATCCGCCAGCAGGGAGCACTAGATCGTGTAACATCAGATATTATGTAAAGAGAGTTTCTGTCTATAGGTGATTCGGGGGCAACAAGATTTCCTGTAAGTGAAAACTCTACACACTTTGAAAACATGTAAATTCAATTGTACATCAGAAACATTTGTCCATGAATTTAACACACATGTATTTGAGATATTCACTATGACAATTATATGCTATGTGCACCGTGTAAGGCCATGGTTGGTGGTCTGTCCTTCCAAAGCTTGAGGAGAATGGCCATGGAGACAATGTCAGTGATATGGGTCTGGTGGGTGAATTGTTATTGTGTGCATGGAATCCTATTTATATCAATCAATTCGAGCCTCCCATAATCCAGAATTTTCTTGGCTTTCGTTTTTTTCCATTTCCCCTTTATTTATTATTCTAGAATGTTTTAATACTTAATAAATTCATAAATCTGTAATTAGATAATTAATTGGTCTAAAAATAGTCTTGTCTTACCCAGGTTTAGGCTAGGCTGGATCCGCTAAGTTAATGTATTTCTATAACCAGCATCCTCTAAATTTTGGTCTTAAAGCTATGAGGAACTTAGCAAAAATAGGTCAGGATGCATAGACTAACTTGCTCGATTCAGTTGTATAATAATTTAATGCATACAAGGAAATTAAAATGATGATGATTAATTATTTATTTATTATTAATACATAAATAATACGAATAGACATTAATAATTTCTTTCTATTAATTATAAAAGTTTGCCAGAACTATTGAATAATTGGTGGGGCATGACAAAGGCATTGTCAGACTTGACCCATATCCAATTTGGCTCGATCTAAATTGAACTACAAGCTCAATTTGAATCCAATATATAGGCTGTATTTGGTTGTAATGCAAATATATTTGTACTGATGCAAAACTCTAGCAATATAAATGATTTGAGTGTAAATTCTAACTTATTTTTGTTTCAAAATTTAATTTATTTTGTTTGATGCAGTAAATTAAGGCATGAAGCAGAATAAAGTAAAACCCAAAACAAAATTAAATAAGAATTTGTATTTTTTTTTTCATTTGCACTCCTATGCATTTGTATTGGCTCAATTTGGAAAGAGTATAAATACAAATATGTACAATGCAAATGCATACAAAATAATACAAAATGCTCTGATTTGCACTCTATATTTCTACTCCTTACAAACTGAGCCATTAGTGCAAATAAAATTGCGCTACAACCAAACACAGCCATTGGTTCAATTAAGCTCAACTTGTAAAATTTATAAGCCTTATTGAATTATTTTTTTAATTTTTATATACATTCGAACATATAAAATTTTAAATCTAGCTAGGCTCAAGTGCGACCTTATGCTTTTCTACCAAGGCAAGCTCAAATAATCTAATAGGCTCGGCTTGACTCATATCCAAATTGAAATCAGCCCTCATAAGATAGTTTTCTAGAACATCCCACAGCACATCCCCGTTATATATTGGGAACATCTCTGGATGATGCCTCATCATTTTTGATATTATCATCAGAAGTATTCTCAATACACAGCCGAGATATACCGTAGGATGTTGTGGGAAACTATTTTGTAGGGGACTGATTTGAACTCCTCATATCCACCCAAAATCCTAAGTCCTGATAATATTTAACCTTATCTACTACAATGGAGCTGGCGGCCTTGGAAATACAGACATATATACAGTACTATAAGAGATTATTGGTATCGGACAGCGAAGACATGGCGTGTAGAACATACAAGCCGGACAAAAGAAGGGAGATGTTTTGTCCTAAGTCATTACATGAATTGCAATTATGGAGATGTCCTAAGTCATTACATCCAATGTTTTCGAATCATGTTGGTCCGGACAGTCAGTCAGACCGTTTGGCTCAAAAACCGTTTATGCAACTATTCTATTTTACTTTAATTTCAGTCTTTGGCCAAAAACTGTTAAATTGGTTGATATCATCTATTGATCTAGGTAATAAAATTATTAATATGTTTAATGGTTTTTTATCATTTTTTTAGTTTTAATTATTTTTTAATTTATATTTTTTTTTATCGAAATGAACTATTTGTTCGAACCAGATAATCAATTATCAACCTAAAAACCGGTGGACTGAATTTCAAGTTTCGAATCGATTTTTATAATATTGATTACATCCAATAACTTTCCTAATTTCAAGAATAGGAATTGGCCGCGTCTGTAGTCAACTAGTCATCGCCACCGCAGCCGGCGATGGATAGATCATAGACGTCTCTATGGCCTTCGATAATATATAGATTCTGCCCGCAATAAGAATTAGGATTTTGCCGCGTCTCTGGCATACCTGCCGCTTAAGGACAAGCTCTCACGTCCAAGGCAAGGACCAGGAGATTGTCTTCCACTGAACACTGATTTCTTCAGCAGTGTTGGGTGGTGCAAGTCATTGGCGTGATTTGATGTGTCCCGCATATTGCAATTAATCTAGTCATACCACAAGCAATATGAAGGATGACCCACAACACACGTTTTCCACAACTGTGTAGCGTGTTTTGGAACACAGAAACATTCATTAAGTTTTGAAATCATCACCATAAAAGCCTAAATCATTTATAAACGGCTTTGATCTACATAGAGTGCACACGCAGAGTTAGGGGTGTAAATGGATCAAATCATCACTTCTGTTTCAATCGGATCAGATAATAAGATCTGATCAGACATCAGATCGGATGCAGGTCATCTCTATCCGACCTGAGAAGATTCTATCCCATATATATTATATATTTATAAATATAAATATATATAATACATGTATATGTCATTTATTTATAAAATATTGTTTATATTATATTTTTATAAATTTGTTATATTATTTATTTTTTATAAAAAATATATATATATGATGAAAATAATTAAAAAATACTTATATTTTTTTACTTTATTCAAAGTAGTATATTTAGTTTTTCTTTTAATAACTTATTAATTTAAAAAAAAATAAGTCAGATTGGATCAGGTCTGAAAATCCGACTTACCGATAGGATTCAAATTCAAATTGAGTCCTATCTGATCCAATCAAATCTTTAGATTGGATCCAACATAAACTGTATCGGATGGATCGGATTCAAATATACCCTGATTTAAATCCTATCTGATCCATTTACATCCCCTACACAGATTGTTTTTTCTTGTGCCTTAACTCTAAATTTGAATTTGCTTCTCACAGGATGCACTTTCACACTAACCTCACAGTACATTACATTCATGCATTGGAAGTCCCCATGAATGACAACCTACTAATAGGGGGATGTTCCCCACTCCAAGTACTGTGAAGTTAGGGTTAGGCGTGCTATGTTAGGAGCAAATCCAAATTCATGTAACTCTCCTTCGCCTAGCCTTTTCAGCATGACCCCCTGTTACATGTTTATGTCTGCAGCAGATCCGGATGCTGTTGAGGCTGTGACAAAAGCGAGTCTGAATCTGTTTCTCATAGAGCGCTCCTCACATGTATCTCACAGAAATATCTCAGCCGCACATTAAAAACATCTTCTGTAATTATAATATTATCATTCAGGGGAGATGTTTTCGATGCATAATGGGATGTGGCTCTGAAATCGGTGTGAGGAGCTCTCCATGAAGAGCAAATCCCATTTGGGAGGAAGCGTCGTGCTTGTGTGATTAATTGAATTAGGCCCAAAGCTCCCTGCCGGCCTGCCCCATCACAAAAGTAAACGTTCTTGCTCTGATTTTCCAAGGCAGTATTAATTAATTAATTAATTAAGGGATTGGGACTGTAACAGAGCTTATACGAACAGAGTGGAAAAAAAAAAGTTTCACGACCATGTGAATGGTCGACCCTATAAAAAAAGAAAAAGGAAAAAATAAAAAGATTTATCAAACATTTTCTTTATAAAGTCAAACTTTTTTTAAGGTATGTAAGAAGTCATACTTTAAGAGCATACTTTGTGAGTCAACACGATTGCACCGTCTCCTTCCTTTGTATGATACGATAATGCTTACTATGAATGCGGCAAAAGAAAAGCAGCTCAGATTCAATTAACTAGATTCAAAATTCAACGCCAAAGGATTTGTGCCCTTTCACATCCTACCCAAATGCCCCTAAGGATGGCCATCTCTTGGCTTTGGCTGAATTGGGTATAAATTATAATCGTCTAGTTATATTATGGCGGTGTTTGGAAATGATGTCATGTTTTGAGAGGCATTTTCTCATAAAATGGGGCTGCATAAACATGTTGACTCTTAAAAAATGTTTTCAAAATTTTTTATTTAGGTTCAGTTTGGAGAGAGTATAAATGTAAATATATAAAGCATTAATACATACAAAATATAAGGTTTTGCACTCTATATATTTGCATTTGTATTCCTTTCGAACTCAGCTTTAGTCTCAGTTTGGAAGGAGTATAAATACACAAATGTAGACTGCAAAACCTGATATTATGTATTATTTTGTACCTATTTGTACTGTATATATTTGTATTTATACTCTTTCCAAATTAAGTCTTAGTACCATTTTATTATTGCCACATAGGCATTTTTCAAAGTCACATGAACACATTATTATTAGCAATAGTAAAAAAGAACAGGAAAACACCAAAATATGACATTTTCTCAAACCACATCTTTCCTAATTTCGTAGGCATGGATAGAAAAAGTTTTTCGAAAAAACAACTAATCAAACAACAGACATTTTCTCAGAAAACGGATTTCTGATGTGACATCATTTTATGAGAAAACTGCACCGATCCCAAACACATAATATCCTCCTTACAAAAAAAAAAAAAGCTGAGATTTCCACCTTGTATGTTGGGGAAAGTGATACTTGACAAATTGAATGTTCAGAACTCAGCACTTTGCCCTAACTTCTTGACGATAAAGATAAAATCACTAAGATGCCCATTGAAACTTGAAAGTTTGATGGTCTGACACATCCATGAGCACATGAGCACTTTGATATCACTCTCAAGTCTCAATGACCAACTGATGCATATTTTCCTTTGCAAACAACAAACCCCTCTTAGGTGCCATAATTTCCGCATGAAGAGAAGACCAGCTTGCTCTGGGATGTCCACTAGCTCAAGTTTAAAAGCTAGAACCCCCAAATAGAATTTGTATTTAACTCCCTAAACTACTCCAATACAGTATAAAAAGATGAAACAGCATTCCCTTTAATGGTGGGAGAGATCACAGATTAAAAATTAAATAAATAACAACAATACACTGGCAGATGCCTCCTACCTTTTAGTTTTGCTTGAAAATGATCCAGCAAATGAAAAGAATATCTTTCCTATTCCGTTCCAACCAGTTGATGAGAAAAAAAAAAAAAGGTTATATTCCGCCTAAACTATAAGAGGTTGGTAGGCCGTTTTTAGTTCTTACACTCTTCCGACTGTGCATGGTTGAGTTTATCAGTTAATCTTCCTTTTAATTTCATGTTTTCCTTAGTTTATTCTTTTCTTATTCCATATCATAGATTTCTTTAAGATGTACAACTATGAAAGTTTATACTCATCCCCAAGTCAAAGTCTCCTCTTAATGTCAATGCCATCCGTGCCATGATATATCAAACTAGCAAATAACAATAACATAAATCGGAGTTCATAATTCCTCAAAGTCAAGACCGGAAACTTGTATTAAAGGGATTTCTTAGGAAATATAGTTTGAGAAATGGGAAGAATCCAAAATGAAACCCATATTTCTTACCTTCAATATACCCTATGACCCTTGAGTATAGCAGAAATTGCAGAGACTATAGTTGGAGAAAATGGGAAGAGTTCAAAGTGAAACACATCTTCCATATCCTCCTTTACAAATCCAGCCTCAAGCCCCTCCTCCCCAATTCCAGTCCCAAGGCTCCGCCCTACCACTCCAGCCCCAACCCCAAATCTACTCTTACCCGCCACCTCAACAGCCTATTCACCAATCTTATCCCCCAGCGGAGCAACCTCTGCACATTGCCCCTCCGCCCTACCACAACCACAATTTTCAACAAGGAGGCAACTTTCCGGCAGCTCCACCAGCCCCACAAAGTGCTTCACTGTTACCTGCATCGAGTAACGCTGTGGCAGCGTTTCCGCAACCTGTACAAAGCTCTTCAGTGGGATCTCCATTGAATAGAGTCGCCCCAGGTCCTCAGACCTCCTACCAAAATGCCGCACCAGGAATGCAAACGCTGTTGCACTACACAACAAGGCCCGCTCGCCGGGCCAATAGTGCCAATATTGGCACAACGCCATGGACAACTGAGCTCTTTGATTGCATGCAAGATCCAACCAACGGTACACTTACCTCATCCATACTTGTCTAATTTCCTTTATGGGTATGAGAGTTGAAATCTTAGGATGGTGAAAACCTCCCAAGTGTGTGGATATGAAACCTACACCGCTGAATGATAATCCGGGGATCATGAAGAAACTCTGTATTTGACAGAAAACAAGAGAGAGAGAAACAGAAAGTTGAGGGAAAGTTCTTAACAATAAGATTCTGATAAATCTGTTTCTTTTTTATTTCTACCAAACTAAGCACGGACTAAGGGTGTCAATGTGTCATGGAAAAATTAGTTACATTAATAATGGGGTTCTATTTTCTTGTCATTTTGCAGCTCTCACCACAGCATTTTTCCCTTGTATAACTTTCGGGCAGATCGCTGAGATTCTGGACAATGGACACACAAGTAAGGCAATTATAAAGAAAACGAAGGCCCACTTCAAATGCTCTAAGGATTTAGTTGTTTTCATTGTGGCTTCATCATCGTATGTTTCGTTTTGGTGCAAATTGCAGCTTGTGCCACTAGTGGAATTATCTATGCCTTCTCGCCCTGCATTCTATCTCGCGGGTATCGCAGAAAGTTGAGGCAGAGGTTTGGGTTAGTTGAAGCCCCTGCCTCGGACTGGCTAATACACTCCTTATTCGAACAGTGTGCCCTTTGTCAAGAATACAGGGAGCTCAAGAACCGTGGAATCGACCCTTCACTTGGTAACCCAACAACCGATCTCTGATCTCTCCCATATGATTCTATCGATTTGTTTTGTAATTCCTGTTTGATTTTTATGTTTAAGGGGTTGTTAGTTCTAAGAATATCGAATGCATGGAAGAGACTGGAATTTCTTTCTGATGTGGTGTTCATTTGCAGGATTACAAGGAAATATGGCCAAGAGTCAAAGTCAAAAAAATGAACTAGCTGCGATGGTTCCTCCCCAGAATCAAACTATGAAGTAAATAGGGTTGTGGATGAGAGTCTACTTTAATGTCGTTTTTTGTTGATGTATTTCGTTTGGCACAATGAAGCAATCTTTTAATTAATTTTACTATCGGGTTGTAATTGGAGATGCTTTCTCCTCCTCGTTAATTTTAAAATTTTAATTTCTAAATGTCACGTAAGCGGGGATAGCTCAGTTGGGAGAGCGTCAGACTGAAGATCTGAAGGTCGCGTGTTCGATCCACGCTCACCGCATTACTCTTTTTTCAGGGATAATGACTGATCAGTCCAGGCCAGAATTTTATAGTTGGGATGCATCCTCACCGTGGATTGATGCCAAATTCACGGACAGTAGGCTACTATTAGACTATGGGGAGCTGTAATTCAGAATTCTGCGTGTTTAGTACTTAACCCTTTTGTCTACTCTTTACTTTTGTGTTGTGGTAAACAGAAAATTTTTGGGTAAATTAGAAAGGCCCCTACTTTTTTTTATATGAAATAAAATGTGCTACACAAATTAGGGGGAGGCACAACCCCAAAAGTCACTAAAACAAATAAAATATAGATCCTTCGGAAGATTACAAGAGTTAAAAGTAAAAAAGAATGAGAAGAAGACATTGTGAGTGAGCTAATCCGTCGCTTGGTTTGCCTCACTAAACACGTGCTTGTATCGAACACCTCACTCCAGCAATTCCTTCAACTTTAAGCAACCCAAAATGATGTTCCTAAGATTCTACAGTGGAGATATCTGCTCTTTTAAGCTGGCAATAACAATTTTTGAGTCCCCCTCAATCGTAGCTGGGCGATCATTAAAGTTAAGGGCCAGATAGTGGGCCTCCCACGCAGCCCAAGCATCAACCACATTAATAGAAGTATTGCCGAGAGTGAAGCATTTGGAATCCAAGACCCTGCCCAAATGGTCTCTAACAACTGCCACAATAGAACAAAAACCATCTCTCTAACGAGAGGCATCAAAGTTGATCTTAATTTCACCATACTTGGGGGGATCCAAGTAATAAGATTATATTTTTTTCCTCTCTATGTTATGATCCGATTTATCTAAAAGCTCCTGAAACCCTGCAAACGCCTTGCCTGTCTTCTTGGCAATAAGTAGGGATCATCCTTTTTGTTTTTAAATATTTTCCTATTCCTATTCTTCCATATTTGCCATAGAATGAACACATACTTTTCCTTCAGCATATTTTTCTCTGCAATGTCTCTCTTGTGAATAGTAGTCCACCTATGAACCATTTGATTACTCTCCCCGTTAAAATTATCAGGATTGATATCAACGCAACCCCAAACTTGCTTAGCAATGATGCTGTCCAAGAAAATATGCTTTACATCCTCCCTAACCCCACACCAAGCATAGTCCTCAACAATATTAGCACCCCTCTTACGAAGGTTGACCTCAGAGAGGAGCTTGTTATTAAGCATGAGATACAAGAAAACCTTTAACTTCGGGGGGAAACTAACATTCCACACCGTCAAGAACCGGTTCAAAGGGGACTCACACAAGAAGTTACTATTACTTAACAGTTCGTAAGCAGACCTCATGGTGAAAGAACCTCTCAGAGTTAAACCCTAGACTAATCTATCTTGTTCACCATCCATCGGAATGAATACGACTTTAATTTTGTTCCAGATGTTCACTGGGATAAAATTCCGAATTTTTTCCTCCATCCAAACCCCTCTCTCCTTATCAATATAATCACTTACAACTTCTTCTTCATTGATTGTCCCATGATTAGGGGGATACCCCAATAGGAGGCCACCCTCAACCCAATTATCTGTCCAGAATTTAATTGAGTTACTATTACCAAGTTCCCATTTGAGACCCCTTTTCAGGAGATCTCTTGTACAAAAAACTCTCCAAGCCTAAGAGATTCCTTTCCTTTTCTTACTCTTCCACAGACTCTCCTTACTCAAATATTTTCCTTTCACTATTTTAACTCAGATGTTATCTTCTTCATTAAGAATTTTCCATCCAAGCTTGGCCAAGCTAGCTTCATTCATCCACTTGAGCTTCTTTACCCCTAAACCACCATTTCTCCTTAGAATACACACTTATTCCCAATTAAGAAAATGAATAGGAATTTTACCATTATCTTTGTCTTAGAGAAAGTCTCTCTACATTCTATCAACTTTCTCAATAGTATTCTGAGGGACTTTAAAGGATCTCATAATGATAAGAGGAATCATGGTCATTACAAAATTCAACAAAGTTGATCTCCCAAAAATAGATAATGTTTTCTTTTTCCAGCTTGAGAGTCTCGTGCTAACATTTTCTTTTAAATCCTTAAAAGTATTTTTCGTGACTCTAGAATTGATAACAGGGGCACCCAAATACTTCTTTGATTTAGACTGAATAGAAATCTTTAAAATTTGAGTTATTATTTTTTGGAATATATTAGGGATGTTATCGGAGAATTGAACCACTGATTTATTGAAATTCGGACTCTAGCCTGAGGCCCTAGCATATTCTAAAAGAACTTTCGAATTTTGAGACCAGCATCTAAAGAGGGTTTAGCAAAAATGATACAATCGTCTGCACACTCTAATATTGGGATTTTTGGGCACTTCTTAGCAGCTCTACAACCAATCGAGTTTCCATTCTCATTAGCCTCTTTCTCAAGCTTTCTGGCTAAAGCCTCTGCACAAAGAATAAATATGTATGGAGAAAGAGAGTCACCTTGCCCGATACCTCTAGTAGGTTTGAACTCTTTAGATGAAGTGCCATTGATAAGAATCTAAAAGGAGACAATCTTCATACACTCCATCACCCACCCAATCCATTTATGGTGGAACCCAAATTTCCTTAGGATTTTCTCAATAAAATTCCATTGTAGCCTATCCTAGGCTTTCTCCATGACAACCTTACAAGTCATAATTCCCTTCTTGCCTTTCTTTCTTCTCATCAAATGGAACATTTCGTGAGCAATTAGGATATTATTATTGATTTGTCTATTATGAACAAAATCACTTTGGTACGGGGAAATTAAATCATCAAGGAATGGTTTTATTCTATCACCAAAATTTTTTAGATAACCTTGTAAATCACATTACAGAGACTAATGGGTTTGTAGTTATTAATTGTCTCTAGATTCTCTACTTTCAGGATAAGAGTTAAGAACGTTTTGTTCAGAATGGGGCACAATTTCCCAGTGAAGAAAAAAGGACTTAACAATCCCACAAAAGTCATCCTTGACAATGTTCCAAAATTTCTTAAGAAATAGGGCGTTAAGACCATCCAGACCAGAAGCTTTGAGATCCCCAATAGATTGGAGGGCCTCAAAGATCTCCTTATCAGAAACTTCTCTAATAATAAAGTAGTTTTGCTCCTCAGAGACTTTCATTGAAATCTCTATTATGAAGTCATTGATCCTGACAAAGCCTTCGCCTTTAAATCTTTTTGCAAACTCATGAGCAAAATAATTTGCAATTTATGAGTGATTTTCAATTTTATTACCTTCTTTGTTGAAAATATAGGTGGTTCTATTTCTAGCTCTTCTTATAGTCACAAAAACTTGAAAAAAATCTATTATTTTTATCACCAAGATTGATCCAATCAATTCTAGCTTTCTAGGCCCAATAAATTTCTTCTCTCAAGAGAATATTATTTAATTGTTTTTGAAGGACCAATTCAAGGTTCCTAAGAGATTTTCTGTTTTCTTGATTAATTAGTTGTAATTGAACCTTCTCAAGGGCTGAGATTATGACATTTTTTTTTATATATTTCCAAACCGAGTTTTGTTCCATATTCTCAGCTTACAGACGAGATTACTTCTTTTTCTTATAAATCTCATTGCTCTATATCCATTCGAATTAAAATTCCAGGCTTGGTTAACTATTAGCTCAAGGTTCGGATCTAGACACCACATGGCTTCAAATTTGAATGGTTTCGGCCCATAATTTTAATCTGAATTGGTATAAAGCACCAATGGGGTATGATCAGAAGCCATAAATGGGAGATTTTTTAGGAGAGCCAAGGGAAACAACTGTCTCCATTCGTCATTCACTAAGGCCCAATCCAGTTTTTCCCATTTATTATTGTTCTTCCATGTATAGGGATTACCCTCCATTTCCAGCTCCATAAGATCACACTCAAAAATGAGATCATTAAATTCCTTCATTTGACTAGGCCTCACGTCTCTACCACCCCTCTTATTCACACTCAACCTAAATGAATTATAATTCATTGCTCAATTTAAAACAATATCCTTGATCCAAAACCACACAATTTGTTGCTCAATTTTAGCCAAAGGAGCATAAATGAATGTCCAATTCCAAGAGACATTAGCGCCAATTTCACATGAACCAATCTATCATTAGAAAAAATGACATGAAGGTTGCAAACATTTTTGTTCCATAAAACCCATAAGCCTCCTAAAAAAACCAGCTGACTCAATTAAAATATGATTAACAAAAGGGAAAGATTTAATGATCTTTTTAGCTTTATCTAGATTAACTCTAGTTTCCATAAGACAGCATACATCAATTTTGTGAACTTTCAAAATCTCTAAAACTTGGCACCGAAGGCATTTCCTCACAGCCCCACGGACATTCCAACTAAGAATCTGCATCACTGTTCACATTTCTAATAGGACCTTTGTTGTCCTGCTCCAGTTTGGCGATCTCTTGGTTCAACATCTCTTCATAAGACATCATGTTACCATCAACTTCTTTAAGGCTTTCTTCTTTATTGAGAGGTTTAATGTTTTCCCAATTGTCCAACATCTCATCGTCACCCCCTTCTTCACTCTCCTGCTTCTCCTTGTCTTCCCTGACCACCTTATGCGAAATTGCAACAATTTTCTCAGCATTTTCCTTAACAAACTTTCTTTCCTGTAAAAATTAACATTAGTAGTGTTCACCTTAATTTTTTCCAGGTAATTGCCTATCACCATATCAAATATGTTATAGTAACCAAGATTCTCTGTCTGAATTTCTTTCCCACTGTTACTTTTCTATATCCATTTCTGCTGGTGAGACCTGAGGAGGGCAGATTTGACCCTCCAGTGAAATTGCGACACGAGGCACCTCGTGACAAGTAGGCAAGCACCCAGGCAACAACTTACCAAGTTGGTGTCCCCCCCGGGCACTGGTCTGGCTGGCCTGGCGCGACCTGCA
>NW_010729113.1:2409418-2434950 GCF_000365185.1 Nelumbo nucifera | reverse complement strand
TGGCACAAGCGCCAGCCTAACAACCTCGAGGAGTTCATCACCGTACCCCGGTTCTGACGGGATATGACGTCTTACCATTTGAAGGCTTTTCACCCACCTAACCCGYGAGGGCACCACTATATAAGGACTCCGACCCCCAAAGCCAGGGGAGAGAAAAAAAAGGATGGTAACCCCCGCTCTCTAGCTCTCTCATTTCTCTCCAAGTCCTCTGTAATCAGAATGCTAACTTAGGCATCGGAGAGTCCCCGCCAGGAAAATACCCCTGGGTCCTCTGAATCAGTTCTCGCAGGTCCCTCAGCTCTTGTCGTCTACAAAGGAGAGAAAATCACCTCACGCGGAGGGTGGTCGGGTTGCGCTGCACCAGGGAGCTCCACCATCCTCTGAGTTGCAGACTGCCTAGGAGCAAGTCAAGTGACGAGTTCGCCATCAGGCAGTTCGTCACAAGGGAGTTCACCACCAGGCAGTTCGCCACCAGGGAGCACTACCAGGCAATTCGCCACCAGGGAGCACTACCAGGCAGTTTGCCCCCAGGCAGTTCGCCACCAGGTAGCTCGCCACCAGGGAGTTCGCCACCAGGGAGCACTACCAGGCAGTTCGCCACCAAGGAGCACTACCAGGCAGTTCGCCACCAGGCAGTCTGCCTGGTGATGACCAACTTCCCTACTTCCAACTGTCGTATGGGCCTATACTATGGACATGGTAATATGCTATTGGCATGGGAAAGTTGTCAACTGTCATATAAATACTGTTAACGAGGCCTGTGCAAAGTAAGGTTCAAAATATTGATCTGCCCGATATGCCGATAGGGACATATCGGGCGAATCGATACACATTTTTGTGCCTTTTTTTATTTTTTTTCTAAACCGGTTCAGGGGGGCAGTTTAGGGCTCCTCCACCCCTGAACCGGTCAGACCCCCAATACACCCACTATAGGGGCGTATCGGAAGGGTTTCAGAATGATACATATCGGCCGATATGGGCCGATATGTGTCGATACTTTGAACCTTGGTGCAAAGCATGGGCTTTATCAAGAAAATTAAGCTAAAACATAAGGAATTAGGTAGGATGTTTTTTGTTAATTTTATTAGTTGGGTAAATTACTGAAACTTCTCTTGAAGTTTCTAGTTGTTGCTGAAACCTCCCCTGAATTTTGATAATTGCAATCACCTCTCCTTAACTTTTTGGCATTGTTGCAAGTAGACACCCTCTAATAGAATCTTCTAAACAGAAACATGAAAATGTCCAAAATATCCATGCAGGTACTTTCTATTCATAAGAACCACTACCCCAAACTCTCTCTCTCTTTTCTGAAATTGATTTATTTTTCAATTTTTCCCTTCCTATCAATCACTCAAAGGTAAAGTTACAACTTTAAATTCTCTTTGTTTTTGTTGTTCATAAAGTTTGTATTGTTTTTTTTTTTCTTTTCTGTAGAAATTAGCCTCAATAGCAACTTCATGGGTATTTTTGGAGATTTCCATGCCCTTTTCTGGAAGATTCTATCGCAGGGGTCTACTTGCAACTGTATTAGAAAGTTTAGGAGAGGTGATTGGAATTACTAAACTTCAGGGGTAGTTTCATCAACGTTAAGAAACTTCARGGGAGGTTTCAGAAATTTAATTACCCTTATTAGATTTTCTTAATTATTTTATTTACATAATTTTTATCAATAATTATTCCAAGTGATTTAAGCCAATCCAATCCAAGGCAATATTAAGTTTTTTTTTTTTTTTTCTTCCCAAATTTGAGCACAATTACAATGTCTAAAGGTAGTAGCCAATATAAGCTATATGATTTTCATGACATTGGACGAAATTGTGAAGATAGTCAAATAGTGTAAACAATTATTTGTTTTGACCTCCAAGAACACTCCATTCTTCGATGACTGAGATTGGTCATCACCACCAAGCAACAAGCAACATTGGTTAACATCACATCCCTACTTCCAACTTCCAGCGCATCTTTCTCTTTCTAAAACTCCACCGCTAAGGATCTCTTAGCTTTACTAGTTTCACCAATCTCAAATCTCGACCTCATACTGATAGCTTTCGTCACTTTTTGATCCCTCAATTGTCTAGGTAGGGCAGGAACTTACAATCCCTTGAATAAATGGAACCCACCTTATGTTGCATGGAGGAAACGTCATTTCGTATGCTCGACGTCTTTGAAAATCTTAAATTATTGTCCTCATGTTTTTTGGTAAGTGTGTTGAAATAACTCAACACCTCACAGTTTACAATGTTCCCATGAGTTTCTTCTTTTTTGCCAGTACCCAACGTCGCCATTATTAGCTCCGGGCTTTTCACTTTTTTATTATTAATATTATTGCCCAACACAAAAACTTGATGACTTTTACCGTGTTCCTCGTAACTGTCATAAATAGCTCAAGGAGGGTAGCACTTTCCCCAGGTGATATTCTCGTTAACAAGATATTTTAGGAGATGTCCGCCAGCCCTCCACTGCCCACCTTTAACATTCTTCCTAAACCCGTGATCTTCCTCATCATTCTTGGCTAGGGATCTCTAAAAGCTCTGACACAAGGCCGTGCCAAATCTAGAAACCCACAACAAGGTATTTGACAGAGTTGGATTTGAATTAAATTCAAGGAGCCTCTCATTTATGATCTTACTCCATCTCCTCGTCTCCCCTTTGATCCTTATTGGATTCCAGACCCGGCAAATACAATTAACCGAGTTGAAGAAGAGACAGGAGTACGTGCCCTTTCTCAAAGCAGTATCACACCTGAGTTGAATGTCATGACCATTATCGTACGAACTTGAGTTCTTACCACCTGAAATCTCCTTACTCTCAAGCGGCTTGTCAAGCCTAGACAATAACTCATCTCCATTTGGACAATCGGCTATTTTCATTTCCAATCACATAATTGATTATCCGATCTTCAACTCTGGTTTTAACCATCTTAACTACCTCCTGATCACGATTCATTTTCAATAAAATTCTTTTGTTTTTTCCACTACTTGTGACAGATATTGAATTATTGATAATATCTACCACTTTATCACATTGTTCAGTTTGACTTGCCCAATTCCCACGAACGACAAGCTTTTCTCTTCCTATTCCCATAGTATTTCTCCTTAGGAACTTTTTAACAATGGTGGGCATTCTTTCAATCCCACACTTATTATTGACAATTTCTTCACTTCTTTTAATTTTTACCACCTACTAGCTTCCTTTTGGCTTTCCTTTCCCTAAGTTCTTAGTTGAGGACGAATCAACCATCTGGAAATAGTTAGCCACCCTACGATTCATGACATTGTCATATTTTTTAACATTCATCTCACTTACTTCAATTCAATAGATTTCTGGATCCGTTTCTTTCTTTTCATCTTAAAACCTTTCACACCCATCGCAAAAAAGGAAAACCACCAACACTGATGACACAATAAGGAGAGCACCTAAAAGCAAAAGTACACTGCAACTAACAACCAAAACAAGGAGGGGCAGATGGGTCTAGCAATGAACCGCTACTAGATCAAACGGCAGCACTAGACCCCACCGGAGAAAAGGAAAGACCAAAAAAAATCTCAAAAAGAAAGAAACAGAGAAAGGAACCTAACTAGGAAGACGGACACAAACAGATATAGATGGGAGAGAACCTGACATATCTCAGCTTAAGGCAACAAAAGAAAAGCAAGAACCCAAGGCCAAAACACACTCCATTGGACTCACCTAATCAATGAACTAAGAAGGAGATCAATGAAAGGAGCAAATCACAAAAAGCAGAAGACTAAGGGTCCAAAAGCAAATAGGTCCCCAAATGCAATTACAGAGACTGGGGTTGTGGATCCATCTACTTTGGAAAAACTAACAAACCAAACCATGGAGGTTTGCGATGAAAAGACAATGGCTTAGTGCAAAATGAAGGTTGTGAGGAAAAACATAAAGGCTCAGTACAAAATGAAGGTTGCAATGAAACTACGATGAAAACTACGACAGTCGAAACACTCGCTTTAGTGTAAGAAACGCCATGACTGGAAAACCCTAGAAAAGGCTAATAACTATGATGTGAACTTACCGAGATTCTACTTTGAACCAACGACCAATTTCACCGGTGAAACAAGCACTCTGAGGGAAGCTTCAGTAACACCGGTCTTCATTGTGGTCTTCCTTGAAGCACCGCTAGGAAAACAACCAATTTTTCACATAAAGACCCCTATACTTTAATTTGTGACAAAAAACCCCTCAAACTTTTAAGTTGCGAAAAATACCCTCTCATCCGTTAAGTCAAATACGAAAGGTGTTAAATTACCAAAATACCCTAATAAACTTTATCTATCTTCCTTTTTTGCCATTTCTTTTGAAACCAAATCGCCCAAAAATACCTCCATTGCTTCTCAACAGGAAATACTTTTATCATCTCGCCGGTGATCATCACTTGAAAAAAAAAAAGAAATCTCTGATAAATTAATTAGAAAAAAGACACACATGGTTGGAAAAGGAAAAACACTCTAGTGTAAAATTAATGTGACATGGTAACTAGCTATCCTTGGATGTGGGCATCAACTGTAACCTTTCCTCTGAGTTTTGTGCCTGATGAGGGACAATTTGGCCCATCCAATGATGTGATGACACGTGGAGCGACAGAATAATGTGGAGACACTTCAGTGACCTCATACACCTCAGCGATCCTAGTCACCTTGGGCACCTTGGGTCACCTAGTTAAACCGAGGCCTAAGTAGCTCATTACATCCACCGACCTACTGAAGTGCCACGTAGCCTCCTTCTAGAAGCAAGCCTGATGTCTTCGATCTCCTCGGGATCACGGTATACGTCAATGGATCTTGTCTGTTCCCCATTCAATTCGAATGGACATGGATAAGTATTATTTGCTCACTCGGAGTCCATCCTCAAGTGCGAAACCAACTTCAAACTAGACGGGCTGACGATCTCGGACAAACATCGTGAGGCCCACAACAGCTTGCCTATATAAAGGCCTCGCCTCCACCCTCACAAGGGACGCGCGATCTAGCTCTCAAATTCCATTGCTATTAAGCTCTCAGCTCTCTCAAATCTCCATCATAACTTAAGCATCAGAGTGCCCACACCAGATAAAGCACCCTGGAACACTCTAACTGCCTTGTCTTGCAGCTCGACCAAGTGACATTACAAGCCCGACGTCTGAGATGTTCTCTAGCAGGGAGCGTCCAAACCGTACATCATTAGTGCCCTTTCTTCGTTGAGAAGGGATTACAACTTACTCTCATTAGCCAAGTTGTTAAACTCAAGAGCCTTAGATTGCATTGTAGGGTACCTTCATTGGCACAATGTCACAAGTCTTTTCACAGATTGTAGATACTTGCGGGTCGTCTCATCATACGAGCCACACTGCTGGTTTCAATCTTCTTCCGAGTTAAACATACATGGACACCAACCGTAGTCACACCAACAACCAAGGTGCATTTCCAATAGGCAGCTTGATGGATTGATCCATTGCAGCCAAGTGATCCCGTTGCATGCAGCATTCAACTACCGCTAACAATGCTTAACGAATATTATCTAGAAGATTCTTTTTCCTACAAAATTTGAAGAGGGGATAGAGGAACCGAGCACACTCCTTAAATGTGGCAACCATCTATTTCCCTTTGGTAGTCCTCTTCTCGGCCTCTGGTATTTCGTTGGTTTTCTAATCCCACTCATTCAACGACCTCTTAAAGAAAAATATAATCTTGTACTCATTACACAAATCCTAAAATTCGCCTTCATCTGCTTAAATTCTTATCATTGTCCATAACAGAGGAGCCTTCATCCCCACTCAAATCATCATCAGCGCTTCCTCTGACCACCTCTCCATCCTTCTTGTTCTTCCGCTTTATCAATACCCGATTTTTGTTTGGCTCGTTTCCTAAATCTCTAACTTACCTTAAACACCCGATCAAGCATTCTAATTCCTCCAAAGCACCCAAAAACCAAAAAATCCCAACTTTCAGCCCCAAAGCTGCTAAATCCACTATTAAACCCATTTGATACCAATCTGATGCCCCTGATCAACCCCTGTCTACACTTTTACTATCGTATCAGACACCACCATTAGACTCAAGACCTCTCAAAATACCTACTTGACAAATTTCAAATCAAAATTCCTTTGTTTACCCTCCCATCAAATGAAGATTCCATTATGATGTCTCATTAGCCTAAACACTCGGAACCAAGATTCCCTTGATCTTAATACACCCAAAAAGATCAAACCACACCATTAAACTCTAGATATATCAAAACACCTACCCATAAAGTTTCAACCCTAAATTCCACCATTTGCCCTTCCATCAAACCAAGATTCCATTCTACAACATCTCATTGACCCAAATTCCTATGATCTTGACCCGCCAAGACTAATCAGACATCATCATCAGATCCCGAAAACCTCCAAATGCCCACCTATAAATTTCAGCCCAAAACAACTTTGTTTACCCCTCCATCGAACCTTCCGTTTTAAGACTCCAAATTGATAGGATTCCAAATCCTTCCAATTCGGGCCTAGATGGCCCAATATGACCTTACCAATCACCTCATACTGTTTAAAAACCTTATCCTGTGAAATTTTACCCAAAACTGCCTTTATTTGCCCCTTTGTCACACCAAGGTTCCATTTCGAAGCCCTAGATTGACCGAACCAGTACTTTTTTATATCTGCCAGATCTGGGCCTAATTGGCCCAATCTGACCCTACCAATCAACCCAGAATGTCTAAAAACCCCACCCTACCAAATTTCAGTCAAAAATACCCCAATTTACCCCTTCATCTGAATTAGCCAATCTTATACCCATCTAACCCTCCATTTTTTTTACCGAAACCACCCACCATTGAACCAGAATACCCGGTTTGACATGAATTTTTAAAATTACGAAAATGCCCCCTAAACTTCCTAAAAGCCGAACCTATAAAACCCAGCCTAAGTTTTTGATCAATCCTAATTCACTATTCACTCTCTTTCTTTGAACCCAAAAAACAGAGGCGGCTGCGAAAAGGAAGAGAAGCGGCGACACCCCTCCGCCCAGCCATTCTCTCCGGTCTCTCTCTCTCTTTCTTCTACTTCCTCTTCTTCTTTTTTTTTTTTTTTCCTTTTCTTCTTCTTCTTCTTCCCTTTCGAAATCTCGAAGTTTACTGTTCATCATCTTCTTCTACTGCGGTGATTCTCCATTTTGGCTCCCATTAAAACGCTTCCCCTTCACTCTCCTCATCGTTCTCTCACTCCCAGCCATTCTCTCCTCACCGTTCTCCGCACCTTCGACCGTCTTCGGCATAAATCCCGGTTATCCAGTGCCATCTCTCCTCTCTTTTTTTTTTTTTTTTTGGGATTTCCTCAAGCATTCCATCTTCCAGCGCCGACCGAAACTCCCCCTTTTCGTAGACTATCGACCAAATCACAAAGATCCTCATCAGGTCCTCGGCATACGGAAGGTGTAAGGAGATTAAATGAAGCTTACCTGAATCCCTGGTTCGCAGCATCTAGCAGTCGGTTGGGTACCCATTTTGAATCGAATCTTCTTCATATTTGCCTTGGACAAGTGGACTGTGCTGCGTGTTCTGGAAAGAGGACAGAATGGTAGTCTGGGCATTTAGGAAACTTTAAACAGTCGGTTGACTGAAGGATTCCCAACGGAGGGGGTGTTTGTCTAACGGCAAAAGTTCATGGAGTCTTTGTCACTGACTCTGGTCTTTGTAATTTATTCAAAATGTTTTCAAAAAAATACGGACCGACCCATTTCTGAATTCCTCTAGACTTATAAACATTCAAAATGTCAAAAAACCCCATTCTATACACCAATAATTCTGACCGGTGAATTAACATCAATTCCGAACTGGCAAATTTTTTTCATGGGTAGTGGCAAATAGAACTTAATGAATGAAATCTGATCAAAAGGAACCAGCAAGAGGAGGTTCTCAATTCCATATTTCTCAAATCCCTGGCAACCAATTGGGTGCTTCTTAATTTGCATTTGCACGTAGACATAACCATCATCCGCTGAATCCTGGTCTGCTCCTCACAGAGCACAGCTCGCACCGACGTTACAGCCCCATCTCACCATATATATGGAGTATAAATACAAATATGTATGATGCAAATCTTATATTTTGTATTATTTTCTATCTATTTATAAATTAAATATTTGTAATCTTTCTAAACCGAGCTTTAGGAAAGTCAATGATATAGGCAGAAGACATTTGACCAATCAAAGCATTTCCGTGAATTATATTTAATGAATACCATTTGATTGGTCACATCTTGTGTTTCATCAAATGATTGGCTGTAAGTTTTCTAATTAGATGATTATTAATGGGCCCCCGTGTGATGCACTTGAGAACTCAAACCGATATGTTAGCTCGTTTGATTTCAATAGAAATCCACTACTTGAATTTTTTTCGAAGCCTAAGGAAATTCATTATGATGGGCAAATCAACCAAAGTATGGAACAAATTGTGCGGAGCAATGGAATAATCTCTGAATGTGAGTTCTGCAATCGGCTATAACAGTACTTATACATCAACGAGGAGGAGACGTAGTCTCCACCAGAGCTTTTATCACCATCAAAGCATCTCCCTCAACAATTATAGAAAATATGTGAAGTTCCAACAAAAACTTAAAAGCTTCAAAGAGCGCCATAGCCTCAGTCTCAAGAGTCAAGAGCCAAACAAGGAGGTATTTGCAAAACGCGAGCATAGATAAACTGACCATTGGAGTCTCGAATAAGAAACCCTAGACCAAAATTGGAAATACTTGTGGAGAAGAAGGAGAGACAAGAAGATTGTGTAACATCATCTATCTGAGCTCGTGTAGCCAACCTATCAAGCAATGAAATAGCTTCACCAGAAATTCACCCAAACACTATCTAGAGCACCAAACCAGAAAGCTCATCATGATACATCACAATCAATAAATAGATGTTGTAATGTTTCGTCGTGAGAATTGCAAAGTGGACAAACAGCTGCAATTTCTCCAAAATACCTTCCATATGTAATATTGCCAATTAAATGTCGGATGGACTGAGGATGATTGACAGTTGGTAAGTAATAATTCCTCTTTATAGGCTGTAAGTATACCATTCTCAATTCTAGTCCAGACTAGGCTGTAAGTATACCATTCTCAATTCCCATCATAACGGTCAAACAGATCTCAACTAATCATCAACTGCCACGTACCTAGTGTTAACCGTTGCCAAACCGAACTTCTAGTTGGAAGACACATACGAACGGTTGCGCCTCTCCAGCACATTCATATGATCTTCTCTTTCTAATACGAATCGCTGAAATCTCTCTCTCTCTCTCCCTCTGCAACCACGTTTCCTGGTGGTGACATTCAGGAAACATCTGCACCTCCCCCACCACCCCATTTCGATTGTCGACCACCACCAATGGCAACCGGCGTCGCAGGAAGTAGTAGTACTGCAAACCAAGTTAACCGTCCAAAAACCACTCTTCATATTCAACCCCAAACTCCAGCACCTTGGTCCACCGGACTCTGTGACTGTTGTGATGATTTCTCAAGCTGTAAGTGCAATATTTCCTTGCAGATAATATAGATACAGCGTGCTATATATAATTACACTTCACAGTAATCTAATCTTGGTTTGATAACAATGTCATGTTCTAGCTTTTAATTAGTATGGTAATCCTGTTGATGTTGTTGATTGATGGGCGATAATCTATATGTACAGGTTGCTTAACGTGCTGGTGCCCATGTGTTACATTTGGACGAATTGCAGAAATTGTTGATAGGGGATCGACGTGTAAGTGTTGAGAAGAGCAAATGTTGAATAGCGTTTAAGTACTCTTTCTGTCCTAGTGTGAGGTCGTCTTTTATTTTGGTTCTAATATAATTGTGAAATTTATCTTATGGTGCATGTGGGCAGCATGTGGAGTAAGTGGAGCACTGTACACATTAATCCTGTGTATGACGGGCTGTTCATGTTTGTACTCGTGTTTTTATCGGTCCAAATTGAGAGGGCAATTTTTCTTGGAGGAAAGTCCGTGCACAGACTGCTGCGTTCATTGTTGTTGTGGGGAATGTGCCTTGTGTCAAGAGTACAGAGAGCTCAAGAACCGTGGTTTTGACATGTCTATTGGTGTCTCTCTCTCTCTCTCTCTCTCCCTTTGGGCTGAATGTTTGTGTGTCAAATTTTCGTTGTGATATATTTTATTTGAATCTGCAGGGTGGCATGGGAACATGGAGAGACAGAACAGAGGAGTTGCAATACCTCCAGCGGTGCAGGGGGATATGAGCCGCTAAAGCGAACGATCTCTCCAAATATATACCCATTTTTCATTGTGTAGATGTGCTGCTCTTGTCTTGTTCTTCCATGCTCATTTATGAAAGTATAAAGAACTCATCATTATGTTGAGTACCAGTCACAAATATAACTGCAAGAATTCAACCCTTTGTTTGGTACAAATGAAATTTCTCAAATCCATGATTCATGCAAAGGAGTATGTAATAGGCCTATACATCGCAATGTTCATGCAACCAAAGTCGGGTCATGGCTAAACCGGAGTTCAATTCATGCTGGGATTCAGCGGAACCCTTGCCCAGCCTGAATCGATATTATTCTCTGTGCAGTAAGTTCTAATACAATTCATAGTTGATACAAGGAATCTAAAATCTGTACTGCCATCCTACATAAACTATATCATATACTGTGCATACTTATAAGTTTGGAGCAGCCTAGGCCCTACCCAAAGCCATTTAATGTTGATTGGGCTGGGTTATATTGTTTGCACTATTTCAGGCCCAGAAATTTTTAAGCCAGATTCAGGTCCAGGCTGGGATAAGAATAATCACCTCACCATCAGGCCCATTTTTAAATACAAGCATAATCCTCAGAATCCACCATTCAACGATACATTTATCTCATGCGGGAAATTTATTCAATATATTTTATAAAAATGGAAAAGATATTTCTAAAAAAAAAAACTTTGTTTTAAATGTTCCTTTTATGTCTTCGACTACACAATCGGGATAGTCCCCAACCCAGGTGCAGGTCGGATACGATCATACGATCCTAAGTCTCTGCAATGATCAGCAGGAGATCTTACTAACCAACTGGTTGACACTTTGCAAAATGGAAAAGATATTTGGCTCCATGATGGGAAAAAATAAAAACCTGGTTGAATGTAATTTAGATTCAAACCCTTCTTTGGCTAGGTGAATATTCATCGAATTTATTTTGATAAAAGATCTAACTTGAGAGTGCAACACGAGGACTTTGCAGGAAATCACTCATCATAGTAACTATTCTCGCCCAAAGACACTTTGGAGTTTTGATGGAATCCAGTTTTAGAGGCTCCAAGAGTTCTGCCCAATTCGGATTGTATCATCAACTTTGTGAAGTCCAAGGCTGTGCTGAAGTGTTGTTGGATCCATTGAAAAAAGTGTGTTTCTCATTTATTTGCAGAAATTTATATTTGCACTTTATTTCTGTTATTATTTTACAAAAAAGTGCCTAGCCCCTCTGTTAAGAGGCTACCGCTTCTATTTGTTAGAGATGTATACCCCACACCTTGCGCCTCAAGTTGGTGAGGCGTAACCATCATACAAAAACCATTAAAACTAAAAAAATATATTATAAATTATTTGTCATCCTTCTACACAATTGAATAAAAATAAAATATAAATTAACTATGAAAGAAAAAATGTATTTGAAAAATATATAAGAAAATTAAAAATAAATTTGCTTTTTGTAACTATGAAAATATGCAAATTAAATGGATAATTTTATTTAGGTAAATTATTACCATAAAACATATGATTAATTTTAAGATAAAAAAAATATGAATATAAATGCATAAAATATTGCAAATAATTTTAGTATGTATGTATATATTAATTAGTTTGGATAAAAGAGAGTTATAAAAATAAAATATAATAGAATAAAATTTTTAAAAAGCATAAGGCTCATATTAAAAAGAATATATATGCAATAAAAAGAAAATATGCAAGTTGGCTATAAAATGTAATAAATTGTGTGTATATAAATATGTACATACATTATATTTATATACACAAAAATTAAAAAGTTATATTTATACTTTAAGCCCAGCCTCGCCTCGTTGACACCCAACCGCCTTGCCCCTGCCTTTATCCTTTTGAAGCCAATCCATCAGCTCTGTTTGATGGGATCATTGGGTGGAAGGGGGGTCTGGTATGGGTTTTTAAATTTTCTGGTAAGCCAATAAAGTCAATGATGTTATATCAACAGGAAATTTACCAGCCATTGGGAATTAATCTGAAACATTAATTTGGAATAAACCATCCATTTATATCTACTATTGTTACACTGGATCGATAGTTTCATTGCATCACTTCACATGGAACCAAACAGGATTCAACTGTAGTGTTGATGAATTGGGTTGTCAGCAGTAGCTATATCAAACATGAGTATGGTTCAAACCAAGGTTTTTAAAACTGAACCGTGAATTGTTTTGGGTTTGGTTTTTGGGTTGAACGGTGTGACCATTCGGTCTGAATGGATAGTTCGTTCTGACAAAAAATAAAATAAATTTTAAAAAACAAAAAACAGCCAAAAATGATTGTTCAAGTCAACTGTTCGATGATTCAACCACCTAAGTAAATGATTCATTGACCAAATCAATGATTTTTGTCTAAAAAGCGATTTTTAGGTAAAACGGAACCAGTTCCCAATTTTCTGGTCCAACCGTCCAATTCGATCAAATTTTTTGAAAACACTGGCTCAAACGGCCACTAACACTGCAGGTGTGTTGAACGGATCAAACTGTTGTCCCCTCATCTCGAGATGAAGTGCAGTGATTTCTGGACAACCTATAAGCTGAAGTGTAGACCTTTAAATTTGCTAAAGAAATAAAGTTGGGAAGCTCACTAATGGGCAAGTAAAATGCTACGCAACTTTATTGCAAGTCAATGGATAAAAAAAAAAAAAAAAAGAAAAAATAGATAGGGTTTGTTTTGACAGGTATCAAAGGGTATTAGAACGTGCAGACAAAATTATGGTGCTTGTTCTTTGAGCCCGGATTCAATTTATTACATAGACATGTGAGATTCCTTTGTGAATTGTGAGTGCCTATGCCTTTATATTCTAGTTACGGAATTCTAGCCTGATGCACAATTAATTAATTAGAGGCGGGACGTGAACGCTAGAATGGTAGAATCAATGTTTAAGGCATCTAAGGTGCTTGAATTTTGCCACCAGTCAATTTTGGGGACCCTTGACATTTGTAGACGGTGGATATATGCTACAAGAAAGGCATTGTTGATAAACCCAAGGAACATATTGAGATGTCTTAGAAGAATCAAGAATGAAGTGAGTATAGGATTCGCTATTCGGATCAGTCTCGGTCTCCGTCTTTCATCCGCATTTCTTTCGTTTCATTATCCATTTATCCTTTTTCTCTAATCAAGAGAGGAGAGGAAAGGAAAGAATATTTGAATAGTAAAGATGTCAACCCTTGATTCGACTTTTCAATCAACAAGATAATCGAATGAAGTGGACCCTGGGATACTGACCGATACAAGGTCGTCCTTTGTGCCCAATTCAGTCAACTTCCCAGGATGGGAATTTCATTTGAGCCCGGATTAATGCTTAGCATCAGCAATCCAGAGCAATAATAGGATATTCCCCCAACTATTTAAATCGCTTGCTTCACGTGCATTGGCCGACGTGGGGCGTCACCATTGGTTAAACTACCCTAACACAGCAGTGGAACTTCTCGAATTTCCCTTGAAATTTGGAAGGAAAGTCATTCCTTTTAAAGCATGGCAATTGGCATACATGATGCGTAAGAGAGATTAGACCATAATCCTCCAATGTGGAGTAGTGGGTCCGATATTATCGTAATCTCTGGTTTGGACCATCACGACACGAGATTGGATTCTTGATTCTTAGCATCAGATCTCTAAGGTGGGACCTATTGAAGATTGCATGCACGTAATAATCTTTCTTTTTCAGGGATTAACTTTTCTATGTCGATAGGCCTATTTTGTGGGAATAATACTACGGTTTGCATGCACGTATGGGCGCTTGAGTGTAAGGTTTTGAACCGGCCGGTGCATCGAGATTCGAGTCCGGCCTGGATTCTAAAGAAAAGGAAGCCCTTCACTTGTAGTTGTAGCTACTGAACCCCAATAATTGTCCAACAATTGGCATGTTCAAAGGACTAAGGAGGTGTTTGGGATTGATGATGATTTTATGATAAGATTTTTTATAAATTATACTAATTTTTTAGATTATTGTTTTTTTCAAAAATCAAAGAAATTGTTTGTTTAATACCATTGTTACTATGTCTTCCGTTTTTTTCCATATTCATTTTTTAATTTGTTTGATAGTGATTATTAACAGTGATTCTCTCTTATCCACATCAAATGCCATATCATCCAAAATAATTCAAAATCGGCCTGCACTGAATTCTGAGGAATCCGTATCAATCCCAAACACCACCTAAAACTTAATTTCCAATTTCCCGTTGAACTGGATTCACCTGATAACAAAATAGTTACGTTTTCATTCTTCACATCTTGACAATGAATTAAAAGGAATCGGGGGTGACCATTATTTTATTTAGCTTGGTGTAATGGCAAATCTTGAACCAGCAAGTATGAGATCGTGGATTTTGACTCTAATGATGGTTATTTTGTTAAAAAACAATTGTCAAAGATTAAAACCGTACCCAATTTATATCTCTGAAAACCCTATACCCTAGATTGAATAACAAACTTTTTTTAATGAATTAAAAGGAATGAATGGTTTGAAAATGTATCTGGTTGAGAAGAAAAAGGAAGAATATGATCTGAAAAGAGGCTCTGGTTGACCTGAAGGATATTGGCTTCAGTGGGATATCAGCATCTTTCTTATGGGTCTAAGCCCCCAATGACTACCCACTTGAAACATCTTTAGATGATCCGACCCACTATTTTCATGGATCCTGGTAAGAGATTGCGTACCCTGAAAAGAGAGCTCGGCGATCTTAATTTTTGGATGAGGCAATCTCTCGAATGCGACCCAATGGAACTTGTGACGAATTATGGATTCCCAGAGGATACCATGCAATATCTCAAAGCCACCACGGTTTCAACACGGTGACAAAAATTAATGTAAACAAGGTGAAGAACTCTAACCAGTTTCTGGGTGCACCCATATAATTCCAAACGCGCTTTGGTAGAAAGGTAAGTTAATGGAACGCGAAAAAAGGTGTCTGAGGTATGTATGATTCGAAAATGCTCCAAAAGAGAATTAAATTAAAGCTTCTTTTTGTATGATACAAGAAAAACTTCAAACGGGGAAGAAGCGAGGAAGGACAGAGAGGTAGAACTTTCAAATCGATGTATCCACGTGCCTACTTGTTCTGCCTCTCGTGCATCTTTCGAAACTACAGAAGAGAGTCAAAAAGAAGAAGAGTGGAATGTTGGAGAAGAATAAAGATGGCTACTTGCATGTTGTTTGGAAATTGGAATACACACTTAGATTTTGTTTACTGTTCCAACCATCAGTTTCAATTTGGATGGGAGGATAAGGACCACACTTTCCTTTCAAGTTCCAACCCCATATTTATGTAGATAGTGGGGATTTGATTCTTTGGTGTGAGATTTCTTGTATTGAGGTGATTCGACGAGCGCTCTCTCATCAGGAAAGCCGTGAGCACCCTATCGTGTCCGTTGCTATTTGACTTTTTACTCTTAAGCCTAACAATGACTAACACGATATGGTGCTTGTTATTTTTCTCGACGAGAGTGCATTCGTTGGATCACTACTTTCTAAGTGCGTACTAACGGTACTCAGCTATTCTAGAATTCAGTCTCACAAAATCCCTTCTCATAGCCCTTTCAAGTTTCAAGTGTCAACTATCCATTGAAAATATCTCCCGACAAACATAAATATACATCATGTAGGAGACGTTCTCAATGCACGGCTGAAGAGGTGTGAGGACAGTGCAAGGATGAATTTTGAGAGGACAAAATCTGAATCAGCTAGCTCGTCGGTCATATCCTCTGCACTAGTACTAGTGGTGCAGAAAACTTTCCGCTCCATCCAATAACAATCTGACACTACGAAGAAAAGTAATTTTAATTTTCAAATTGAAAAGGACAATTTGGTGTTATGTATTGCTATTGGTTTGGTGCAGAAAATCTTCTTTGATGTGAAGGATGTGCTCAAGTACAAGCCTAGCCGAATTTGGCAAAATTAAGCTCGAGCAGTTGGGCTTGTAGCATAATTTATCTAGGAGCTGAATTGAGGCACGCTTGAGATTGATGACCTGGTTTGGTTCGGTTAAGCCAAATTATAAAATTAGGCCAGATCAAGTTTTGCATATTTAACCTATTACTTTTTGGGGTTTATATTTAAATTATGGGTAAATTTTTTAAACAACCCATATGGTTTAGCTAATTGACTAAGTGTGCTCTTATTAT
The DNA here is from genome assembly GCF_000365185.1 of Nelumbo nucifera. The sequence continues at coordinate 2,418,557 of NW_010729113.1, read as the reverse complement.
TTGTAAATTGGCTGATACTATCCCTATTGTTTTTGACAATTGACTAATTCTACCCTTGTCATTAACATCCATTAGTATTCCATCAAAACCCACACACATGTGAGACCATGTGACGTTTAAACTTCTTTTAAAACCCAATATTACCCCCTCCCTTGTCCCATTCCTCCTCATACCTCCGGTCTCTTCTCTCTTACCTCTCTCTATTTTTCTCTCTTACCTAGGGTCAGAGGAGCAAATCTGGATTTCCTCTAGAAAACCAAAAAATCCTAGCACCGATTGTTGAAGCTGGAATATATACACTTACTTCACTCTTCCGCGGGAAGGCTCCACAAAGGGAAAACACCAAAAATGTCTCGATTAGAAACAAATCAAAGTTTGAAAATTTTAGTGTTGGGATTTCAATCGAAACTAATCAAAGTTTGAAAACTAATTTAGTGCTAGGATTTCAATCGAAACTAATCTGAGTTTGCCCAAATGACTTGAAATCAGTGTTGGGATTCTAATTGAAGTTTGAAAACACCAAAAAGGTCTTGACTAAAAAGGCTCCGCACAAGGAAAACACCAAAAAAGATCCCTTATTTTCTTTTGCTCGATTAGACCTTCGAGCTATCTAAAAGATCACACAAGCAAAAGAAAAAACAAATCCGCGAGTCCAAATGATCGCCACTTTGCCAAAGCTCACCCTTTCATCTATGGAGGATGCTCTCCAGACATATACCAATCCACCTCAACTCCTTATTGTCTTCCATTGCCAGTTTCTCATCTCAGTCTGAGTACAACAGCCTTGTCGTTAGCAACTACAGCTCCAACCGGCTGACACAGCAGTTTATTGTTTGTACCAGTGCAGGGGTGACCTCAAGACAAGTGGCTATTCTAGATATCTCTCCTCTGGGTGGCTCCCAAATGACTTGAGTATGCTTCCAATGAGTTTGTTTGATTGGAGCATTAGTATTTGCAATCTGTTAAGGTTTGCGAGAGAAGCTGGGATTTTCATGTTAGAGTTCTTCAGCCCGAGCTCTTCCACTAATCGTTATCTAGGCAGTTCCTATTGTCAAGCACAGTACCTATCTCTCATCGATGGGTGGGGATCTCACGTCTCTCTCTCTCTCTCTCTCTCTCCCCCCCCCCCCCTTCTTCTTCAACCTCACCTCCCTTGTTTTTCCTCCCCTACCATCACTGCTGCAACTCTTAGCAGTGGCAATTTGGATCGAACCTCCTTCATTGAACAACATGCATATGAAATCTAAACAATACAAGACGATCATTTCTAATCTTGGTTTCAGATAAAAAACAAGTAGCTTTTTCTCTCAGAAACAATACAAGAGATCATTTTTTTCTTAGATCTCTGTTGTTGTCGATCTCTCTGATGGCTCCATCCGGTTGAATTTAATGGTAAAATGATCATTTTACATTTTTTTGTCCATATTTAACGACCCTGGTAATGTTTAGACAATTGCCAAAAACAGTAGGGTAGCGCCAATCAATTTTCAAACAATAAGAGTACATTTAGTCAATTAGCTAAACCATAAGGGTAGTTTAAGAAATTTACTCTTAAACTATTAAATATTGTTTATGGAGTGTTTGGGAACAAATCGATGTGTATCATATAATATGTATCGATGATTTTCTAGGTTGTCAAGTCAAAAGTTCAAAACAATAAAAATATAATAGTTTCGATTAATCAAATTTCTCAATATGAAAGTTTTTGGTATCGAGAGTATTTGAGTATTAATACTTTGTTGGTGAAACTATTACTGTCGATATGGTTCATTGTTAAAGTCCAAAAAATGTTCGATAAAATACTAACATAGAATCAGAAAAGAAGCAAGAAGATCAAAACATGGAAAAAATGTTGCTCCTAGTGAAGGAAATATTGCAATGATTGAGGTCCCAATTGTTTTCAATGAAGATAATCTTATTTAGCAATGTTTTCGAACTACTGTTGATACAGACGGTCGGACCGTTCGGCTCGGGAATCATCTAGGCAACTGGTTCCATTTTATCCCAAACCTGGAATCTGGTAAAAAACTGTTGAAAAAGTCAAGAAATCGTTGATCTGAGCAGTCGAACCATCAACCCGCCGATCCGTTCAACAGTTTTTGACTGTTTTTTATTTTTTTTTTATTTTTTAATTTGTTTAATTTTGCTATCAAAATGGACCATCCATTCAAACCAGGCAGTCGGATGAATGACTCGGAAACCGGTGCCCATAACGGTTCTGATGAGGGTGGATATGGCCCTCTAATGACATTGTGACACCTAACATCTCGGAACAACTAGGTGACATCCGGAACTACTTAGGCAACAACTTGCCTTAGCCAAGATGATAGTGTCCCAGCTGAAGATCCGGCACAGGCGCCAAACTGGCAGCTTGGCACAGGCGCCGACCTGGCGGCCTAGCACAGGCGCCGACCTGGCGACCTGCAAGACGTACTCGCCGACAAATTTGGCATGCATATCCCAACACTCCCACGATCCTTGGAAGTTGGTCCACGTACCGAACGATCCGGAGGGTGGTCAACATGCATGGCGATTGCCTCCGAGAATCTCGGACCACTTAGACGACCTCTCGGAAATCTCGGATGCGGTGCGTAAAACCCACGCCAAACAATTCCTATATAAAGGCACCAACTCCTATGGCATAGGGGGGCAAGTAAGCATATTCTATCTCTCATACTTTATGATTTTTAGCTCACAATCTACTATGAGAGTACTGACTTAAGCATCGGAGCGACCTCGCCGGGTTAGCTACCCCGGGTCCTCTCTCATTGATTCGTTGCAGGTCTCTAAAGAACTACGAAGCTCAACAATCAATCCAGCTTGGCCCTCTGGTAAGTTCGGCACTTAACCTGCCCAGCTCGGCCCAGTCAATTCGGCACCTAACCTGCCCAGCTCGGCCCAGTCAGTTCGGCACCTAACCTGCTCAGTTCGGCTCAATCAACTCGGCACCTAATCTGCCCCCAGCTCGGCCTGATCAGCTCGGCATCTAAGTCCTCATCCAGCAAAAGTTCTCCACTTTGACCTCTGAGTCATCGGCCACTTGAAAACAAACCAAATGACGAGATACTTAACCAAAAAATTGATACATCAGATTCTATTTCCAGGTCATTTTTTAAAATGTTATTATTTAGAACCAAGCAATAAAAATACAAAGGGTTTCAAAACAGAAAAACGGCCAAAATCCGAATGTTTCACAATCTACTGTGACAATTTTTTACTAGGATGATTTGATGATTGGTGTTAGTTAGAAAAAAGGTGCAAGAGAAAATTAATTTTTCTCATCATTTCAAAGTATAAAGAGAAGTTGAAGTAATACATACAACTGCTGACATCAAAAGAAAACAATGACCCAAATCAAGGTTGGGTGCTGGTGGAGAATAAGAAGAAAAAAAATACTAAATCTAAAGAGGTCCACAAGTCATCCCAATCAGAAGTTCGAAAATCGTCAAGAATAAACAAAGCTTATCATTCTCGTTATTCAGGATTTTGATTTGTTTCTTGATTTTTCTCTCGTTGGTTTATAGGGTCTTATGGTTTGTATAATTCTTAGGGTCAGGCCTTATGCCCCGTGATCTTTAATAAAACCTAGCTCCTTTCCTTAAAACAATGGAAAAAAAAAAAGTGAATAATAATAGTAATAACGAGTAATAATACTTTGAACCTTACTCGGAAATGCCAATAAAGCATTAGATGTTTGAGAAAAACAGCTCAGGTTGTCTCGGGGCTTCCTCGGCATGACACATCACTCCACTTAGTTCCTTATCTTTTTGGTCAAAAGAATATTAGTTGCAAATATTCTTTTACCCCACAGCCATGACAAAGTGCCATGCATAAGAGAAGCTCAAACATCCAATAGGTTTTCCAAAGAGGATGCATCCTTCATGAAAGGAGAGAAATTAAACTCACATGGGGTGTTGGTACTTTTTTATTTGGTACATGTGATGCGGTTTTGGCCCTTACTAGGACCCTAGGACGGGCTGTGATATACAAGGCCCAGTTAGGGATTAGTGGGTTAATGGTGGATTGATGGCAGGGTAAATGTACAGGTCCACCGGCATTCATTACACAGAGGACCTGCCCTTTGGCAGATTTGAACACATGCTTCCTTGAAGGAGAGATGTCAATTGCCAATTGACCAACAATTGAACTAAGGGTCCTCAGAGGGCCGAGGGGTGTTAGTACAGAATTCTGATTTGCTCCTCAGAAAATTGGTCCATACCTGGACCTCACAGCACTCTCAATAAAGCATTGGAAATATCTTTAAAACATACAAGTGCTGAGTTTGGATTTGCTCGGGATCCTCGCACCAACTCTACAATGCCTCCCAGCCACACATTGAGAATAACTTCCGTATTTAACGTTATTATTTATAAAGAGATGTTTCCAATACACAATGGGATAGGGGTGTAAGGTGCACTATGTGAGGAGAAAATCAAAACTTGTTTGTACCTTATTTTGAAAATCAAATATACTCGTTTTGATGAATAAAGATTTGCTATTCACATAAAACGGTGTAATTGGCTAACCAAAAAGGCATGTGTTTTGTAATTATCAATGCTTTTAAATTCGGACTTGGACCGGAAAAACCAGGAACCAGCCATTTGATTGGTCTCATTTTATCCCAAAACCGTTGATTTGGTCAATGAATCATTGACCCGAGTGGTCGAACCCTCAAATTGTTCAACCTAGAAACAGTTTTTGGCCGTTTTTTAGGGTTTTTAAAATTTTAAATTTTTTTTATTAGAACGGGCCATTTATTTGGACTGGACAGTCAAACTGTTTGACTCAAGAAATGGACCAGAACAGTTCCCTGTCCGATCTAGTTTTAAAAACCTTGTATTTATTATCATCATGTATATAGGTTCATTGATTCATGCCCCAAGAGATGTTATTTTACCCAAATCAATTATGGAGTTTCAATTCAGTACCACGTTTTACTGATATGAAGCTTCAGCAGTAGATATCCATGCTCCATTTTCATACCCCTATAATTGACATGTAATCTCTTTTGACGCCCAATAACCATATAGATTGGTCACATGTCGGCATTCCACTGTATTATCAAAGGTTGTATTCTCCATTATTCATGTTTTGCCTGGTGCATTGTAAAATCTAGAGCTGACAAGCACAAGATGTTGGATGGAGTCTTAAAGCAGCCATTAGTAGGTTGCGACGGAATTATTAATGGTCAATTTTTCGTAGTCTACCTATTGTTAATAAAATATTAATAGGGGTCATTTGAACATTTGATAATAGATGGAGTTATTTGATAGTATAGCTCAATAAAGTGTGGTTGTTTCAATAATGGATTAGGCCCAGGGGCAGAGCCAGGGGTGGTGGACGGGGGCCATCCCCCGCCAATCCTAACTCCGCCCCTGATTAAGCCCCATTGTGGTGGATTGTTGAAACCATACCACACTTTATCAAGGAGTTCTACACTATGGTGTCGATGGTGTAAATGAATGCTTCTTATATTTAGGGGTGTCAATGGACCGATTTTGAGTTGGACCTTATCCAAACCAAAATCAACTTGAATAGATTGGATAGACTAATAAGATATATTGAATTGAATCAATTCAGACATAATAGTCCAAAGGGATTGGATTGGACCTTATCCATCTGTAATGAATTCGGATTGAGTCAATATCCAGTCAATTGATATAAGATAAGAATGTAGGTGTCAATGAATCAGATTTGGGTTGGAACCAATTTAAAGTAAAACAAATTTGAATAAATTGAGTGGCTTAGACTATGGTTACCAGACCGGATCAGATGGTCGGACCGAAAAACCGGGAATTGGTTAGGTGACTGGTTCCGTTTTTCCAGAAAACCAAATTTTTCCCAAAATCGTTGATTTTGGTCAAGAAACCGCTGACCTGGGAAATTAACCGTTCAAACGGTTTTGACTATTTTTAATTTTTTTTGTCAGAACGGGCCGATCATTCGGTTCAAACGATCAGACCATTCGACCCAAGAACCAAACCCCTGACCGATTCATTCTCCGGATCAGTTTTAAAAACCTTGGTCCAGACATTAAATTATACTAGTCCAAAATGATCTAAAATATTCATTATATTGGATTTGACCAAGTCCATTTTTAATGGATTCATATTGGAATGGATCATATTGGACCAAATCCGATCAAATTTGACACCCCTACTTATACCCTAGCATGCATCCCAACCAAATGATTCAAGCTACCTTCAAAATAAACCACAGTAAAAACAACTGAGTTGAATGACTTATTGCTTTGTATTTCAGTAAATAAGGTTGCCTTTTTAATATTTACGCTTTTAAGCTTTCTTTCCGGGTTAATTACAATAAAATCAAATATTAATTTTGTGATAGAAATAAATCATTCAGTTTGGCCACTTCAGCCGTTATCAAAGAGCTCCTTGGTCGGGCTTCAAACATATAAATTCTGTAACGCATATAACATCGTAACGTTTGAACTTTAAAGTTTAAGCAAGCCGAGCCCACCAAAGCACGCCTCAGGCTCGAGCTGAGTTGCAGCAATCCGCTCGGATCATTGACATATTCCTAGCGAGATGCCTACTTGGGAAGTGGCAAATCAATGAACTCAAATGAGCCCAACAGGGTGAAATCAGCAAATTTTTCTCTCTATCTATTTGACTTTGGTTAGAATCATCAATTAGTCAATAGGTGGTCCATCCATGCGTACACGGTTCATTGACAGCCCCTAGTGTTGCGAAGGTGTGATGTCGACATGATACAGCAGTGGTGAGCTTCCATGGTTCGTAGCTTTCTTTGACATGTGGTTCTTCTACAGTTCTACTTTACGGAAGAATACAATTAATGGATCAAGTAGCTAATCTCTCAAGTGCATACTACGTGGCTACTGTAAGCAACATTGAATTAAAATGGGCTACTTCGGTCTTCAGGTAAAGGGTTTCCGATGAAATTCTGATATCATTTTACGAAGCAAAAGAGTCATCTGATCTGTGGGCCTTGGCCAATACTCAAAAGAATCCGGCCGGTCTGACATCTTTTTCTGTGTGATTTCTGATTTGGTTTGGTTTGGATTAGATGGAAAACTAATCGATCTGTGCATTCGGTAATGACTTTTCATTCTATATTCTTTTATAGTTTGAATAGGTACAGGATGCATCTTCCTGGAAAGGACCGTTCACATGTCTGGTGTCTCGTGAAAAATGTGATGCCCACAAAAGGCTCTTGCTTTCACAATCTAACCGTCCATGTCTCAGACCACTCCATGGATGATGGATGGCGCTTCCTTCTTTCCTATAGTTTGTTTCTTTTCCTGCCCACCACCTACTTTAATTTGACCCAAATTGTTTTATTGGTCACACTTTTGGTTTTGTAGAACATGGGACAGATCTGGGTAGATTTTAATCATAATTTTCTTTTTCTTTTCCTTGAATCCCGATGTAATTGGGTGCCTACCTAAAGACTAAAGTTGAGCTGGATTATGTTGACTCTAATTCATCCAGAACTGAAATTAAATTATTAGTATGCAAAAGTTTTTTCACTTAAAATACATCTAATTTAAACCGCGCATTAATGTTTGCAATTTCTGATGAAATGAGGCCTGAATGATTGGTACCTCTTTAGATGAGCAAAAGACCCAGAGTTGTGTCATGTTTAGTGGTTGGATAAGTTAAAGGAGGCTGAGAAATAGAATCATTTTATTCAATTATTTGTTAATATCTAGAAGCACAAATGGATGTCCAAAAACAGATTCGTTGCATAAATGGATGTCAAGATCTTTATTAATGAATTTATTTTTGGTTTCGGGGTGTGTTTAGTTGGATATGAAATAAGGGAAAATGGATTATTTTTTTCGTTAGAAATGTTCTGATGGAGGCCCATCACAAGAAAGCCCATCTCACCCCTACAGGCGGCAGCTCTAGGATAAGGATAAGGCAAGAAGTCAAGATAGAGAAGGAGCCAAGAACCCAAGATTATCAAGATTAGTCCAAGAAAGATAAGCAAGAATAGCTCAAAACTCCCAAGACTATCAAGATTAGCAAGACTCCAAGCATCATCAAGATTTCCAAAGACTTCCTAGATTCAAGCATAGAGGACTACCAAGGAGATCAGACGGTGGAAGATCAAGCCCAAGAATTCCAAGAGGGTTCGACCTTATCAAGACAGCCCAAGAGATCAATATCAAGATTCATGTTTCTTTTACAATTTCTAAATGTATTATAAATACTGTTATTTCCCAGAATTATTCATCAATTCATACTTTAGATTTTCAGAGTTTCTTCAAGTTCTCTTCTTTGAGTTTTCACCACCTTTTCTCTCTCCTAGAGAATTCGGTGTTCTTCTCTAGAAGCTAGTGATCGTCGGTGCTTGCATAGCCAGCTCCGGTTTTCCATTGCTTCCACGCTGCGTCAGGTGGTATCAGAGCAGGGAATTCGCCCAGTCATGTCCAACCCAGACGGTAGCAGTCACAACCCACCCCGTGATGGAGATCAGGGGTTTCCAGCTGTTTGGACAGCAATCGAAGAACAACGTACAGCCACACGTAACATCGAGCAGCAGTTGGCTGAGATGGCTGAACAACTACGAACCTTGTTACGGGAGGTTGTTCCACGGAACCGGGAACATCCACAGCAAATCGAGGGAGACGACCACGACAGACCACCCGTCCATACTGCGCTACGACGACCAGTCCTGGACAACGACAGTGGTGATGATCTAGAATTTGGTGGTGCTCCAGTTCTTCCCGGCAACGACAGAAACGGTAGAAATTGGCACAATCAAGGTAATTTCAATCCCCGTAGGAATAATGATGAATTTAAACTCAAGGTAGATATTCCTACTTTTAGTGGCGATCTTAGTATAGAGGGACTCCTGGATTTGATCACAGAAGTCGATAGGTTCTTTGATTACATGGATATACCAGAGGAACGAAGGGTAAAACTGGTAGCTTTCCGATTAAAGGAATGCGCATCTGTTTGGTGGGAATGGATGAGAGAAACCCGAATGAGAGAAGGAAGGGGTCCTGTTCGAACCTGGAGGCGCATGAAACAATTAATCAGAGGTAGATTTTTACCTCCTGACTATGAACAATATATGTTTGAATCTTATCAGAGGTGTGCGCAGGGTTCTCGTAGTGTTAACGAATATACATCTGAATTTTTGAGATTAG
>NW_010729113.1:2387219-2407413 GCF_000365185.1 Nelumbo nucifera | reverse complement strand
ATTGGGTGCCTACCTAAAGACTAAAGTTGAGCTGGATTATGTTGACTCTAATTCATCCAGAACTGAAATTAAATTATTAGTATGCAAAAGTTTTTCCACTTAAAATACATCTAATTTAAACCGCACATTAATGTTTGCAATTTCTGATGAAATGAAGCCTGAATGATTGGTACCTCTTTAGATGAGCAAAAGACAGAGAGTTGTGTCATGTTTAGTGGCTGGATAAGTTAAAGGAGGCTGAGAAATAGAATCATTTTATTCAATTATTTGTTAATATCTGGAAGCACAAATGGATGTCGAAAAACAGATTCGTTGCACAAATGGATGTCAAGATCTTCATTAATGAATTTATTTTTGGTTTTGGGGTGTGTTTAGTTGGATATGAAATAAGGGAAAATGGATGATTTTTTTCGTCAGAAATGTTCTAAGGAGGCCCATCACAAGAAAGCCCATCTCACCCCTAGGGGCAGCAGCTCTAGGATAAGGATAAGGCAAGAAGTCAAGATAGAGAAGGAGCCAAGAACCCAAGATTATCAAGATTAGTCCAAGAAAGATAAGCAAGAACAACTCAAGACTCCCAAGACTATCAAGATTAGCAAGACTCCAAGCATCATCAAGATTTCCAAAGATTTCCTAGATTCAAGCATAGAGGACTACCAAGGAGATCGGACGGTGGAAGATCAAGTCCAAGAATTCCAAGAGGGTTCGACCTTATCAAGACAGCCCAAGAGATCAAGATCAAGATCAAGATTCATGTTTCTTTTACAATTTCTAAATGTATTATAAATACTGCTATTTTCCAGAATTATTCATCAATTCATACTGCAGATTTTCAGAGTTTCTTCAAGTTCTCTTCTTTGAGTTTTCGCCACCTTTTCTCTCTCCTAGAGAATTCGGTGTTCTTCGTTAGAAGCTAGCGATCGCCGGTGCTTGCATAGCCAGCTCCGGTTTTCCATTGCTTCCACGCTGCGTCATGTTCAATCGGAAAATTAATCATATTTCAGCAAGAAATTAATTCTCTCTCTATATATATAGGAGTTTCTGCAACTCTTGGAAATTAAACTTCGCCCCATAGAAACTAATGATGGAACCCATGAAAATTCATTTAATTTTTCCTTCATTTCCATGAAGAATCTAATCTATAATTATTAGCTTATGCTTTGAATTTTCAATGGAGAGGTTCAATTCCATGTGACTTCCTAGATGTGCCCCTTTGTAAGATGGACTATTATTCCACAAAGCCATGCATATACTATGCATCCATGATATATGATATCATCACAAGATGGGGCTAGTCGCTAAAGTAGGTCATGAAACGTGACTTAGTGTGTCAACATATATTGTTTTCAGAATGGTTACTATCAATTGGGTAAAAGCGTTGAACAATGGGAACAAATAGAGAGGGCTGGAATCCAGTAAAGAGAAGGGGGATGGAACTCTTCATTCTTCACTAACTTTCGGCTTGGCTTATCTCTTCTCTCAAGCTAGCTACCTCCATATAAGGAGATCTCCAGGGCCAAGAGGGGTCACACAGCATTTGCACTACTTCAAGCTAGACAAGCCACAGCTAGCCATAGTGATCGAAAAGCATCGATCGATCGATCATTTTTCCTCTTTCCACAATTCATAGCAAGAAAAGAAGAATGGCCACCATTTCTCTCGATCCCAGGCTGAACCTCTCCATTGCAAAGGACCATCGCCAACACGGAGTTGTCACAGATGAGATTGAAGGGATCATCAGAGTGTACAAGGACGGGCACGTGGAGCGTCCTCCGATCGTCCCAAATGTTGTATGCACAGTGGCTTCAGAGCCCGACGTGGCATCTAGAGATGTAGCGATCAACAAAATCACTAACGTGTGGGCTCGATTCTATGTGCCCAGATGCCAGCAGGGGAAGCTACCCTTCCTTGTTTACTTCCATGGCGGTGGATTCTGCGTAGGCTCGGCCGCCTGGAAGTGCTACCATGAATTCCTGGCGAAACTAGCAGCCAGAGCCGGCTGCTTGATTATGTCCGTCAATTTCCGATCGGCACCCGAGAATCGTCTCCCGGCCGCCTACGAGGACGGCTGTAATGCCGTGCTGTGGGCCAAACAACAAGCGCTGAACGGGTCTAATGACCAAAGGTGGTGGTGGAGCCAGTGCAACTTTACGAAAGTGTTCCTCGCTGGCGATAGTGCTGGAGCCAACATAGCGCACAATGTGGCCATCCGGCTGGGTTCCCTCGAATTATCCGAGGCTGTACCGAAACAATTCTGTCTCAAGGGGACTATACTCATACAGCCATTCTTCGGTGGAGAGGCAAGGACTCATTCAGAGATAAATACAGCACAATCCTCTAGCTCGGCGCTGAGCTTGGCAGCCTCGGACGTTTACTGGCGATTATCTCTGCCCGTGGGAGCCAACCGCGATCATCCTTGGTGCAACCCTCTTTCCAAAAGCTCGACCAAATTGGAGGCCCTGAAACTCCCCCCAGAAACCTTGGTTTGCATCTCAGAGATGGATATACTGAAGGACAGAAACCTGGAATTCTGCACCGCAATGGCCCGCGCCGGTCATAACGTGGAGCAGCTGATATGCAAGGGTGTAGGCCATGCTTTTCAAATTCTGCACAACTCTCACTTCTCCCAGGCTCGAACCCATGAAATGATCTCTCGTATCAGTGCCTTCATCAACCGGTGACAACCGACCCATGATTTGTTAACCTTTTTTTTAAATCTATATAGGCGTCTGTTGTGTAGATTCTTTAGGTCGAATGTTTGTATGTAGTATCTACACCCGAATATGGAGAATTTTCAAGAGAGAAGAAAGAGGTGGAGAGAATCAAGCTCTTGACAACCCAATAACAAACAATTGCCAAGGAGTTGAAACTTGAAAAGAGACCCGTAAAGTTGTGCTTTCTCTTCAGTTCACAATGGATTCCAATCTCTTTTCCTTCTTCTTTTTCCTTCTTTTCCATGGACGGATCCTTTGAGATCTTATCTGAAAATAAGACCAATTGTACAAAGATGGTGTCCGGCTAACTTTTGACCAACTCTCTCTGTCGTGTTACAGGACTACTTGTGTGATACATAAAAGGAATCTAATACGGGTCACATTGATCAAATTAAAGCATCAATCTTACCCAGCAAAAACATTAAGGTTCAATTAATGGTTAGTATCAGATAAAACTGATGCAAATTAAAAAAGAAATAAATTCATCCATCAAGACTGATCGTAGAACTTAATTACTGTCATTTATTCTCGATCAGAAAATTATTATAAAAGCATGGATTATTCAAAAGCGGCCAACTATTCCTCACAAAGGGGAAATGGAGAATCTTTTCCAGGGTCTAAACGACAAATACGTTGCAGATAGAACTCAGTTACTCATAATGCACATCGGAAAATAGTAACTGGTATCTCAACTACAGTGAGATTTTCAGCTACAATGGCATGGAATTTCAGGATAATGAGATTCTTGTAAGTGGGTCAATACCAGATCTGAACCGATTTTATTCTCTTTATTTATAGAAAACGAATACTTGTGTTTTTTGAGGCAAACGACCGGATCAGATCGGATGAGCTGGACTACTCCGTAGCATCCATACCCAGTCTTACCAACCGGACCAGTCCAGGCTGGCCGGACCACCAAGAAGCTGTATTAAAGTAATTGACCTGCTTCTGCAACCACCTGAACAATGGGTGGACGGGCAGAGTGAATGCTTTAGGGTTTAGAGACCAGACCCTTTATCGGATCATTACCTGGCTAACCAAAACCCAAATAGATGAACCGGGCCTGGTTAACCGAAAATTAGTCCATGATAACTTATCATTTCTACAATAAGATAAATTAGTATTAATTGAGACTTTGCTTAGCCAGTACCAATATTCTTCCTAAGTAGAGCTTTAAATGAATAAAGCTGTGTTGGGTTTGAAAGAAAAAATAAGGAAAGGAGGAAAAGGTAGGCAAATCTAGGTATAACCTACACTTCATATCTTTTGCCATCAAATCTATGACCTCACTAAAGCCTTCCCTAGTTAAGCAATGCTTTCAACCTGCAGTCGAACCAACTGGTCTGACCAGTCAATTCATCACCCAACCAGATTTTTTGGTCTGTTTTATTCTGAAATGCCTACTTGCAAAATGATTATTGACAGTCAATGATTCAGTGACCCAACCAATTGAACCACTGAACGGTTTGACCTAGCTAGGATTGGGTCATAAATCATTAGTTCTCTTTTTTCTAATCATTCTATCAGCAACAATGATAATCTTTATTTATTATATTTGTTTTTATTTGATAGGATGAATATATAATATATGTCAAAAACATATCTTTGATAAATCTCTATGAATTGATGACCCGCCCAAGAATATTATTTGTTGTGTGTCTAAGCCCTTGAGATTGGGTTATTTTTCTGGTTTACCACGATAATTTTGAGGCATCATGAACACTAGTAAATAACAGTTAGTTTGTTTCCCCATTTGCAGACTTTATTGAAGGTTCTCTTGGTCCCTCTCATGTCGTCTCTTTCTTCACACTCAAAGGACAAGTGAGTTTATTCTCCCATTTGTAAAACGTTGGTTTTGATGTCTGCATGTTTTCGGTAAAAAAAAAAAGATACATCATCAAATTCAAGGCGCATGCACTAATGCCTTGCAGGGGTGGACCTCCCCATACGGCCACACTATATAATTCTGAGTACAAGGGATCAGGTGGGCCATTTAGCCACACTCTGTGATAAGGATAGTCATGTGCAAATCCGCCATGAAAGCTGCACATAATGTAGCCATATTGTCTTCTCGAATAGTGTGAACAAGTCAGAAATTGGAAAATGAAGGGAGGCGGCAATATCTCAGTCATTCTTGGGAGAATCTCCCATTTAATGAACCTGGCATGGACTCCGATTCAGTCTGGTTTGAATCATGGATCCTTTTTTTATAACACCCAAACATGCCTAACATGAGCATGGAGCAGGGTCATCATTATTATTATCAAGCCTTCTAACCCCTTCAACTTGTAATAGAAGATTTTTTTTCACAGGTGTTGTTCTATGTATATGATCAAACTATAAACTGTTTATAGTTTATTTTGAATGATTTCATTTTTATCCCTTCCCTTTTAGTTTTTTTTTTTTCACTCACCTATCTCAATACATGCATTTTTGTTACATTTGTTTTATGATATGATGTTCCTTGACTGCCCAATTAGTTTCATATAAGATACAAATAGCTAGCTAGTTTACAATTGTCTTATATTGAAAACTTCGGCAGACAACCTCATCCCGATAACCCCAGAAGCTTCATCCGAATCAGGCACGGATCTTCCGCTATAAGTAGGTAACCCTCGTTCAAGGTAAGGGACTTTTGGACTTTCTAGCATCCGTAATGTTATTTTGCTCGGACCAGCATTGCTCTCTCAACTGTTTGGCCTGATCACCCATTCTCTTCACTAACTTAAGCATCGGAGTGCCTACCTGGGAAATAACTCCTTAGGCCTCTGATTCTGTTATTGGTTTCAGATCTTGTTGTGCGGTTTCATCCTTCCACCTCGGCTTCGTCCAATTGGCAAGATTATCTAACTGCGACCTCAATTCAAAACACCTCGGATCGAGCAGCATCAACATGTATAAGACTCCGATTCAAAATGCACCCCTCCATGTTTTCCATCCCACTCTAATTCTATGGGCAATATCCTCCCCAATCCCTCTTATTATGATTTATCAAACCTAGGTACCAGAAAAAGTCACGTTAATTGCATTATCTCTTGATCTCCAATATTCTTAATTGTGTTCTTATTTGCACTCCAATTATAATTAAAATTACATATCATATATCTTATCTTAATCCTTATTTTAAAACTTGTTTCTAAGGTATTTGTCCATAAACTTAATTTTGCATTTAATCCTTTGTTAATTTCGTTAATTAAAACTATGTCATCATCAAACAACATGCACCATGAAACCTTCTTCTAAATATGATTTGTCAATTCATCTATGTACAATAAAAATATGTAAGGGTAAATGTTGAACTTTGATAAAGAACCATGTAATTGCAAAATTTAATGTCTCTCTCACAAGTATTCTAACATTGGAGTGTGGTGCTTTCCCAATTTGGCCCATTCCATTGCATGCCCTAAGACCTGATTGCAGATGATTGCTCTAGGTAAATAGGGGTGTCGATTGGACTGGATTTGGTCCTATCCGATCCAGTCCAATGTGAGTCCATTACGAATGAACCAGGTTCAATCCAATTCAATGAATAATTTGGACCATTTTGGTCTTATTCAATGTTTGGACCATCCAATTTGTTCAAATTTATTTTAATTTAGATTGATTTCAACTCAAACCCGGCCCATTGACACCTATATTCTTATCTTATATTAATGGATTTTGGACTGAATCGGTCCAATCCACTATACCTTTTTGGTCCGTCCAAATTGATTTTGGACTGGACGGGCGTCCATTGACACCCTTATAGGCAAACACACCACAGGTAGGGTGGTTGTAACTCCAACACTAAAGGGCTAGTTGAAAACAATCAGTACTATGCAACTAATTATTTATCATAAAATAATTTTGTATTGGGATAAGTTTTCGGATTTATGCTTTTTCAAGCCCAAAAGCACAAAGCCCGAATTTAAGGACTTTATTTTGCCCTAGTATGTTTTTCAAATTAACTTTTACCAAACGTCCAAAACAATTCTTTGTCTCAACCTTATTTCCCACAATCCAAATCCAAATGTCTAAATAGAATGCAGTAAGTTGCTAATTTATTAGTTGACAACTGAAACTGAAATTCTTCAATTACTATACCATAAACTATTAAATTATTTGGTTTCTCTCTCAAAAAAAAAAGGCAAATCGAATACACAATCATTGGAAATAAATAGCATTACAATAGTATAATCTCCAATAGTTATTGAAAATCTATAGTGAAAATACATAATTATTGGAAATAAATTTATAATGAAAATACAATACACTATTAGAAAAATCACCTACAGAGGCAATAAAAAAAGCCTCTAAAAACAGAAAAAAAAATGCCTCTAAAAAGAATCAGAGACACTCAGGTGATTGCCTCTAAATGTCTAGCCTCTAAATGATATAGAGGCACTTGACTTATAATTAGAGGCACATCTGATAAGTGCTTCCAAAAATGAGATATATATGCATATAATATTGCCTCTAAAACACTGACGCTAAAAGCATTTTACAGGCATTTATGAATACCACCAAATATACATTTTTAGGGGCATTTTAATTAAATTTGAGGCAAATTTATTTGCCTCTAAAAGTAATTTTAAGAATTTTATTTAAGCTTCATAGCAACACTTAAAACTGCCACTAAAGTATTATTTGGTCTTATTTAGAGGCACTTGTGACTGGCTCTAAAGATCATTTATTTGTGTTTTGAAAAGTTGTTTTATCATATGCAAAACTTATATAAACCTATTTACAAACATTTAATTTGCTATCTAAAACAATTCATTCACATATCTATTGAAAGATAATCATTGTTTCTGAATATTGTTTCATATTGATTGATACAAATTCAAAGAGAAAAGAACAATCCATCTACAAAAAATATGGAATAAAAAATACAAAAAAGAATTCACTTCCTACTCTAAGAAAAGAAAAAATGTATTTCATCTTGACACCATCTACATTCTCTTTCTTCTACAATCTGCAAGAAAAAATAACACAACAAAAAGCAAAAAAAAAAAAAAAGTCAAATTAGTAACTATAATGTTTCAAAAGCAAAAGACCTTTAACCAACTAATCACATATACATTGCATGATTTTTACCTGAAAAACAACATTTGAAATGTAGCTTATTCATAGTCTTGCATTAAAACCTTAAATCCATACCCTAGTATATGTCAAAGTAACTTTCCATACCTTACTTGTAGTTAAAACTTGAACCAAAAACTTATAAACCACGAATCTTACTTAACGATCAGATATATTTGTTTTCTGATTGTTTAGAAGGATCAATCCATGAGTGCTACTAAAAGCAGTATTTGATAACCTTTTGATAGAAGTTTTCTCGCATTCTAGGAGTAAAAAATAGTTGTTTTCTGTTCAAGAAATCCAAACTCTAGAAACGTTCCATTAGGAAGTCATCAAGTGCCACCTATATTGAGTATACTATTTAATTAGACTGTGGCTCAATCACACAGATTGTAAGACATTGTCCATATTTAATTAGACTATGGCTTCACTAACACTGGCAAGCAGGAAAGAAAAATTACCTCCCCTGACTTCCCATCCCAATTTAACCATATATCCAACAAAGTATGATAGACTTTGCCATTCGTACCTGGAACTGTTGCGGAACAAATCGAAAGTTGAGAAATTAGAAAGGTATCCAAAGTTGCCAATTTGCCAATACTGCAGAAAACCACTCCTACAAATGGTGAACATACAAAATATAAGTATAAAACAGAGGCAAACTTCCTTGAAAGAAACTAATGCAAAAAATAAAAATAGAAATGATAAAACTACACCTGTTGAAGCTTTGGCACTACTTGTGATGGCCTCCCCTCTAGAGTAACTAGAGTAGATAAGAAAACCCCAATGAAAATAGGAGAGAAAATGAACTGTATCAAGTTTAGAAAAAAAATATGTTCCAAACCAGCAATTATTCGTTATAAAACAGCAAAGCCATGTTATGGCAAGTACTATCTCAAGTTGAAGAGAGAATCACCTGATCAAGGAGAAGGCGTAAGAAAGCACCTGATGCTCCTTGGAGGGTCACCAATTTACTCAAGTGCAGGTACCTATAAACCCAAATTTGAATTTCTTCAATGAAATTTCAAAGTAACTAGGTCACAAAGGTGATCAAATATACCTGGATCAGAAGGGCATATGGAATAGAGCAGCAATCATTTCGGGCATATGGAATAAGAGAAATGAAAGTATTTAATGAGAAAAAGCAAGAACTCCACAACTCAACATTGATAGTTGCTACTTGGGCAATCCAGGTCCACCTGGATATGGAGTAATCAGAAATTATGAAAAGGAACTCCTACTTAGTTACTGCAGACCATCTGGATAAGGAAACTCTGAGAGCTGAAACGTTAGTTTCTCCATTTGATATCACACTGAGTAGATCAATGAGCTAGATTGATTTATCCATTAAAGGTGACCGCCACATTATGATTGGATAGCTCACATCAGAAGACAAAGGCCCATGGAACCTGAGGTATTTAATAAGAGAAATCAAGCTACTGGTATCCACAATAAACCACACATTCAAATGGATTCCCAGGTTTGCATACAACCTAGAAGATACGCTACTCAGGAGGGAGTAAATAAAGTTTTATTGGACTGGGATATGCCTTTTCCTGGGAGGGACTTGTCCAAAAATCACTTTTAAAGGCATAAAACTTTCTTTTCAGCACTGAGTTGTTTGTACATGTCCTTTGTCCTGCATTTCTTTCTGGAATGTATGATTCTTTTACATATTAATTAATTTTCTGATACTGATAATAAAATATCCAACTTACAAATGTAAAGAAAATATAGGTTCTGAATCATTACCAGAAATGCAATGTTGGGCCCACCAATGCAAATCCTAAAAATATAGGTACTTCATTGTAATGGTATCGGAAAGTTGTTCTTCATTATGCTTTTTCAAGTAAACATTGAGCCTTTTGGGTCCTGAACTGTCACTATCATTTTCATCATTGATTCTGTCATCTCCATCATCTGATTCTTGTCACTTAACACTTTGGGTTTGGCTGAAGTTTCTTGTTCCACAATTCTAGTCTATCTCCATCATCTGATTATTATGGTCAAACACCTTTTCTGGGTTTTAAAACCCTTTGTGTAATTTGAAGATACAGAGAGAGTTCTTCTTTCATGAATATCTGTGTTTTGAATAGTGGTAATAAATTTATAATGTCTGTTTCATTTGGCACCCATGTTTACAGTTCCACTTTAAGGTTCTCCCAGAAGTGTTTTATTCTGACCCATGAGCTTGTGTCATTTTTTTTGCATGCATGCAATGTATTATCAACCATCAATCACCTAAACCTTCCACTATTATTGCCTGAACCAAAATTCTATTGCACAATCAATGCGTCCCAGGTAATGGAGCTTGCCCTTGTACAAGAATCATTTGAAGCTAATGTCCGTGACTACACCAAGATAATTGATGGGTATGGGAAGAAAAATCGGTTGCATGATGCTGAAAGCGTCTTCCAAACCATGAAGAACAGAGGCTTTACCTATGATCAGGTAATCTTAACTGCTATGATTCAGATGTACAGCAAGGCTGGTTGTCTTAGGCAGGCTGAGGCAACATTTGAGGAGATCAAGTTACTGGGCTTGCCATTAGATAAAAGAGCATATGGGCCAATGATCATGGGCTATGTCAGAGCCGGAATGCTCAGCCATGGAGAATGTTTGCTTAGAGAAATGGAAGCTCAAGAAATCTATGCAGGAAGGGAAGTTTACAAGGCATTGTCAAGGGCTTACTCCACAATTGGTGATAGAAAAGGGGCTCAAAGGGTGTTTGATGCTATAAAGTTTGCTGGAATCGCCCCTGATATTAAGTTGTGTGCACTTCTTATCAATGCATATGCAGTGGCAGGGCAGAGTGATGGTGCACGCAGTGTGTTTGAAAATCTGAGGAATGCTGGGATTGAACCTAGTGACAAATGTGTGGCTCTGATGTTGGCCGCTTATGAAAAGGAGAATAAGTTTAAGAAGGCGTTAGACCTCCTTATTGACTTGGAGAAAGAGGGTATTATGGTTGGCAAAGAGGCATCTGAGATACTGGTTGGATGGTTTCGCAGACTAGGGGTAGTTGGTGAGGTAGAGCTTGTATTGAGAGAGTATTCTGCAGAGGAAGTTAAATGTGAAATACACTTCATACCAAGTGAAGTGCATTTGTGGAAAACCTTGCCTTGGGAGATTGGACAAAACTTTTGATTAGGATCAAAAGTTTCCATCAACTATTCTAGAACCAATTATCAGGTTCTATGCCTTGGGAGATTGGAAATCTTTTGAATTTGTATGAACTTGATTTATCTAATAACCTTTTAACTGGTTTTATTCCCCCCCAGCATTGGGAACTTGTCTAGGCTTGCCAATCTAAGTTCAATGAATAATCAGCTTAGTGGAACCCTTCCCCATGAAATAGGTAAGCTGAAAAGACTACAATTTCTGGACCTGAGTTTGAATAAACTTCATGGAACCTTGCCTTCATCTATAACCCACTTGGAAAACCTAAATTCCCTCTATGTTCACTATAACAATTTCTCTGGTAATATACCAAAAGATTTCGGCCCCAGTTCTCTGGGAAGTGTAAGTTTCTCCGTTAACAATTTCACAGGCAAGCTCCCTCCTCAAATTTGTGTAGGTGGAAAGCTTGTCCACCTGACAGCCGATCAAAATATGTTTGATGGACCCATCCCTCCAAGCTTGGGAATTTGGTGGGGGACTGCCAGCAACTAACATCCTTGAAACTCAACCACAACAAATTAAATGGGGCAATCCCATGGAAGATTGGGAATCTGGTGGCCTTACAGTCTTCTCTAGACCTCAGTCAAAATTCACTCACTGGAGGAATACCACCACAGGTTGGAAGCCTTAGTCAATTAGAAAAATTGAATCTTTCTAACAACAGGCTTCTGGTTTGGTACCTCCTGCCCTACAAGGTCTGAGGAGCCTTCAGTCTGTTGACATATCGAATAACAATCTTAGAGGTCCACTTCCAGATAGTATCGCCTTTAAAAGAGCTTCTCCCAAGGAATTAGTGGGTACCCAGGTTTGTGTGGCGAAAATGTGCAAGGTTTGCTCCCTTGTACTAGTCATAACAGTTCTTTTACAAGCAATAACAAAAACAGTAGACAAAAGACATTGGTTATTGCTGTAACTGTTTCTGTTACAACTATTGCCATATTTCTTTTAGCTTTGCTTGGATTCTTCATCTTCCATTGTAAGACCAGAGGCAATAACAACCTCCATTTTTCTCAGCTACTCAAGTTCAAAGCCCCAATTTCATCCTCTGCAGTAGGGGTGGTGGGAACTGGGGATAAAGATGATGGGGGAAGATCCAAGCAGTTGATCTATTCAAAGACCTACTCTCGGGCTCTGTAGATTATTAGGGCTATGGAGCTGCTGCTTCTTTTACAACTGACAACATTATATAAGAAACTGGAAGGAAGTAGATGATTCTGCCCCAAGCAGGTCAATAGTACAAGTGTAATGGTGCCCACCACAGTCATCATAGATCAATCTGAATTTTGCCGGGCAACCTAGGTATCAGGCACTGTAGTGATTAGAAATCACATGACAGACAGCATGATTATATATTTGGAAGCTATCAGTGTTGAGGATTCAATAGGACAGAGCTAAAGGCTGTTTTGACAGGTCTGAAAAGGTCTAAAGATATGAAGTACAACAATATAATAAACAAAGAGGACTCTAATCTCTTAATAGGTTGCTTTGTAAGTAGGTCTGCTAACAGTCTTGTAGATGAGTGGGTAAAACAGGGGAAACAAGGAATTCAATGTATTTGGAAAATTATACAACACAGGATGAGGAGGACTTGTTCTTGATACTGAATCTCACAAGGTTAGTTAAGTCGAGGCTGATAATCCCTCGCGAGACCATGGCCATGGTCATAGCACAGAGAACTGCCGGAATCTCCGCGACGAGATCGAAGAGCTCATTCGCCGCAGATACCTAAAAAACTACATCCTACGCGAAGAGAAATGACAGGGGGACCGGCAGGGTGACCGAAGGAGAGACGCTCCAGAGTCGAGCAGACAGAACGAGCAGCCACCTCGGCAGCTACCAGAAGAAAGACCGATCCGCGGGATGATCAACATGATCACCGGCGGATCCATTATAGCAGGGTGTACTACAGCGGCAGGGAACACATCAGTCAGAGAACTGAAGCACGAAGCAGAAAATCCACCAAAACGACCTCGGATATTTAGGTTAAGAGGCAATTGCCTAGAAACCACCAAGGCCATAAAAAGATTAGGTTATGAGGCACTACCCAACTCATGGATAAGTGTTAAAAAATTAAGAGAAAAAATAAACAAAAGAAGCGAAGCCAACTTTTACTACATATTTAGCATAGATGTAAGAGATATTTAGGGCTGGAGTTTCATGCAAAACCAAGCTTTGGCAGAAACTTAAGGATCAAATCAAGGCAATTCCCCCAACTCAACAAGACCAAGCTATACACCCTGACAGAAACTACACCATTGCTTTGGCAGTACACTGGTCATGGAAAGATCCTTCACTTCTTTTCCTTTTCATCCCTCACTTACCTTGCTCCCCTAAAATTCAGCCTTTTTTTTTATAAGTATGATCACCTAAATACTTGGTTAGCCCATAAAATACTTGGTGTCTGGCCTCCCAGGCAAAATTAGCCACTAAGTTAAATGGTGAATGTAGGCATAGACTTAAGAGATGGTATTGATAAAAAAAAAAAAAAAATAGACTTAAGAGATGGCTAAGTACCTCTTAAGTGTAAATAGTACAAGGTTGCTTTGGAGGCTTGGTATTACTAAGGCCACATTAGTTTCATTGTAAAAGAGAAAATAAATTTTCCAGTCCTTAAAATCTCTGTTTTATGGCCCTTCTACATGGAAACAAACACAGAGGCATTTCTCAAGCAATTATCAGGTGTGGTAATTTTTCTTTGCATGGAGGGAGTAATTTGGAATTTTGGGTTTTCTTTTCATCCCCTCCCTCAATTTTCCATTGTTTCCATGCATCATTAAAGTTGTATTATCAGGTGTGGTAATTTTTCTTTGCATGCTTCAATTTGGGAGGGGAGGAATGCCAGAGTCTCTAAATTCCTCTCTCCTACAAACCCAGTTCAGCTTATTGTAATCAGGGTAGACAATTAAGTTGTATGAGAGAGGAGCTTAGAGATTTCAGTATTGATGCTGTTGTGAGAGGATGGGCAAATGCTTCCTTAAAGAGCAGGATTGCTTTTTTTTTGACAGGTACAGACCAGGATTGCTTCTCCATTTAGATTCATCAATCTTAATTTTGATGGATGGTTTTCTGGAATACTAAATCTGGAATAAGAATTTGAAAAATAGAAATTCATATAAGATATCAAGCAGACAGTGCAAAGATGTGAAGGAATGAAGGAGAATTAAAAGAACTCACGGAGCTTCTCGGAGCTGTGCGTAGACAGAGATGTTGAGTCTGCAGATCCGAGATTTGGAATCCTAAACTAGCACCAGCGTCCATTCTTTTAATCTAGTGTCTTTCTTCAAATCTGCTATAGATATTGCTTTGGCCTCATTCTGCATTACAGCTTCCTATCCGCTAAATCCTTTGGAATAGAAAATGGTTATTTGGAGGGGGAGGAGAAAGATATTAGAATCAATTTGCTCTCAAAAACAAACTTCAAATGAACTAAATCAGAAAGAAAAAAACTAAAATGTCCAAGCCCTAACCTATTCGCTGTTGTTGTGTTTGAGGTGATTCGTTCTTCTTATCCACTCAAATCTCAAAAGAACTAGCCAAATCGATGATTGTGAGAAGGAGAAGCCGAACTCACTGCTTCAATACTGACTGGAGGAGGAGAAGGTGAAGCCGAACTCACTGCTTCGATACTGAATGGAGGAGAAGGTGAAGCCGAACTCACTGATTCGATACTGAATGGAGGAGGAGAAGCCAAAGTGATTTTGGGCAATTGAGCATAATCGTGATTATTAATTGATATAAGTGAAACTAGTTTACAACATTATTTTATTATTTAAATAATATTATTATTTAAAATATTAAAATATTAATTATTTATTGAATTTAATAATCTATAAAATTATAATTTATACTATTATTACATAATTTTGTTATTAATTTTGTAAGATATTATTAAAATATTAATTATGAAATTTATTATAATTATTTTCTACTTTTAAGAATTTTTTTAAATTCGTTACATAATTTCCTTATTTTAGCTATTTAAAATTTAGTTATGTTATAATATTTTGTTATTAAAAATATTTAATTTCTTGTTATTTGAATTTTATTTATTTTTAAGTTATAATGCTAAATATTTTGTTATATAATTATTTAGTTATTTTTAATATTTTGTTATTTAATATATTTAGTTATTAAAATATTTAAATAATATTTTGTTTTTATGTTAAATTTTTATCATTTGAATAGAATTCTTGTAAAATTATAATTTATATTGTTAGTACATAAATTGGTAATGAATTTTGTAAAAATGAAAATTATTAATAAGGTGAATATTATTAAATCTATTATAATTATTTTTTGTGTTTTAAATAAATATTTTAAAGTTATTATATAATTTAATTATAACATTTAAATAGATTTTAAATTTGTTAATTCAAAATTTCTTTAGATAGATATAAATAAAAAGTGGGGGAGAGGATAAATAGGAATTAGAGATAATTTAGGAGAAAGTGGGGGATAATCATGCCACTTGGCAAAGTAAGGGATAAGATAAATAGGAATTATAAATAATTTAGGAGAAAGTGGGGGATAGTGGTGCCACTTGGCCAAACATTAGAAAATCAAATCACTCTTTCTTTATCTATTTGTTGTTAGAGATAATTTAGCATATGTTATTTCCATATTGGTTTAATGGGCAATTATGTGAAATTAAAAAAAAAAATCAAAAAAACTGGAAATTAGGAAGAGGGTTTGGAGCAAGGAGAAGCATGCTGACGTGGACTAGAGGTGTCAATTGGACAGATTTGGTCCAACCCGATCCAATCCAATGTGAGTCCACTTATAAATGGACTAGGCCAAGTCCAGTCCAAATCCAATACAAACCAAATCCAATCCAATCCATTAGATTGTAAATGGATTGGATTGGATTGGATCCAATCCAAACCGAATGAAATATCAAAAATTATATAAAAGCACTTTTAGCATTGAAAAAACACTTTTGTAACAGTACTTTGATAAAAATATTTTCATAAAAGTGCTTTTACAAAAGCACTTTATTGAAAGTACTTCGGAAAAGTGCCTTTGTAAATGCACTTTTCAAAAAGTATTTCCATAGACTTTTATAAACGTACTTTTGTAGAAGTGCTTTTGTAAAAGTTTTTTTATAAAAGTACTTTCGTAAAAGTACTATCGTAGAAGTGTTTTTATAAAAGTGCTTTCGTAAAAGTTCTTTCATAAAAAGTGATTTTCTAAAAGTGCTTTCATAAAGGTTTTTTTTGTAAAAGTGATTTCATAAGTGTTTTCGTGTAAAAGTACTTTTATAAAAGTGTTTTCGTAAAAGTACTTTTGTAAAAGTGCTTTTATAAAACTACTTCTATAAAAGTGCTTTTATAAAAGTACTTTCGTATAAATACTTTTCATAAAATTACTTTTATAAAAGTGCTTTTATAAAAATGTTTTTGTAAAAGTACTTTCATAAAAGTGATCCTATGCTCTTTTCAGTTAGGATTGATTTCAAATTGGACAAGGGTTTGGCCCCATTATCGAATTATTGGAAATTTGGTTTAAGTCTAATTCAAACCAATAAGAATATGGACCAATCCAATAATTATAACGAACTGTCCAAATCCGATTTAATAAGATTTGGATCGGATTGGATCCAAACCAAAAAGTGGTCAATTGACACCCCTAACGTGGACCATCTTGTTATATAGATAAATAGATAGATATATAGAAGATAAGTAAATTGGATAATTACTTTTTGATAACTAACCATAAACGTACTGACGACTAACCAAACGCAACCATGGTTTATATGCACAGAGCAAGAATACCATGCCATAAAAGCTAGCTAGCTTACAAAATAATTCTGTTTATGATGAAAAATATGACAAAATATATATATTTTGTCAAATTTTTACGGCATTGTAGAAAATAGTTAAAATGAATATGTACTTCATACTTTATTAATAACCATAATGAAAAACTTTGAATATTTTGCATTCAAATACATGTAATGATCTATTAAAATATGCATATTTACAAATATATCTGTTTTTTTTCTCTCCAAGGACTACACAACGGGGGGATAATCCACCCCCCAACCCATAAGGCTATAATCCTCTCAATTTAGGTGCAAGCGGGATTTGATCCCAAATCTCTACTACAATCACTATGAACAGATCTTATTAAGCAGCTGGTTGGCATCTTACCAAACATATCTATATTTATACCTTATATAGGCTATTACTTTTTGTAAAAGTAAAATCTTGAACTAGCCAATATGAAAAGTCGAATTCAACCTGAGAGCAGCCACTTTACAGAAAATCCCAAAGATTAGGATCATATCCAGTCTATCCCTCCAAGACCCCATATAAACCAATATTGGGTATCTATAAATATTTCTTTTAATATGGGAACAGGTTTATTAGATGCATTAGGCGCGTGGGTTAGTAAGCTTCCCTCAACATGGAAAACCAACTGGCGGTGGCTCGGTTGGTAGGATCTCTGACTATAGAGACCTGGAATCAAATCCCACTGGCTGCTGGCTACTGCCACTAGGGGGTTTAGGGGATGGGGATGGGCCACCCATGAAAACAACATGGAGTCCTAAATGTGGCAAGTTAGTTTGGATCTCAAAATGGCTCTCCAGCACCGAGTCCCTCTTTGTACTATCTTTTCATGGAAACATTCTGGCCCAACATCTTCAATGGGCCAAATGTGGCCCATTTTTCATAGAGAAGATTTATAATTAATAATTAAATAGCCAATATTAATTCTGAAAGCTACCAATACAAAGTGTGGCATATGGCTGATATGGACCTATCTAATGGATGTTTTGAATCAGCTACAATATCTTTCTACGTAGCATAAATGGTTGGTCCTATTTTACCAGATTACAAGTAAAAATTTATATATTTTTGAAAATCCATACTATTTTGGTAGTATACCCATTTGAAAATTCATATCTTACATGTGCATGTTTATATTATGTATTTATGTATATGCTATGAAGAGTTGTGTTGGAAGGCCTCTCCACCCTTAAAGCTGCGTTTGGTTACAGCACACCGGTTTGATACAACTATACACTTTGGGTGAAATTCACAAGCATTTGAATGAATGATGACATTTTTAGCTTTCGCATCAAAATAAGGTGGAAATTGGCATTTTTTTTGACGGTTTTTCCTCCTAATGCTCAGTTTGGAAGGAGTACAAATACAAATATGTAGAGTGCAAAACTTTGTATTTTGTATTATTTTACATACATTTATATTTGTACATATTTGTATTTGTACTCTTTTCAAATTGAGCCTAAAAGAGTACAAGTGCAATTGTAGAGTGCAAAACCTTGTATTTTGTATTATTTTGTTTGTATTTGTACTGTACATATTTGCATTTGTACTCCTTTCAAATATATACAATAAAAAATATAAAATATATGGTTTTAAATTCAACATTTATGTTTATACTACTTCCAAACAGAACTCTTTGGGTCATGGCTGAGCTGGCCTTAAGAGACACGTGGTCGTCCAATCATCACCCGGTCACCCTGGCCACGTCGGTACGACCCGGTCGACTCCGCAACATACACTGACTCTACGGCCCCGAATGTGCTATGCCATTACTGTAGCCCCCCATCTTATCCTCTCAGCCATGTCAGCTACACGTCACGCGGATAATCACAACTACGGATAGGAGGAGAAAAGAGGACAACTCCACTGAGGAATAGGACTCTATCCCAAAGACCTCAACAATTAACCTCATCCCAGCAACCTCAGAAGCCCAATCCGATCAGGACACGGACCTTCGGCTATAAAGAGGTATTCCCCGCTCAAGGTAAGGGATTCGAACTTTTGACACCCAGACTATTACTCTGCTCAGACCATCACCCTTGTTGCTTGGCCCGACCATCCACAACCTTCTACTGACTTGAGCGTCGGAGTACCTACCCAAGGATAACTCCTCGGGCCTCTGATTTTCCTTTCTTGGTCACAGGTCTTGAAGCGCAGCCTCGTCCTACCACCTCGGCACCGCCCTGTTGGCAAGGACTATATGGTTACTCTCCTCAATTCATGCACCGCCTCGGATTAAGCAGCATCAGATTGGCGCCGTCTATGAAAAACACACAAAAAGCCTTTCCGGAAATCTTTTCTCCCATATCGCCAAGAACCAGTCTGAACAATCAACATTCCGGTCCCCATCTCGGGAGTCTCAACATCGCAGCTCTCCACACCAAGAACTCCTACAGCCTCCAGCCGCGGTTGATCCTGCGCAGTTCTGGGCAATGCAAGAGAAGGTCGACAAGATCTTCGAGATAATGCAAACACTAGGATCCGCAGCACCGCCCAGCTAGGCCATCCCCCCTCATGCCCCGACGAGTACAAAAGACGATCCTCGCCCCGAGGACCCCAAAACACGTTGGCCAGACAAAAGGGGAGCACAATCCAACCATGAGAAGCAAGACATTACAAGGAAATCTGCCTCCATAGCTCGCTCTCATGAGCCCAAAAACCATAGTAGGACGCATTAAACTACGCAGATCCCTACTAAAGAGAGGCTCGGCAAGCGGATGCCACCTCGTGTGGTCTCCGTCGCCGAGTCCAGCTTGGTGAAAGACCGCTCCGCACGGCCCAAGAAGGAGAAAGACACACGTAACATGGTCTCGGACAATAGGAATGCCGAGGAGCCCCGACAACGCTTAGAGGAGTTGGAGTGCAACCAAGTTCAGCGAAGCACGACACCTCCTGTAGATCAGCTTGTGCAGCCAGCCGCACCAACCGCCAAGGAACCGCCGTTTTCCCAAGAGATCGTAGATGAGGTACCTCCCATAGGGTGGTGGGCACTAGACCTGTTCATGGGCCGGGCCGGGCCGGGCTCGGGCCGGACTTTTGCTTTTTATTAACATAAATTTTATCAGGCCCGAGCCCGAGCCCGGCCCTCATAAAAAGCCCGAAGCCCGGGCTCGAGCCCGAAGCCCAACTTGGGAGTTTGAGCGCCGGTGCCCTCTGAGGATTGAGAGAATGGTGCTGTTGAGTTCGCCGATTCCTGGGAGTCTGAGAGTGAGAATAGAAACCCAGAAAGTGAGAAAATAGAAGATGAAAACAATGCCGGCTAGAGAGAGAGAGAAAGAGAGCTCACCGTGAGAGAAACGATCTAGATCTGGTGGTGCTAGCCGCCGGTGCCTGAGTTCGCAGAATGAAAATGGTGCGCCTGGGTTCTGGTGGCGCCGGTTGGAGAGAGAACTGAGAATGAGAAGAAAGAAGATGAAAACGGTGCCAGCTAGAGAGAGAGAGAGAGAGAGA
>NW_010729113.1:2341512-2363186 GCF_000365185.1 Nelumbo nucifera | reverse complement strand
GCCGGAAAGCGACGGCCCAGATCGAAGCCAATCCAACGGCCCACAGCCGCGCTAAACCGCACGTCTTCCGAAGCCAACCCGCGCACGTCTTTCCGAAATTGATGAGGCGTCGCGTACGTCCTGTCAAAGGACAGGTGTCAGCACGCATCTTCTCGAAACTGACAAGGTGTCGGCACATGTCTCCTCGCAATAAAAGCATCTGCAGCATAACTCCCGAACAACTACCGTCACGTCTCCCAAACGCGCGCCCTTTTTTGAAAATCAATTTAAAGCGAGCGCCCTCAGTACGGACCAAAACCCTCCTGCTACCTTACGAACTCTCCGCGCCAACAGGACCCTTGTCATAGGGAGTGGGGGGCAATTGATGAAGGGGAATTTGGCCCGACCTCGCAATCACCCGACACGTGGCAAAAGCAAGCAACTCGGGACAGCAGAGCGCCNACACGTGGCAAAAGCAAGCAACTCGGGACAGCAGAGCGCCCAAAACGAGCACCGAAAGTAACGGTCCAAGCTCACTACTGAGCCCGAACTCCACCAGACCGCTCTAATAGGAGCCCGAGCTCCCTACTAAGAGAGTTCCCTACTGGGAATCCGAGCTCCCTACTGGGAGTCCGAGCTCCCTATTAAGAGTCTGAGCTCCCTACTGAGAACCCGAGCTCCCTGCAAGGAGCATGAACTATCTCGGGTCCCAAGCCTGACAAAGCTGTGACCCGAGCTGGCCCATGGCAGCTCGGAACACTCCCCAAACCGAATTCAAGGCATCTTGCTCGCCACTCCAGCACTTCGCTTCTGAAACACCAGGCTGACCAAACGTACCTGACACCAAGGACGTCCGTATCCAAGGGCAACGCACTTGACTGATTTGGGATCTGACGCCTGACAACCGCACTTCAAACGGCCTCCTGCTACCGCCACTTGCCACCGTCGTTACTAGCCGCAGAGACGGCTCTGACAAAAGGAGCAGTGACGGTTCTGTCCGGCCAGAGGAAATGACATCCAAACTGGCAGGAGCTCAGAAATAATCATGCCCGATCTGACGGAAGCCTGGAAGTGAGTGCGCGAGGTGGTTATAAAAGGCTCCTACCCCCCAAGAACGAGGTATGCTAACTTTGCGCTATCTGGTCTATCTTGCCTTTGAAAGACTCTAACTTGAGCTTCGGGAGCTTCTTCTCCCCCTCCGTTTCAGGTCCCTGCCACTCAGTTCAGAGGCAAGATCGTTGACAGCTAAGATCGGCCGGATTGTGCATCATCAAGATGTAATCTTAACTTTCTTGAATAGAAGAGGCAAGGATTTGGGACTGTTTTTTTCTTTTTTTTTTGTCAACATTTGGATGGTTGATAAAGAAAATTAAATGACACTTGAAGGGCATTTGTGTCTTTTCAAATGTCACTTAATGGGCTGGGCTGATTAGCATCAGGTACTGGATTGGCACATTTTGAAAGTTCGAATACTAAATTATCGCATTTTAAAGTTTGATGACTAAAATGGCACTAGGCCCAAAGTACAGGGGATTAATCAAAAATTAGATTCCATTCATTTTCTTCCTCACTTGAAAATAGTGGCAAACAAAAACAAGAGAACCGCTAAGATTGTTCATGCTCTCTCTCTCTCTCTCTCCCCTCTCCTCCTCCTCCTCCTTGTTCCATAAACATATGATATCAAGGAAATGAACTTGAACACTAAAAAAAGGCACGCGCATATCTCTTTCTTGTATGGAACCCTTGCTCAGTAATTTCTTTCATGAACCCTTTCTCTTGACTAGCCGGCTTTTTCTTGTCTAATATACTCCATGTTCATGAGTTATAGGGTTTCTTTTTAAAGTCGAAGCCCTTTTGATTGTAGTTTTTGCTTCTAATAAAATTATGACGGAATGTGACTTCATTTCTCCTAACACTAGTTTCAAGGGTTTGGTACTATTTATTTCAACAATGTTTACTTCCCTCTGAATTTTTCCATTATCTCATTGCAAATACATGCATTTAATTTTTCGTCAATGTATTAAAATATTAATGTTTAAGTTAAAACTTAAATATTGAAATAAGATTAACAAAATATATAAAATAATAATGAGAAAAATAGATACTACAATAGTCAATAACACAAATAGTAAAAGTAAAGTAAAAATTTAATAATTAATTAAAAACCTTGTTATAATTACTAATAATACAATTACAAAATTAAATATAGTTAATTAATTAAGTAGATTTAATTTCTCTCAAATAATTTTTATTCATTAAATACTTAATTAATTAAGTAGAGTTGATAATTAATTGCTTAAATAATTGTGGCTAATTAATTAATGTTAAAAATTACTATTAATAACTGGTAATTAATTATAGTTAATTAATTACTAAACTTTTTGAAAAAGTAATTTAATTTTAAATTACCATATGTAATGAATTATTTAAATTATAATTATTATTTTAATTACTATATAAAATTATTTTATAATAATTATAGTTAAATTATTATTAATAATTACTTAAATTATTAAGTAAGCATATAATTATTAATTATACTAATTATTATTGAAATTTGTCATAATTTATGTAAATTATGTTACTTAATTAGTTATCGAACAGATTGAAAAGGTAAGTATGCATTAATGTTATAATTCAACTAGGCTAGAGTTGGGGTAAGGTCAGGTTGGGATCATGTTGTCAAAGGACTAGGCCGGGGTCTGGTTCCAAAAATTAAGAAATCCCAAACATTTAGGCCCGTGCCCAACCCAATGACCAAAAATCCAAGGCCAACCCATGTAAATTTATGGGCCTGGTTGGTCCAGACTTAGGTTGAGTTGCCTAAGTTGCACCCCTAAATATAGATCTTTTTTTTTAGTTTAGACCCATACTACATATGGCTCCATAAGTTTGATGCCAATATGGCTCCATATGTTATAGAATAGCTGTAATTGCAAATTATTTAAGAAGCCCGTGCTTTAAGTTACCTATTTACTTGGGTAACTTATTTATGTGGTTAAACAATTCTAATTAAATTAATTAAGTTGTGTAATTATTATTTGTAATTAATAATAAAAATATAAAAGTTATAATTTTAATCCATTTAAGTCATATTAAAAATTATAAAAAGAAATTCAAAATTGTTAATAATACAAATAGTAATATAATTTGTGTTAATTGAAAGTCCAATTAAATTACTAGTATTATAAATAAAATTAATTTTATAAATAAAATTAATAAAAATTGTAATCTTATAAAATTAATTTTGATATGAGAAATTTACTAATTTGTATTAATTTAAATTATGTTTAAAATAGTTACATTAATAAAGCTTTATAGTAGGCCTATAGCCTAACATGTCCCATGATTACACCTAATTAAGAATGTCATGGTGCTCTTTCTACTTCATTTTCTCTAAAAGAAAGTCTACACATAATACAAATTAGAGTATATGAGAATAAGAATGTCAACCCAATAACCCATAATCCATATACCAATTTCCAACTTAAATTAATGGTTCTTGAGTTTTGAAAATGTGTCACAAAAAATACAATTGAAAGACTGTGATACGACTTGGATTGGTATCAGGTTGAACCCTGTATGTTTAGGTGGGTCGGATGGATTTAACTCAACCCTAACCCAACCCTCCCATGCTTCCACTCAAACCTAACCCAACCTGATTGAATATTATGCAATTTTTGAACCTACCCTAACCTATAGGGTTCAAATCGATATCGACGCAACCCGGTCTTATAGTCTTTCAATTGTATTTTTTATGATACTTTTCGAATACTCAAGAGCCATTAATTTAAATTTAAAATTAGTTTATAGGTTCCAAGGTTTTGCAAACAAATCATATATTTTAAGGTTAGAGATTAGAAGTCAGACCAAATTACAAGATTACCCACCCAATGGGCAGGGGTTAGCCAAACCCGAACCCGGTTTTGGTTAAATTATTAAAACTCTAACCTAAACCTACACTCAGTTTGGGTTAAAACAAACATTGAACGAAAATCACAAACTTTAAGTTAGGGGTTAGAAGGCATACGAAATTACAAGAACACCCTTTATATGTGTATGGTATTATGATTTATGACTTGATGGGCCAAATCAGACAAAACTGCACTTGATTTTGGTTGAATAATCAAAACTCTAATCAGACCCTACACCCTAATAAGCCTGACCCTAACCTAACCATGTATGGGTGAATTAAGTTGAATTTACTGTTTAACTTGACCCATTGGCATCGTTATATGAAATTAGCCATTCTCACTAGGGATTCAATTTGGATTGTGGTTAGAACAACTAAACTTAACTAAAAAAAGTATGATACTTGAACTCGCTTGGATTGAATTGACTTAATTAGAAACGTCATTAGGCTCTTTCTACTTCAACTTTGCATAACAAGGCTTGTGTATTTCACAGGTCCCAACTAGTTGTTAATTAATTTTGGTTTTCTTCACCCACAACCATTGATTAATTTCAAATGGACTTATTAATTTCTTGGCTTCTATCTCATGTTAGGACAAGATGAAAACAATTAGTAAGGTCTGTGACATATGGGTCTTGGGCCCAGACCTAATATAAGGTTAAAGTCCAAGCTTGCCAACCTAAAGTGGGTTTGGACAGTCTTGGGTGGGCAATTCAGGTTTGGGGGTCTTTTACCTTTTTATTTGAGAACAAGTGATGTTTTTTCTTTGAATTTTAATTTGTTTATTTAGTTATATATAATCATTTATTTTATTTTTCATATATCATAATTACCTAAATACTATAAATATTTTATGATTTTTTGTTAAATTTTCAGTGGTCCTCTAAGCTTTTTTTATTAAGGCTCTGTTTGGAAGGAGTACAAATACAAATATGTAGAGTGCAAAATCTAGTATTTTGTATTTGTTTGTACTGTACGTATTTGCTTTTGTACTCATACCAATTTTTTTATTTATACTATTGCAAGTTGAATGGTCCCTCTTTGACTTTTTGACTATACTGAGCCTAATTGTTATATTATTTTATTTGTACTCTTTCATAAGGGATTAAGGAATGATGAAATTGAATCCCTCTTTGACTTGCTTTGTTGCCTTAATCAAGTTTGTTTGGATCCCTCCAAACTAGACAAAAGGGTGTGGGCTCCTAGGCCCAAAGGGACCTTTACTTGTGCTTCTTCAAGTCCATATCTTGGTCTTTTGTCCAACAACTTTTCCTGCCAAAAGAAATTTGATTCCCCCAAAGGTTATGGCTTTTTATTGAAAAGTGTACTATGAAAAAGTAAACATTCTAGATACCTTACAAAAGAGAAGATCTTTCCTCTATATTTCTTCCAACTAGTGTAACCTTTGTAGAGCTCATGGGGAAGATTGTTACCATATACTATATTATCTTGTCCATTTTCTGCAGACCTATGGGCTTGGTAATTATTCTTGTTGTTTAGGAGTAGTTGGAGCTTATCAACAAAAGTTTGCATAATCTTTGACCTCTCTACTTTCTCTTGGCCTACAAAAAGAGGGAGAATTATGTAGAGATGTGCTCAAGCAGCCCTGATTTGGATGTTATGGGAAGAAATGAATGATATAATTTTTAAGAGAAGGAAAAGGAGCAATCAAGAACTGAAAGGCTATGTGTTGCATAGGGCAATACTTTGGTTGAAGACTTTGGAAATTTTTCACCAATTATCACATAATGACTTTTAGAGAAACTGGTCAATAGTAGTGAGGTGTTCTTCCTTTAAGAACAAGATAGTTACAAGGTAGTATCCTCCGTTTGAAAGCTCACCGAAGCTAAATTTTGATGGAAGTAGCTTGGGTAACCTAGGGTTATTTGGAATGGGAGAGTGTTTTGAGGAATGAGATTGGAAGATTGTTTTGCTTTACTCGGGTCTTTTAGGATTCAGAGATTCTATTAGGGCAGAGCTATTACCTTCTGTACAAAGGGTGCAATTTGCAAATCAATTGGGGTAGAACATTTAATAATTGAAGGGGATTCCAAGGTGGTAATGGGCTGATTGAAAAACCGTGAAGATGCTATATGGTGCTACAAGAATGAAATGAAGAAATTTAATTGGTTGACAAGAAATATATTGGTTTTTATACAAAGGGTGAGGAGATCAACAAATACTTTGGCTGATGTGTTATCCAAACAAGGGGTAAATAGGAAAAAATTGTTTTGGCCTCAACTTTGATTTCTATAATTTATTCCTAGTTCACTTGTAATCTTCTAGGAGGGGCCGCACTTCGCGCCTCTCTATGGGATGTCGTACAAAATTACAATTATAATCCAGCTTGTGAATTAATAAAATTTTACTATTACTCATAAAAAACATATTCATTCTATTATATATATATTATATACATTAATATATATTATTAATAATGCAATTAAACTTAATTTATACTTTGATCTGGTTTCTAAAATTTACAAACCCGACTAAACCAGAAAATTAGTATATGCTATCAACCAAATCAAAAGAACCAAGCCGCCAATTTAGTTTGGTTTTGTGCTGTTTGATGGCGTGCATAAACTTTCATTTGGGTGAAACCGGATTCAGTAAGTGCAAGGTCCGTTCTAACAACCTTTATAGTCTTGCGTCGGGAATATCTCCCATGAAATAAAACACAGAAGTACGGAGATGTTCCCAATGCAAGGCTGTAAAGTTCAAACGAGTCTTGCATTGATTGAATCTCTGTTTGGGTAAAGAACTCACCAATATTGGCATGTGTCTTTGTGGCTTTTTTTTTTTTTACACATTAAATAAAATATAGGGTAAATTTCTTAAACTACCCTTATGGTTTAGCAAATTGAGTAAATGTACCCTTACTATTTGAAAATTGATTAATACTACCCTTAGTGTTTCTGACAATTAACTAATACTTCCCTTCCCGTTAAGGTTCCATCATAAACTGCTTACATGTGCCATCACATGATTATTATAATTTAAAAAATACCCAATTTACCCTTTTCTGTTCAAAAATACCCTTTTTGTTTTAGAGAGACAATTCTGGTATTAGCTTGAGAGGGAGAGAGGGAGGGGGCTCAAAGTTGGTTATCTCTGACACCGGCACCGGCATCTGCATCAATGTATCAACATGAGAAGGAACGAAATGAGAGAATGTTTCTCTCTCTCTCTGTGCTTGGTATGCTGCCTTTTGTGCATTCCCTTCTCTTGGAAGACCCTGCGGGATTGACTGGTTTGTAGGAAGAGGAGCCATATTGGAGAAATACTCATTTGACACGACCCCCCACTCCAATGGCAAGCTATGAGCAAGCGGTAGGTTTTACTTTAAGTGCAGAATTCCCTATAAGAAGCTCCATTAGTTTACCTGGTGCAGGAGCAGGCCACGCAAGAAGCAATTTGCTTTAGAGCTCTCTTACCAATGTAAAAAAAAAAGAGGACTTGAACACATTCGAGAATGGACAATAAGACAAAATGATCACAGACTTTTGCTCTCCTCCTCGTTTTAGCCTCTCATCCAATGGGTAACACTCCTTAATGATCCGACCCTGCTCAAGATTGAACCTAATGATACAAAAAGCGACACCCCATCGCTTCAAAGATTTTGGGTCAACCTTACAACCGGATTCTGTCTTCAACAAGAAAGAAGGAGACCAACTCATCTCACTTCAGTCTAACACCATATATCATCGATTGAATACGTTGACAGGATTTAATAGAAGACCTAATCCTAACATCTTTGGTTACCTATTAAAAACGTTATGGGTTTTGAACGTCTCGGAGGGTTCGCAAGATAAGATCTAAGGAGGGTGTTTTGTTTACCTGAATCAATGCTTCAATCAAGATCGGAAAACAAAAGCTCGACAATGGATCAACTACAACCACAATACATGAGAAATGCCCTTTCTTCTTCTTTTTCTTCCGTAGAAATGGAGATTGTGGCAACATGCTCACTAAAATCACTGGCAACAGCGGTAACCACCGACGAAGAACAGCGTGGATCTGCCCTTCTCCTTTTTTTTCCTGTGCGTTTTGGCCGGACCAAGCAATAGATCGAGCAGCGGCGGATCTCCCCTGTCGTCTTGTTGAATCTCTCCTAGAGCCGACAGATTCGCCGCTGCTCTCCATCGCTTGGTCTGGCCAAAACACAGCAAAACAACGGCAGATTTCCTGTGTTCTGTTACTTTGTCCGTGAACCCAATAACGATGGAAAAAGGAGAGGGAAAGAGAGAGGCCAATGGGGAAAAATAATGAGAGAGAAAAATAAGGATTGAGAGAGAAACAGATTTAAAGGGTAAAATAGTCATTTTATCTTTTTGTTAACGGAAAATTAAGGAATATTAATGATAAGAGAAATATTAGTCAACTATCAATAGAATTAACATTAATCAATTTTCAAACAATAATAATACACTTAAGTCAATTCACTAAACCATAAGAGAGTAGTTTAACAAATTTACCCTAAAATAAATTTGCATTTCGTTTGGTAGAGTACTGGATCTGATTCGTGTGAATATACCTGTTCCATCCATCCAATTGTATAAGGTTCGAATTCAGAATTTCAGATTGCCTTGTTCGGTTCGTATTCGAATTCGAATCGGATAACCGGATCATTTTATAAACCATTTGTTTGCAGCCCTAGCCCCGTATTGATTACAGGCGGTCAGGGGGTCGTTACTCCCAATTTTACGATCTACAACCCTCGCAAATGCAGTGAAGTCTAAGGTTATCTGTGTCGAATTGCTGACACTTCCTCGTCGTCACGGTGGAGTAGGTTTTGGTGTTCACTTCTCCACTTTAATGGCGAAGAAGTACGTACGAGAGAATGTTCCTCTTTCCAGATTCGGCGTTTTGGTCGCGCAGTTAGAATCAATAGTAGCTTCTGCATCTCAACAACCTCCAGATGCTCTGCTCTGCTTCGATCTACTTTCGGATCTTATTTCTTCCATAGACGAAGAACCTAAGGTGAACTTTTCTGTAATTCATCTGTTTCGTACACCCAACTTATTCGGATCCGAAATTCTTTCAGCTTTCCATTTGGAGTTTTCGCCATGATCCAGTACAGGTGTTTGTTTAACATCTGTACTCGATTCCATTGTCAGAAGGTGATTTGGAAATTTATCAATTTCAGGAATCCATCATCCTGTGGCAAAGGAAATGCGAGGATGCTCTGTATTCATTGCTCATTCTTGGGGCTCGTCGGCCAGTAAGACATTTGGCATCATTGGCAATGTCGAGAATTATATCTGAGGGTGACAGCATTTCGGTATACTCTAGAGTAAGCAGCCTCCAAGGCTTTCTCTCGGACGGGAAAAGAAGCGAAGCCCTTCATGCTGCTGGTTAGTACCTGTATTAAGAACTGTCGTTACGCTCTTTATTCTCGCATTTTTTTAATTGCGAATTGCCTGTGAACTTCTTATATAAAACCTTACTCTATGTTTTGGAGGAGTTTTATGTTTTAAAATGTTCATGCCTACCCCCTCCTAAAATCTTTCAAGCCACTAATATGGACACAAAACATTTCATCAACTTGACCACTCCAGAAAATATTCTTTATCCACCCTGTTGTTTGTTGTCTAAGTGTAGGATTTCAATCATTTTACATCATGCCAGAACCATGGCCTTGACGTCAATTACACCCTACACGATTGTTACGTCATTGAAAGATAAAGTTGGTTGGGATTGGGAGCTCTGTTGTCAGTAAATAAATGCTTTTTTTTTTTTAACAAGAAGGAGAGAACTATACAGAGAATGCAAAATTAATACCTGAAAACTCCTGCTATCTTTAAGCCCTTTTTAAAATGGATAACCATTAAACTAAAAGCCAATCCCAGCCCATGGATACCCTTGGAAATGGGCACAAGCCTAAAAACATCCTTTTTAATTTTCTGTTACCGAAGGCCCAGCAATAGTCTTTTTCTACATCTAGTGGATGTATCTAAAGAGACAAATCCCAACAAAAAAAATTACATTTCTAACTTCAAAACATCTTCTTGGCCAAGATGTGAATGTATATGCTAGCCTCATCGATATTGAGTGAGAGAGACAACAATGATCTCTTATCAGTTTGAAGGAAATATTTTTGTTGTTTATGAGAAATGAAGGAAGAAAGTGACAAGGTTGCAATGTAGAAGTAGATATGTAACGTTTCCGTTATAATACTTGCAAGTTGCAACATGATACATCCATTTAGCACAACATATTCCATTATGGATAACGTGATCAACCATTAAAATCTTATGAAGCATTATTGGGCAAATGAAACCCCAATTGTTTAAACCATATTTCCTCGAACAATTTCAAATTGGAGACCTTTGTTTCAGTTGACTCTCGTGTGATCTAATAGAAGGCTCTCTTCCATTGCTTGAAGACATGCATCTTCTAATCACTAAAGCATGAGGTCAACTGGCGAAGTTTTCTAATATGGAGGAAGTGTTTGTAAGAGATCAAGTTTTCTAGTTGGATAGATGAATCAAGTTTTCCAATCATGGTATCTTCTAATCACTAAAACATGAGACTAAGTTTTCCAATTGGGTCCAAAAAATGCCCAATCTCTTCCTTGATAAACTGGCATAAATTTGTGGCCAATGTGCATGGTAGAGGAATGGATGGGGTGCTGAATTATCTATTAGAGAAACATTGGAATCCCCTTGAGGGCAGGAAAGGTCTGCAAGTGGGGGAGGTGGCATTTTGGTTTCAGAACTTTCTGATATAGTTTGCAGATTCTTGTCACATTGTCTTTCCTTGAATACAATTGTTGGGCATGCTCCCAAATTTCCTTGGCAGTGTCCAGAAAAATGAGATTAACACTGAGTAACTTTGAGCTTAATGGTAGTTGACTGAGTGTTCATAAAGTCAGATTGCACTACTACAACAGACTTGGAGCTATTACTAGAGGCTTCCATAGGGAGAATAAGACACCAAACAGCAAGGAATAACAACTTCAATCACCAACCACAAGAGGTAAAAAGCACTACAATAACTTTAAGCCCAAAACAAGGTTACTACAGTACCTTTCTACAGTAGTTTGTAGCCCTAAAAACAACAAAACTCACGCCGCCACTTGTAGGGAATCTAAAAAACTCCACACCATAGGAATTGAGTTCCCACACCACAACACACCAAACTAAACAACACACACTGTCGAAAAGCAGCCGCACTACACATTACCTGTACTCATGTCTAGGGCTGCAGCAAGGGAGGCTTAGTACACCATCACAAATACCTTAAACCAGCCAACTTAAGGCACCGAAGCCTCTTTTCTGAAGGGACGATGAGTCCTTTTAAGTCCCTTTTGCTGCTTGTCTCGAAAAGGAGTTCTTAACTCCTAGGGCGCAGAAAAGAGGTGTGAACAGTGACAGTCGAGTTCACAGCTCTGATATGATATTACAACTAGAGAATAAAGGGAGAAAAGAGGAGAAAAAGAAGGGAAAATGGTCGAGAAAGCTGTCTTGTACAGTAGGGAACAAGAAACAAGGAAAATAAGAGAGAGGAAGGGTCTAAAGGAACTAGTTTCTTCTCCTTATTGACCTGCACTGTTATTCGCTTCTTTAGAACATGCCAAAGTTAAAAAATGCCCCTGTTAAGTGATTCTTAACAGGGGAAATACAATTCTATATTGAGAGACTAAAATGCCTCTTATGAGCATACATTTCAACAATCTCCTCAAGGAAGTCTCAGTCCACAAGATAAGCATTAGCTGAATCCCCTTAAATGACTAGAGACGATTTCTGATTGTTTTGTTACATAAATGCATGCCCATTTGGAGGGCTTGCACCTCAGCCTCAGAAATCAGCATCTCCAAGGGGGTGTTATTGAAGGCCAGAAAGGTAGTTTCTATAACTTATAAGAAAAGAGGTTGCTTCCATATGTCTTGAGTAAAACTCCTCCAATACTGGTTGGACCTTGGTTGCATCTTCAGCTGTTTGAAATCTCCATTTTGGAGTGAGATGGGTTACTCTCTATAAGGTGGTTCTCAAGGTGAGGTCTAGAGAATTTCAGGTGGGTTCTTTTTTTGGCCAGTAATCAATGGAATTTCATTTCATTATAAGGAAGAAAAATAGTACAGATTAAGATCAATTTTAGACATATGAGAAGCAAATCTTTTCAAAAGTTACAAAATTATTCCAATCTGCCCACAAAAGTTGATCCCTATGTACCACCCCTTGTTTTGCCAAAGTAGCAGCCATCCCATTTTCTGTTCTCTTGACCCACTTGAAGCTTGCCTCGGGATCCTTTACTAAGCTCTTTATTTCTCTAATTAGATGTCTGAACTTCCACACACCTGGATTGCTGTCATCCATTCAGGAAATTACTAATTTTGGATCACCTTCTATTTCCAAGTTCTTAAACCCCTGCTGTTTTGCTAGTTTCAGGCCTTGTAGTAAGTCTGTTATTTCTTCTCTTGCCAAGTCCCCAACTTCTATCAGTCCTGAAAATAGGGTTTTCACTTTCCCTTCATCGTCCCTGAACCATCCTCCTATTCATGACAGCCCAGGATTTCCTAAAGAGTTTCCGTCAAAATTTCAGGTGGGTTCTCCCTCAAATTGTTGCTTGAAATTCCTATAAATTCATCAATGGTTAACATCCAAGATAGGAGGAAAAGAACTGTAGTGAGAATGGGCCGAATGGGCCTCAGTGTTCTTTATTTCTTTTAGGTAGTATTTAAAAGTTATGTTTCTTAGTCATGGGCCTTCTTTTATTTTCTTTAATTATTTCTTTAGTACTCAAACTTGGAATTATTAATAAAAGTGATGAAAGGGGGCTAGAGAGAGAGGTCTGAATTCTTCTTTTCTCTCTTCCCTTCTTTTCTTCTTCCACAACCTATTGCTGAGACTTCTTTCTTCTTTTTTCTCTTTCTATCTTTTCTTCTTTTCTTGCATTATCTGAATCACTGTAGGTGTAATTCAACTTGGTATCAGAGCAGGTTCTCACTTTTGACTTTTTTCTCCTTTCTTTGCCCATACATAGTGTGTATGGAGAACTGATCGGTTAATCAATATGCATCCCAGTTAGGAAGGTTTTTGGAGAGTTTTGTGGAGGTTTTTCATCCTTAGTTGAAGCCCAGGACAGGTTCTTGGAGCTTTTTCTTGAAAATCCTAGATAACTGGAGAAAACTTGTTATAGGTCGTAAAGATAGTTTTAACCAGGCGCTTTGAGACCAGAGGTAAGCCTTTTGATTTCTATTAGGGGCAGTTTTGGTTGGATTGGATTTTGGAACCTCTGG
Source organism: Nelumbo nucifera (assembly GCF_000365185.1). The sequence goes on along the minus strand of NW_010729113.1, from coordinate 2,350,050 downwards.
AAGGGTTGGTTAAAGTTCTATCTTTCTTCCCATCCCATAGGACCCTGTGAAACCCTAATTTTGGAGGGTTGAAAGGTTGGTCTTTGCTTAACACAGTAAATCTAGCCTAGTAAAGCTCTAATTTGATTTTTGTTTGCATCCGTTTACTCAATGGTGCAAACTGGAGGAGAGACCAAATATTCCACAGATTTCGGGTTTGGACATGGTGGGTTAGTGGAGAATCTTTTTGGGGCTATGACTACTATGAAGCTAGACGGGACCAGTTATTTAGCTTGGTCTCAATCTATTAAGATACATGTGTGTAGTAGAGGAAAATGGAGTTATATTACTGGGAGCAAGAAGAAACCGGAGGAGGATGATCCTACCTATGAAAGGTGGATGTAGGAAAATTACACAGTAGTGGGTTGGTTAGTGAAATCTATGCAACCACACATTAGTAAGCATTACTTGTGGATGGAAACTGCAAAAGAAATGTGGGATAGTGTCACAGAGACCTATCCCCAAAAGCTTAATGTTACTTGGGCCTATAAATTGAAGCATGATGTGAATAATCTTAGATAAGGGGAGAAACCCTTAGCAGCCTACTTCTCTTTGCTGAAATCTCTTTGGCAAGAGATTGATTTGACGGAGACTGTTGTTTGGGGTTGCACAAAGGATGCAGAAACATATAGGAGGTTGATTGAGAGAAATCGGGTCTTTGAGTTCCTCACCGGACTCAACTCGGAGTATGATATTGTGAGGCAGAATGTTTTAGCAAAGGATGAGGTGACTTTGTCTAGGCATATGCTATGGTGAGCAGTGAGGAGAGTAGAAGACAGGTTCAGCCTGTTGAGTCGCAGGTTGATCACTATGCTAATGTTGGGATGAAGCCGAAGGTTAACACTGGGAAGAAAGATGTTATCTATGAATACTGCAAGAAGCCTAAACACACTAAAGACACATGTTGGAAGCTGTATCCAGAGCTCGTTCCTGCCAAATTCAAGAGAGAAAATGGTGGAAAAAGGTGGAAATGCAAATGTAGCCACCTCTTCACAAGGCCAACAAGGACAGGGTGGAGAGAAGTCAATGGGAGAACAGCTTGCAGCCGCTAGGGCTGAATATGAGAAGTTTGGCCGAATCATCAGTCATTTGGAGTCCACTGCTACAACTCCTTCAAAGATTGTTCCTTCCTCTGCATATGCTCACTCAGGTATTCGTGCCACTGCACATCATGCTTCTGTCTCAGGTACTCATAAAACCTCTTGGATAATTGATTTTGATGCTGACCATATGGCCAGTGTTTCACAGTTATTCACTTCTTACCAACTTCTTTCTGGCCGGGATAAGATATCCCTCGCTGATGGCTCCCTAGCCCCTATCATGGGAAAGGGAGACATTAAGACCTCTAATGCCTTGACTTTATCATCTGTCCTTCATGTACTTAAACTTAATACCAATTTGCTTTCAGTTAGTAATTTGACTAAATCTTTGAATTGTAGTGTGACCTTTTCTTTCCATCATATTGTGTTTTTTAGGACATGGAATCTCAGAAGGTGATTGGGAGTGGCCATGAGGCGAATGGGATCTATCAATTAGACATGCCTGAGCAGAGCCAAGTACAAGCTAAGAGAATTGCATTTGTTTCAGAGTCCACTAGTTGTATTATATTATGTCATAGTTGTTTGGGTCATTTGTCCTTTTCTTCATTGAGTCAGTTGTTTCCAGAGTTATTTAAAGGAATTAGTCTATCGAGTCTTCATTGTGAGCCTTGTGAGTTCTCAAAGCATTGCAAGAGCACTTATCCTTCAAGTAATAAAATATCAACTATTCCTTTTAATATTGTTCACTCTGATGTATGAGGGCCTTACCTTTTACCATGTATGGGTGGGAATATATATGTCATCTTGTTTATTGATGATTTTTAATGATATACTTGGATTTACCTTATGCGTTCTCGGGCTGAAGTGCCTAAACTTGTGCAATAGTTTCATGAACGCATACTCGCTCAGTTTAACACCTGCATCAAAATATTTCGGTCAGACCATAGTCCTCAAGGTGCCCTTTGAGGCTCGCCTCGCCTAATCGCCAAGCAACTTTGTACTATGTATTGTAAAATATTTTTTTGTTCTTTATTTTTTGACATTGTAATTATAAAATAGGCACTATTACACTAAAATATTCATTTTGTGTGTTTATATACTAATTTGTTTTCATTGTTTTCTTATTTGTTAGGATTTAATCAATACAAACATTGCTAAATGCTGTATTGAACCCTCAAAGACTTTAAAACCTGAACTACTTTTAAAAAAAATCCATCGCCTAGGCGACGCTTAGGCGCCCGCCTAGGCGACTAGGCGACAAGGCGCTCCTCTGACACCTAGCCTTGCCTTGGCGCCTTGAAAACTATGGGTCAGACAATGCTAAGGAATATTTTGAGAAGGACCTTACCTCCTATCTTGAGAAGTTTGGGGTTATTCATCAGAGTTCTTGTGCCCGCACTCCACAACAAAATGGAGTAGCGGAGAGAAAAAACAGACACATTATGCAAGGAGCATTCGTTTTGCTACCCATGTTCCTGTGAAGTTTTGGGGTGATGCAGTTTTAATAGCTACTTACCTTATTAACCGGATGCCTTCTCGAGTCTTGGGGTTAGCATCTCCTTTTGGAGTCCTCTTTCTTGATGTTGAGGTTTTCTCTATTCCTTTGAGGGTCTTTGGTTGCACTTGTGATGTCCACATTGCCAGTTCCAAAGGACATAAGTTTGACCCCAAGGCTCAGAAGTGTATCTTCCTTGGTTATGCCTCCACACAGAAAGGGTACTATTGTTTTGATCCCATTAGTGACACCCAGTTTGTTTCCAAGGATGTCACCTTTGTAGAGTTAATTCCTTTTTATAGCCATCCTTTTGAGGGGGAGAGATCTCTCGACTTGTTTTCTTTATCCCTTTCTTTGCCAACTCTAGTTGAGTCTTGTGTCGAGCCCTCCGCAGTTATCCCCATTCCCGTGGAGGGATCCTCTCCTTTGAGGTCTTCCCCTCCTGCTCCTCACTCTCCTCTTGCTAGTCCTCAAGTTGTTTCCACTCATCCTATTCTCCAGAGGTGGTACCAGCGACAAGCGCTAAGGCAAACACAGGTTGATCCCATACCTCCAATTGAGTATCAAGCGCTCCCGATTACTGAAGAGAGGACATGTCCATCACCTCCACCAACACCCTCGTTTCCATACCTTAACCTAACCATTTCTTTGAGAAAAAGTAAGAGGAAATGTACAACTCATTGTATTTCCAAACACCTTTTCTATATCTTATTGTCCCCATCCTACTTTGCCTTTCTAGCCTCCATTTCCTCTCAATCCATCCCAAAGTTTGTTTCAGAAGCTTTAGCCACACCAGATTGGAAGGATACAATAAGTACTGAAATAGAAGCCCTTCATAAAAACAATACCTGGGATATTATTGATTTGCCAGCTGGGAAGGAACCTGTTGGGTGCAAGTGGGTTTTCACTATCAAGTATCGTGCAGATGGGTCAATTGAGAGGTATAAGGCTCAGCTTGTTGCCAAGGGATATATCCAGGTATATGGGGTAGATTACACTGAGACCTTTTCTCCAGTTGCTAAGATGATTTCGGTGAGAGTTCTTTTATCCTTAGTAGTGAAATATGATTGGCCTCTATATCTATTGATGTTAAGAATGTATTCCTGAATGGTGATCTCACTAAAGAGGTATATATGTCCCTTCCTCCTGGTATATATGACAAGGAAATGCAGGGTAAGGTGTGTAGATTGAAGAAATCACTTTATGGCTTGAAGCAATCTCCATGTGCTTGGTTTGACAGGTTTAGGGCTGCTCTTGTTCAGTTTGGCTACACTCAGACTCAATAAGATCATACATTCTTTGTTAAGAGAAAAGACACTTTGGTGACATTTCTTATAGTTTATGTAGATGATATTGTGGTTACTGATAGTGATATAGAAGAAGTTAGTGCTCTCAAGAAATTTCTCAATTCTGAATTTGAAATTAAAGATTTAGGGGAGTTGCGGTATTTTCTGGGCATTGAGGTTGCTAGGTCCAAGGAAGGTATCTTTATTTTTCAACTGAAGTATGTGCTAGATCTTCTTACTAAGATTGGAAAATTTGGTGCTAAACCTGCCTCTACCCCTATTCATATTTATCATAAACTCTCAGCTAATGATGGAGAACTTTTACTTGACAGGGGAGTGTTTAAGAGATTACTGGGGAAACTTCTTTATCTATGTATGACTTGTCTAGACATTTCATATGCTGTGTCATCAGCCAGTTCATGCATGCTCCTAGAGACACATATGGCTACTGCAGAAAGGGTGTTATGCTACCTAAAGGGAACCCCCGGGCAGGGTATATTGTTTGCTAAACATGGACACATTAAGGTAGAAGCATATACAGATGCTGATTGGGCAGGAAATGTGGATGACAGGAGATACACATCAGGATATTTTGCTATGGTAATTGGAAATATTGTTTCTTGAAGAAGCAAAAAGCAATCAGTGGTTGTTAGATCTTCAGTTGAGGTAGAGTATAGAGCTATGGGCCATGGTGTTTTCGAGTTGTTATAGCTTAGATTTCTCCTTTATTAGATGGGCGTTTCATGTGACGAGCCACTGATGTTGTATTGTGATAACCAAGCTGCTATTAACATTTCTCACAACCCAGTTCAGCATGATAGAACTAAGCACATTTAGGTAGACAAGCAATTTATATGGGAGAGAGTGGCTTTAGGAGAGGTGTGCCTACCTTTCATTGCATTAGAAGAGCAACTAGCAGACTTTCTAATTAAGAGAGTCCCAAAGGCAAAACTTCAACATTATGTAAGCAAGCTGGGCATGATTGACATCTATGCTCAGCTTGAGGGGGAGTGTAGTGAGAATGGGCCTTCATGTTTTTTGTTTCTTTTAAGTAGTATTTAAAGTTACGGGCCTTCTTTTATTTTCTTTAATTACTTCTTTAGTGCTGGCCACCCCATTAAGGGCATCCAAGTAATTGTACTCAGACTTAGAATTATTAATAAAAGTGATGAAAGGGGGCTAGAGAGAGAGGTTCAAATTCTTCTTTTCTCTCTTCGCTTCTTTTCTTCTTCTACAACCTATTGCCGAAACTTCTTTCTTCTTCTTTCTCTTTCTCTCTTTTCTTCTTTTCTTGCATTATCTGAATTACTATAGGTGTAATTTTCAACTAGGTTTATTAGAGTCTGAAAGGATGGGTTTGTTGAAATGAGAGATTCTGCATTTCTAATTTGATGGTACTATGGCAAAACCTTTAAGGGTCATTTGAGTAATTTCACATACATCAAATTGCAATATACAAAGGGATTAAATATCTTAGCTCAATTCAACTCTACTCAACTAAACCTTGTTCCAATTATACATGAATCTTGTTCAACTATTCCATTGTGTTCAGTGCTATTGAAGGCATTATTTTTTAATCCAAATAATATTTAATAAATTAGAACTCAAATAAGTGGGTTGGCTAGTCTGCTAGCCAAATCATTAAAAATAAAAAAGTATCCCGATTGGGAGTTCCCTCTCTTTAAGTGGGAGGGACAGGTGTTCTTTACCTAGGAGGAGGAGGTAGTTATATTAGTACCCCACTCCCTATTTAAGCTCCTTAAGGGGAAGCTAGAAAAACAGAGAGAGACTCTTCGGAGAAAATTTTCACAAGAGATTCTTAAGAAAAGCAAAGATAAGGAGAGAAGAAAAGAGAAGTGCTTAAGGGAAGGCAAGGAAGGAAAAGTCTCACTAATATAGGTAGAAAAAGGAAAGTCCTCTCTGTGAATACTTCCTATTTATGCCTTCTGCTATGTATCCTTCTTTCTCTCTCTTTTATTTTTACTTTTGAAAAAGGAAATAGAGGGAAATAAACCATCTACAATCAGGTGCCTCTACTTGGTTGATTATGGTCTCTCTTTCAAGACAAAGTTAGGGATTAAACCATCTATAGTCTAATTCTCAAAGGCTGATTATGGTTCCCTTCAAAGGAAAATGAAGAGTAGAGGGAAATAAACCATCTACAACTAGGTGCCTCTACTTGGTTGATCATGGTCCCTCTTTCAAGACAAAGTTAGGGTTTAAACCATCTACAGTCTAATTCTTGAAGGCTGATTATGGTTCCCTTCATATGAAAATGAAGAGCAAAGGGATGAAAATCGTCTACAATCAAATATTCAGTTTGATTGACTACGGTTCCCTTTTTTGTATGCAAAAATCCAAGGATTAAGGCTGTCTACAATCAGAATTCATCTGATTGACTATAATTTATTGTGAAGAAAGGAACGGGAGGGAGATTTTCTTTGTATTAAAAAAAAGAGAAATATATTGCTGTATAGTTTCTCAATTGTATTTTCTTTTTCTTTCTTCCCATTCTTGTACACTTGATGTAAAAGAAAAGCAAATGAAAAGTTCTTTTTAAGTACCTTATTGTTCTTTTCTTTTGTTCTATGCATCCATTTCTCCAAGTCAGAATCAAAAGGTGTTCGCTACTTTCTTGTGGAGATGTAATTAAGGGGAACAATCCGTATGGTTCCCTGAATGGGCCTTACCCAAAATAATAAAAACTCAATCACTTGATTGAGTGAATTATGTTGCATGAGAATTTATTAAAATTTTCACACCAACAAGTGCCAATGTTCATTATCTATTATTGAATTGCAGGCCCTTGAACCATTTCTCAACTCTCACTATTTAAACTCATGTCCTTTTTGGTCTTCCCTTTGCTCTTTAAACCTTCCATCTTGTGACAGATTACTTTCTTGTCACTGGTCCTGTTGATGTTATTATTTGCAGATGACCAAACTATTTTAGTCTACTTTTCGTCATTTTAGCACCTATCAGAGTTACTTTGAATAAGTTCATTTGTGATCCTATCCTTTCTATTTTTCCCACTCATTCATCTCAACGTCTTTATTTTCGTTACATCATTTTTCTGAACATGTTGAAATGAATGAAATCTTTAATCTAACAAAATCGCCACCCCTTGGTGATTTTGGTGTTAACTTCTTTGGTTTTGTTTATGTTGTGATTTCTTCTTTGGTTCTGGTTTAATTTTCTTGTTATTATTTTATAGGAGCAGCACAGTGCTTGGGGGAATTATACCGACTTTTTGGGAGAAAAATTACTTCAGGTTTACTTGAAACAACAAATATTGCAGCAAAACTGATGAAATTTTATGAGGTAGTATTCTAATTCTTTCCCCTCCCTATTTTTCTCTCCTCATGCTCTTTGGTTACTTTCAGTTTTTGCATCTTTTACTTACATAATTGGATTTTTGGCCCTCTTTATTCTTTTGTATGAAAAGTGTTTCATAACCTTTCATTTTTTATCTGGTATATTTTAAATTTTGGATCACTGGATATTTTTCCCATTTTTTAAGACTCGGCCCGGACCAGATGGTTGGACTATGAAAACCGTGAACCAGTGGCCTTTCTGTGTCCCAGTTAAATGACAGTTTTGGTGGGTTGGACAGGCAAACCACGCAGTTAACCGGTAAAACTGGGACCCAGAGAGCATTCCAGTTTTTGCTCAGGTCTGAGTCTTAAAACATTGATTTTCTTCCATTACCACTCATGGGAAGATGATTTCTGTTCTCTTCTGCCTCCTCACTGATGTTCTTACATTTGAGCTGGTTTTGAGCAAGGATCTTCTTTATGATGTTCAAAAAGATAGGGGACATGCAAATCAAATAAAGCTTAAGGATGTTACCTGAAATACTATTATTTATTTATTTATTTATCTTTTGATTGGAAGTTAACTGAGGCACTATTATGCACTTGGGAGTCAAAATAAAAGGGAAATGTGTGCAAAAAGTAAGAGAAGGGGTGTCTATAGCTCACAAAAATTTGATTCAGTTTGTTTTTCATCCTTTCCCCCTTGTATTGTGTTTTTTTTTTTCAGATTCATTAGATTAAAACAAAGAGAGATAAAGGAAGAGATAAACTCTTCTAGTTCTCCCTCAATAGATAAATCATGTTACAAGTACAACAAAGCCCAAAATAGATGATTCCTTCCCACCCCCTGTTTAGCCAATGCATCAGTGAAGAAGTTAGCATCTCTTTCTTCCTTGTATTGTTAAGAGTAACATATGTCAAATCAGAATGTAGAAAAGGACTAAGAGGACAAAATGCCCTCACTTGACAAAACTAATGCTAAACTTAACATGTACAAAAATGACTACCCAACAGAGAAATGCTGTCCCGTCAAAATATAACCTAGTTGAATGTCTTAAAATCCTTTGACGTGAAGGTCCAGTTCATTACAAAGGAAAACTAAGAGAAGAGCATAGGGAATGCAAGCACATATATTTTTGTTTTTCCATGAATTCTGTTTTCAATTTTCTTTTGTCTTAAAGTCACTTGAATTATGAGTTTGCAGAGAAGCATATAGTCAGTCGAGGCATTAATTCCACATTCTTGGCCCTAGTTTCAAAGAAAGCTGATGCTCTCCATCCTAAAGATTTTAGGCCAATTAGTTGGTGACTAGTATTTATAAAATCCTGGCCAAGGTCTTGTCTTTAAGGATTAAAGAAATCCTC
>NW_010729113.1:2286424-2339172 GCF_000365185.1 Nelumbo nucifera | reverse complement strand
TACAATGGGTTGGGAGATCAGCTAATGCTTTTGCTGATGTCTTGGCAAAACAAGGGATAAATAGGGAAACATTGTTCTGGGCACAATTGTAACTATTGTTTTAATTTAAACATTCATGTTTTCTCTGTTGTAGTTTGTCTATTTGCTGTTTGGAGAGGCTGCTCCTCGCGCCTCTAAGGGGATCTTCTTGTATCTATTCATTATTTTAATGGAATTGATGTTATTTATCAAAAAAAAAAAGTCACTTGGATTATGTATTCAAAAAGTATTTTTGTTTTTCTCCTTCCATAAATTATATTTTCTTGGTCTATCAGTTATGGCTCTTAAGTTATTTTATTTTCACCAAAAACCAAAATGCTTGGTCAATAGAAAAGCTTTTTATTGATCTGATGAACCTTCTATTTTTTACCATGATGTATGGAATTTTTCTCATACTCCTATTTGAACTTTTATTCTTTAAAACCTTCACTGTTAACAACATTTTATTTTGATTGTTGTGGAGTTGATGTACTGAAGAGTGTATGGTTCTTCTGTTGGAATTCTTGTTTTCTCTTTTCCTTCAAAATTGGTGTCGTTTTTGTTCCTAATGAAAGTTGTAAGTGGTATACTTCATTTTTAGTTAATAATTTACTTAATGGTTTTGTAGTCCAAAGTTGATATCTTTTGATACCAGATGGTTATTCATTCTCATCTTACTATTTTTTCTTCTTTCTTCTTATTCTTTTTTAAAGTTTTGCATGCATATATTTGCAATTTCAGGACTTTGTGAGACAAGAAGCTCTACAAATGCTCCAGAGTGCATTGGAAGGTTCAGGTGGTAATGCTGCTTCTGCAGCATATTCTGAGGCTTATCGTCTCATCACGAGGATAGGTGTTGGGGATAAGTCATTTCTTGTTAGAATTGCAGCTGCTAGATGTCTGAAGACATTTGCCAACATAGGGGGACCTGGTCTGTCAACTGCAGAGCTTGACAATTCAGCCTCTTATTGTGTCAAGGCAAATCTTCATCTACATTTCTTTTCCTCTGACCCCTCTTTTTTTGTTTGTTTGTGTTGATTTAATTCTGTTTAATTTTATTAAAATGAGAGGTCTATCTTTTACACATTGGTTTCTCTTGTCTTAATTAATGCCTTGTTTCACTAGGCTCTTGAAGATCCTGTCTCCTCTGTCAGGGATGCCTTTGCTGAAGCTCTGGGGGCTTTGCTTGCTCTTGGAATGAATCCTGAGGCACAGGTATATGTTCTCAAGTGGATCTTAACTTTCAAGGTATTTTGTTCTTTTGGGTTTGTGTTCTTATAGTTTGTTCTTACTAGGTGCAATCAAGAGGAAAACTTAATTCTACACCATCAAAGAAACTGGAAGGTGGCTTGCAAAAGCATTTAACCATGCCATTCATGAAAGGTATAATTATGCCTGGATTTTGGGGAGAGATTTTTGGAAATTCTTGAGTTGCAAAATTGCAATTCTGAGTGTATTTTGTGAGTAATTGTGTTTATGCCTTAAGGTGTTGCTTTAACACCTTGTTTCTGGTTGTAACCAGAATTTTTTTTTTTAATAAACTTCCTTTTATATATAATTTGAAAGTGTGTAAGGAAGATATAAGTGCAGAGCTCCTAGGCTCAAGAAGAAATGCATACTGTCTGATTGAGTGATTGTGCATTGATGTGTTCCTATTCTAGACCTTTCATCCCTCTTTTTATTTTTACTCTTCAAAAAAAGGGATAGATCTGTAGTTTTTTTGCCAATAAGTCCCAACACTATTAGTGTGGATCCCATATGCATGTAGATTGACCAAAATACCCCTGCTATCTCAAATTACAAAAAAGACAATTTTTGGAAATTCCAAATTTGACTCTTTGGATCCTGTACCAGAGGCTGTATCCTTTCCTCTCTCTCCTAGCTAATCATGCTTTAAATGATTGAGTTCATTTGGAATCTACCTCAAGGAAGTTGGAAAAAGCTCAGGTTTTCTCTTTATCTTACTGAGATAGTGAGCTAATCTCCACAGGCTTTATTGGAATTGGCTGAACCCTCACATACAATTGAGTAAATGAGATTGTGTCCTTTTAGCCATGCTAGACCTGGTCAATAAGGCTGGTACTTCTGCTTTGAGTGCATCTACATCACCTATGGGACCACTATAAAACCAGATAGGGGAGCCTCTTGAATCACTAAAAACTCCTCCATTCTTGGTGGCCCTAGATTTTCCCTGGAGCTACCATCAGTAGGGATAACTTTCCTCCTAGGAGTGGTAGAGGAGGGCCTCTTGGTTGAGGTCTGAAGTGTAAAGGACCTCTGCTAGGTTTCTCTGGGTAATATTGAGAAAATTATTTTAAATTCTACATTGTTCACAGTGCATGAATTAGCTAGATGAAGTATCCTCTAAGTGTGTCTAAAGTGCAAAGAGAGGTTATCCCTAAATCTTTTCCTTTGGGTAACCTTAAAAGCACCCCCCCCCCCCAAAAAAAAAAAAAAAAAAAAAAAACAAACGAACAATTGTACCCTATTTATCCCTTTTTTGGATAGAGTTTTGCCAAGCTGTTTGCTTCCCTTGTCCTATTGGAATTAAGCTTGGAAGTCCTACATCAATTTCCTTACATCACTTTTTAGATGGCCAAAGCGAAGAGGGAGAATGATGTGGAGATGCACAAGGGCAGCAGTGCTATGGGTACTATGGGAGGAAACAAATTGGAGATTATTTGAAGAAGTTGAGAAGTAAATCGACACAGGTTTCTCCCCCAATTTCATGCCATAGAGACTTCAAAGTTGAGAAGTAAATCGACACAGGTTTCTCCCCCTATTTCAGATTTGCCACCTCAGTTTTCAGCTCATAGGCCCTTGCTACATCAAAGGGCTGAGAGTAAGTTTCCTTCATATTATCCCAGATGTCTTTAGTAATCTTTGCCCAAAGATAGTTTCTACTGATATAAGGCTGCATTGAGTTGCAAAGCCAAGTCATAACTAGGTAATTTTCTTCAGCCCACTTGGCATTAGGAAGGGTCTTCCTTGGCTGGCATCTTAGTGTCACCATTTACATACCCTAACTTATCCCTTCCTCCAATGACCGTCATTGCAGATTGAGCCCACTCAAGATAGCTTGCTCCATCAAACTTAATGGTCTTAATCTGGAAAGGGTTGCTGTCTGTCACACCACCAGCCCCTACAAGTCCTTCCCCGATTGATTTAAACTCATTTCTAACATTCTCCATGCTGGACTGAACAAGATATTGCACTTCTCGATTCTTTTCTGATAAAATGAAGGATTTTTTTTTTTTTTTTTTAAATCAGCAGTCAAGCTGTAATCAATCGACTGCAACTCAAAAACTGATTGTTCCAACAAGGGAAAAACCCTAGAAATCAGAAGAGAACACAAGAAAGTTCCAGCCACAACTTCTAGAGACTTTTGAATGTCCTCCACTTGCAGTCGATCTCTAAACAAATGAAAAAAACTACCCAGAAAATACTGGGCACCACCTTCAACCTGAGGTTTACAACCTCGAAATCTAAATCAAACAAGTATCTCTGATTCTTCCTGGTCGCTGGGCAAAACAGAAAAACAGAAAAGGTGCTATAACAGTGCACCAAATTCCACTGACCTCCAAGAATTAGGTGAAAAAGGTCTGAAACTCCAGCTCTAATAGTCTCATGCAGCCAGCTGGGATAAGCATACATGAGACCTAAACCTAAACCTTCTCTGGTACCAACTAGAAAAATGCTGCAGCAGTCCTAGGTTTAGTATGAAATCTGTTCAAGAAAAGAAAAAGAAAAGAAGAAAAACAGAAGGAGAAGAGAAGAAAGAATGAGATAAAGAGAGAGAAAAATGAAAAATTGGTTCTGCTGCCCCCTCATTGGCTTTTATAGGACTTAATAAAAAGATGATACAATGACAAAAATACCCCTGTCGACTGTGACAGAGAGAAAAACAAGAACAGCAGCCTGAAACAATTACAAATAAAGATGGGGAGCATATATTTGCATATAAAAACATATAAAGAACAATTTAGTATCCCTGTCTTCATCTCTACAGGTAATTCTGAGTATTCATGGGCTTGTGGCTGATGCTTAGGATGCTGGAGGTTTGGCAAGGGCCACAAAAGCCTCTCCTTGGAAGTCTATTCATGCAATCCTTCCTTCTTGCCATAGATTAGGTATAACCCTTTTTTTGATAAGTAAAAAGAAAATCCATTAAAATAAAAAAGGTACATCCTTGATCTGTGTTAAGGCAACACCTGATAAAAAAAACAGAACAAAAACAATTACAATTTCAAAACTCCAACACTATTTTGTATCCCCATCACCTCCAAAATCTTTTCCCAGAAACCGAGATAACTGAGGCAATGTCAAAGCCCCTACTACAGCAGATTTGCCAACTGCCTAACTAGTTTGTCCATCTTCCCTTCCATGTCTTCAGAAATTCCTCAAGTCCTTACTGACACCATTCTCCTACCAACTTGAGAACCCCTTAAGAGCCCTGGAAATCAGTCAGGTATAATCTTTGATCTAGTAATCTTGTAAAGTTTTGGGATCATGTTTAGTTGGCTCCTTACCACTAAAAGAACAATTCCCATCCCTTTGTGCAATTTCTGACCGGAAGAATGAGCCTATTGCTTCTTTTTTTGGTCCCTTTTAATTCTAGTTCAAGGTTTGATTGTGATTTGGGGTTTAGAAGTGGTCTGCGGGATTGTGAAATGGCTAGTGCTCTTTCCTTGATCCAAAATCTCTAGGGGGTGTTTTTGAACCCTTCAAGAGGTGACTGTAGAATTTGGGCTCTTTTTTATAAATATAGAATTTGGACTCTTTCCCCGTCAGGTTCTTTACTTGTGACTCCTTCTTTGTGTCCTTAACCCAGATGAGTGATAGTTTGGGCATATCTTTTTTTTGATCAGTAAAAAAGATTTCATTGTAAATTTAGAAAGATTACAGAAATGAGTAGCCTCGGCTACCCCACTAGAATTTAGAGTTCGCCAACTATCGACTTTTATTTATCCAGCCTTACAACTGAGCCCAGAAACAATGTTCCCTGTTAACCCCCTGTTTTGCTAGCTGATCTGCAAAGCCATTTGCCGCTCTTGGAGTCCACTGTATTAACAACTGCATGTCCTTAGAAAAGCATTTAAGCTTCTTAATTTCATTTCTATAGAGCCAGGGAGTCTTTTCGTTTTGCTTTAACCAGCTTATGACCACTTTGGAATCGCCTTCCACAACCAGTTTTCTCACTCCCAACTCCATAGCCTTTTGTATCCCAAAAACCACTGCCTTTAGTTCAGCTGTAGTGGAGTTTCCCCTTCCAATAAGGCCTGAGAACATCTCCACCACAGCCCCTTTGTCATTTCTTATCACCCTTCCAATTCCTGATATTCCTGGGTTGCCAAAACTACTTCCATCAAGGTTTAATTTGAGGAAGCCATAATCAGGGGGATCCCACTCTCTTAAAACCTTCTTTTTAGTTGATGAAGAGGAAGCTACTGTCCTCCAATTTCTGAAGATATCATCCACAGTAAAATCTGAGAACAATCCCACAGATTTTACCCACGAAATCACCTTTATCATGGTCCCTTCTATCAGCACTTCCTTGCATCTTCGTTTTTCTTCAAAGATTCTCAGATTTCTTTCCTCCCATATCACCCAAAGCACTGCTGCCCGAGTGCATCTCCATAGCATTCTACCTCTTCTTTTTGGCCATCTAAAAGTGGAGTCAAATAGCCTTTCCAAACTCATTGGGGTATCCCACCTGCATCCAAAGAGAGAGAAAAAACAGTCCCAAATACAGTTAGCAACAGGACAGGAGACAAATATATGAAAAGCAGTTTTTGCCACTTGACTTGCACAAACAACACCAATTAGGAGAAAGGCACCAGCCAGGCCTCTTCCTCTGCATCAGACCACAGGTGTTAATTGCATCATAGTAGACCTCCCAACAAAAAGCACTCACTTTCGGGGGAATGGGGCGACACCAAACTTCTTGGACTGGAAGCAATACCCCAGGTTGAGCAGAAGTATACAAGGTTTTGAAGAAGGAAGCACAACTGAAGGCTCCGGAGGGGTGAGGGGTCCAAAGCCTAGTATCTTGTTTGGAGGTATCAAGATACACCCCATCTAGCAGATGAAGGATAGAGGACACCAAGCACATCTCAGAATCTCTCACATTTCTACGAAGCCCCAAATTCCAAGCAAAACCAGACTGGGAGGGAGAAGGGGTTAAGAAATCAGCAACCGGTCTATTCTTAAGAGAGGAAAGGGCATAAATTGAGGGGAACAATGTCTTCAAAGGAGAGTTACCCACCCACACATCTTCCCAAAAGTTAATCTTGTTACCTGAATTGAGATCAAACCTGACATGACTGAGCAATAGTGGAAGGAGTTTGTGAATTTCTTTCCATGGTGATGCGCTAGAAGCTCTACAAGATACTCCAGCATCCCAATCATTCTTTGAGAGCCCATGTATGCTAGCCACAATTTTGTGCCATAACCTGTCTGTCTCACGAGGGAATCTCCATAACCATTTTCCTAGTAACACCTTATTCCTTTCCTTCAATCTCCCTAATCCCAAGCCTCCATACTCCTTCCTCCTATTCACTAGTTCCCATTTTACTAAATGATCTTTCTTCTTATCACCTGGTTCCCAAGAAGTCCCTCATTATCCTCTCTAACTTCTTTCCAATAGCCTGAGGCATGCAATACATTGAGAGGTAATACACCGGAAGATTTGCTAAGGTTGACTTAATGAGAGTAATCCTACCCCCCAAAGAAATGTAGTTCCTCTTCCGCACCGCCAACTTCCTTTCAAACCTTTCCACTACTGCGTTCCAAAACTCTAGATTTCTAGGATTTGCCCCAAGGGGAAGACCTAGATACCTCAACGGCCAGACACTCTGTAAACAACCTAGCTCCCCAGCCCATAAGTTAATCTCCTCTTGAGCTAAGTTGATCCCTGCCACCACACTTTTATTGAGGCTCACCTTTAGATTTGTCACTTTTTCAAATAGATTCACCAACATCTTTAGGTTTCTTGCATCTAACTTGCCTCCACTCTCACAAAAGATAATGATGTCATCTGCAAATTGTAGGTGAGTTACCACCACTCTTTCCAGTCCTATTCTCAACCCCTTTAAAAGACCCCTCTCATCCACCCTCAAAATCCTTCTACCAAGCACCTCTGCTAGAATTGTGAAAAGGAAGGGAGAAAGTGGCTCCCCTTGTCTCACTCCTCTTTGGGCCCCAAAGAAATCCTTGACTACATTTACTAGAACTGAGAAGTGGCAGGATTTTAGACAACCCTTAATCCATTTGCACCATCTTACTCCAAATCCGCCTGTCTCAATGCTTCAATCAGGAACTCCCAATCCACAAAATCGTAGGCTTTCTCTAGATCCAGCTTGCACACAATGCCCTTCTTACCCGATTTCTTGAAATCCTCCACACATTCATTGGCAATGAGTATTTGGTCCGAAATTTGTCTATCTTGGGTGAAAGCCCCTTGGAGTTGAGGATTATTGATGGGAGGGCATTTTTTAACTGAAGAGAGAGAACATTGGCTGGGATTTTGTACTGACTTGTTTCCAAGCTGATTGGCCTGAAATCCTTTGGATGGCAAGCACCAAACTTCTTTGGGATTAGTGCGATAAAAGTAGCATTTACCCCCCTTCTAACAATCCCTCTGTGATAAAATTCCTCAAAGACTCGCATAAGATTGCCCTTAATCCACTCCCGACAGTCCTGGTAGAAAGCCATAGAGAATCCATCGGGCCCTGGTGCTTTAGAGCGGTCCATAGAAAAGATTGCTTCCTTTACCTCATCCACCTCAAATTTTTTTCCCAAGTGCCTGCTTAGAGTACCTTCTAAAACTGGCCTGTCTAATCCTTCTACTTTCCATCTTCCTGATAGAGGCCATCTGAAAACCGATTTAAAATAATCTACCAAGTTCTTTGCAATTTCATCCTGATTAGTTAATGTGCCATCCTCCAATTCTAATAGAGAGATCAGATTCTTCCTTTTCCTTCCGTTCTCAATCATGTGAAAGTATTTTGTGTTCCCATCCCCTTCTTTGTCCAATGCGCTCTTGATTTCTGCTTCCACATCTCTCTTAGGAGTGTAGTTTCTAACTCTCTTCTCAAATTAAATCTCTCTTCCTTATCTCCTGCTTCCATCAACCCTGACTCCTGTAGTTTGGGCATATCTTTTCCAGTAAAAGAGGCTTGGAACTAATCAATTCTGCCTAGAATTGGTGGTTTCTGCGTTTTTGGAAAGAATTAACACCTGTGATTTTCTTTAAAGTAAAAAACCTAATTGGTGCTTATCCCCTCACTGGTGTTTCCTTTTCCTTTGTAAGGCTAGCTGCAGTGTGTTGGACAATTTGGGAAGAGAGGAATCAAAGAACATTTGCAGAAAAAGAGAGGAGTTGGGATGGCTCTAGTTGAAGCCATCACCATTAGAGTGTTACATTGGGTGAAAACACTAAAATTATTTGAGGATGTTTTAGCTGTTGACTTGATGCGACGTTGGAAGTGGCTGATTCTGTTCCTTTGAAAGCTGTAATGAGGCTATCTTGGTATCCTTTCAGTGGCTTCATTAAATTGCACTTTGATGGTAGCAATGAAGGAAATCCGGGTCATTCAGGCATGGGAAGAGTATTTAGAAATGATGAAGGTAAAATAATTGCTCATTTTTCAAGTCTCTTAGGTGTGGGAGACTCACTAAGGGCTGAGATTTTAGCTATCGTGGAAGGAGCTCAAAAAAGCCAAAGATTTGAATATCTCAAAACTGATAATAGAAGGGGATTTGAAAGTTGGTTATAAATTGGCTTCATAAAGAGGAGTTGGGCTGGTGGGATTATATCAATGAAAAAAGGAAGTTCAAGTGGCTGACACAAGGAATGGAACTGAAGCCGATTTGGGTGAAAAGAGAAGCTAATGGCTTTGCGGATGTGCTGGCTAAACAAGGGGTGGAAAGGAATCAAATGTTCTGGTCCATGTTGTGATCTTGTTTACTGTTTTGGGGAGAGTTAAGAGAGTTTCTCTCTCCTTTTTATTTGTAATACTTTAATTTTAATAAATGAATTTTCAGTTATTGATTAAAAAAATATTTGTCCAAGGATTGTATAGAGTATTGGTGCTGATTAAGGTTGCTTCCCCACCTGTTGGTGTTTAAGTCATAGTCGCTACTGATAGTGGCTGCCCAACAGCTGGATTACTTGTGAGGGAACCTCCAAAGCTATTTACCCATAAGTCCATTTTTTCTTCAGGACACACATCCTAGACCCAATCCCTCATCTTTCTTGGGTTTCAAACTTCTTTCCATCTAACCAGGTGTTCCTCTTCCCCCCAGCTTGCCCCATAAGAAATTTCTCTGAATTTGTTCCATGTGTCCTAACCTTTGCCTTCAATTTGAAAGACAAAGAGGAAGTATAGTGGGATATTGGCAACAAATGTTTTGATTAGTGTGACACAACCCTCTTTAGATACATATTTCCTTTTCTGTGAGGCTATTATCTGTTCACATTTCTTAATAACGAGATCCTAGAAATAGATGGATTTTGGATCTACTCCAAAGGCATGCCCCGGTATTTAACTAGCCAGTTTTCCACTTTTCGGCCCAAGGTTTCCTTGTAATTCTCCTTCCCTTCTTCCATATGATTGCCGAATAGGCAGCTATTTGTTAGGCTTACTTTCAATCATATAATAGCTTAAATGCATCTTATAACATTTTTAGCATTCAAAATATTTTCTTGGGTTGCTTCTAGAAATATAAGTGTGTTGTTGACAAATTGCAAATGGAAAACTTGCAGCCTTTAATATATATATATATATTTATTTTGATGTAAAAGATTATTTGTTAACTTTCACTTATGTTGAATGGGGACATTCATTAGTGAACAATTGCTAAAGTTCTATATTTTTCATTACCAATATTTTTTTCCTTTAAAGCCTACAGTTGTTTCTAAATGACTTTGTAATACCGTCCTTCTGCAAACTGTATGTGGGCATACGATGACTGTTATGTTGGTCCATCATACCTTAGTGAAAGTGTTTATGGCCTTTGGTCTTCAAATATTTCTTATAATTCATTCAATTTGCAGCAAGTGGTGCCCACTCAAAGGATATTCGTATTGGACTGACATTATCATGGGTATCCTTTTTACAGGTAAATGCTAATGTCTTGGAAAACAGTATGCTTACTATTTATTTTTCAATTGGTAACTGATCTGATCTTTGTTAGAAAATGATGGAAAAAATAAATTCATAAAAGAGGCATATAGTCCTCCGGAAGGTGGAAAACAGTTGATCTCTCTGATTATATAATTATACTTCAAAACATGAAATTAACATACATAAGTTGGACATATTCCAACACCCCAAACAAACAGAAAGTATTATAACTCTGCCGAGTAAAGTGCTGCCCAAGTGCCCTTGCTTGGCTAAGGAGTCTGCCATTTCACTCGCAGTCCTCAGCCATCTGAATGTGCTACACATTTCCTTATATATTTTATATCACATCAGTCCTTCTACCAGGGGCTATCTTAAATGCTTAAAGCAACTTGCATGTTTAAAAGGATGCATGGCATTATCTTAAATCAATAAAGAGAACCATAGACAAATAAAGCTAGAAAACAACTTTGTGGTTGACTAGGTTGATTAGCCATATATCAACTAAGTTGATTTAGTTGATGCTTAGTTGTCCCGGTGCCTTATCATGGTTACCAATGGACTGGTTACTGATGCAGTTGACATGGCCTACAATTGAATAGTGAGTCAATTAGTCAACAACAATGCTTTGATAATACTGTCTTATAGTTCACTCCTTTCTGAGGGCAGTTATTACGTCCTTCTTTGTGTTGATGTTGTATTATTTGGAAATGCAATATGTCTTGTATGAATTTTGATTCTTACATGTCTTTGAATTTGCTGCATTACCTGCAACTTCTATTAATAGAGTAGAATTATTCTTTTTCTGTTTTCATCTAAGTCCTTTTGTTTTTTGACAATGCACTTTACAATTTTGGCTTGCGCTCTTTTTACATCTCTCAGGTCATTCGACTCAAGTATCTATATCCAGATACCGAGCTTCAGAGCTTTGCCATACAGGCTATGGAAATGCTTCGAGGTGATTCTTCTGTGGATGCACACGCGATGGTATCTCCTCCCTTACATCTGTGATATTGAGCCTTAGTGGCAATTTCTTTTTTTCATCCTCTAGTTTTCTAACTGGTGATCTGTCTGATAATTCATTTAAATCCTTCTCAGAAATAAGAGGAAAAACAGAAGAAAAGGGAAGCAAGGATAAGAATAGAAAAGAACAAAACATCATAATAGCTTACTGTATTTATTTGTTCTCTATAGTTTCAGGTGCACATCATCTGTTACCCCAAATTGTTAAGGCTCTGATGATGTGGCTTCGACATTCATTTTGTATTTCATTTCTATTTACAATTGAGCTTACCTTTCAACATAGCGCCAAGTGCTGGGTAAATTGCAAGGAACGGAATTGCATTGTAAAGCATGGTTTTTAAAAACGAACCGGTGACCGAACTGGTCAGACCGTTTGACCCGAACGACCGCCCGTTCTGACAAAAAAAATAAACAATTTAAAAAATTGGAAAACGGTCAAAACCGTTCGAACGGTTCAAACGGTTAACCGGATGGTTCAGCGGTTTGCTGACCAAAATCAACGGTTTTGGAGGAAAACGGAACTGGTCAGGTGACCGGTTCCCGGTTTTTCCGGTCTGGTCCGGTTTTTAAAACAGTGTTGTAAAGTATACCCTGCTAACCATTGTGTTTCGAGTTGGCCATGTAGCTAGCATTCAATTTTATGT
Organism: Nelumbo nucifera; assembly: GCF_000365185.1. The sequence continues at coordinate 2,327,363 of NW_010729113.1, read as the reverse complement.
CGTATAAGATCTGCATGTACTTGTCAAGCAGTACAATTAGAAAAATAAGGTTTCAAAGTTATCAAGTCAAAGAAAAATAGAAGGGAAGAGAGTAAAGAAGAGAAGAGTGCGAGAAAGAAGTAAAAAGAATATTCTGCTGCACCTTGAGATAGGGAACAGGTTTGGACATGTGGAGGACACGTGGAGGGTGAGATATGTAAGTCATTGGAAATCCAAAGGTCGAGTGAAAGGGTCGAGGGAGGAGATAGGGAACAAGCGATAGCAGGTGAGATTAAGAATAAAGGTAGGGGTGGGGACCACTTTTGCAAGAATTTGAAAAAGGATTTTAAAGGGAGGAGCCAGAATAAAAGGTTAAAGGTAGTAAAAAGGAGGGGTGTTTTTGCAAAGGTGAAGTCTCTTTGAAAGAGTTTGAAGTCCCACAATGTTAGTGAAAACAGAAGAAGGGTGGGGACCTCAAAGGAAGAGTGGATTTGGGTTGTAACAAGGTTTGAGAAAGGGCGGAAAATTTTAGTGGTAGAAAGGAGAAAAGCTAAAGAAGGGTGACTTCGAAGGAAGAGTGGATTTGGGTTGTAACAAGGTTTGAGAAAGGGCAGAAAATTTTAGTGGTAGAAAGGAGAGAAGCTAAAGACAAAGTGACTCCCCTTGGATAGAAGAATTACAACTGGATGGAAACACAATAAGATCTAGAGAAATTCGTCGATAGAGGTGCAACCTCTGAACATCAACATCGATGTTGGGGCAGTAGGCTTGAGTGGTGGTGGATTCATAGATGTGGAACAAGACAGAGTGAATAAAATGCATCTGTTGCAGCTATGAAGGATAATGCGGAGAGACGTCTGCCAGGTTCAAAGCTCTTGATTTAATATCTCGATTGAATACAAACATGAGCTCTGTTCCTATTGCTTCTTTGCCTGTGCTTGGAGATGTAATAAGTGGAGAATAGGAGAACTAGGGTTGGTGAAGAGGAAGGCAAGGGAAGTAGGTTGAAGAGAAAGTTCTCTAGTGTGGGTAATATGGTTGATCAACAACACAGGATGTATAATAGAAAGAGAAGAGCCTCGATATAGGGAGGTGGAGGGATTGGGGTTGAATGGTGAGAAGTAGAAGATCATGAGGAGTTGGGGGTAGAAATAAGGGGCGGGGGGGGAGGAGTTGGGGGTAGAAATAAAATCCCTCTGAACATCACCATTCAACCTCTCAAGGGGGAGGAAGGTTTAGGAACAAGAAGGGAGAACATTAACAGATATAGGGTGGGCATTGAACAAATAGTGGAGAGACAGCTGGTGGTAGTAAAATCTCTTGGTTTATTCAGCTTCAGCTGCATTGTGGAAGCCAATTGTTGAAAGAATTGAAAGAAGATTGGATGGTTGGAGAGAAAAATATTTTTCTTTGGAGGGGAGGATAACACTTATTAGAAGTGTTTTATCAAGCTTGTCAACATATTATTTATCCTCGTTAAGGGTGTCATCAGAAGTTGCAAAGAGGGTGTAGAAAATCCAAAGAGATTTTTTATGGGAAGGAGTGGGGGGGGGGAGGGAAGGCAGGAAATTCCATTTGGTCAAGTGGGAAAAAGTCTATAAGCCAAAGGAAGAAGGGCATTTGGGGTTTAGAAGGGTGAGGCAGTTATTTAAAACGTGCCTCAAGTGCGCTTAGGCACACAGGCGAGTCACATTTTAGGGTATGCACCTCGCCTAGGTCCTAGGCACAACACTTTCAAAAGGCATGTGGTGCACCTTGCGCTTTAGCCCAAGTGCACGTCTTTTGAAAATTTACGCATGTTTCTGTTTTTTTATGCCTATCAGCTGTGCTTGGGTTTCCGACCCTGGACCCCCAACCAAGCCCCTCGAGGCAAGCCTAAACAAGTCCATATTGGGGTCTTAAATTCTTAAATCCCTATAAAAAAGATTTTATAATTTTAATTGTCTTTTAAAAATATCTTTTGTTAGGAAGATGATTTGTGTGGGGTTGGAAAGCTTTGTGAATTATGTCCAAGGCTATATAGGCTGGCTGAATCTGATGTGACTTTTATAAACTGCTATGAAAGGAGAGGGGAGCAATTGGTTTGGTGCCCAAGATTCAGGAGACCATTGCTTGACAGAGAAATAGAAGTGCATTATTGGAAAAGTTGGAGAATGTGAAGTTTCTGACCACTCAAGGGATGCGATGTGGTGGAAGGAGTGTTCAAATGGAAAATTTTCTGAAAGTCATTTTACTTAGCCTTTTGCAGGAACAAATTGGATTCAAACCAGGCCAAAAGCGTTTGCGGCAATCCGGTCTCTCCGGGGGTGGAAGCCTTTGCTTGGCTTGTTGCTATGGAAGTATGGGTAATCTCGACTGTGGACCATTTGAAGAGTAGAGGAGAGGATTCAGCATGGCTAGCATCTGTTACCTGTGAAAAGAACAGAGGAATCAATTAGGCATCTATTTATACCTTGCATGATTACTGGTTTCATATGGAATCTCTTCACAGCATTGTTCGGTGTAAGAACTTTCATCCAAGGATTCCTTCAGAGATCTTTTCTTCATGACCAAAGCTCAGAGGCATTAAGAAGGCCAGGCTGATTTGGAGGTGCATACCTTTTGCTATTTTACTGGAATATATGGAAGGAAAGGAATAGAAGAGTGATTGAATAAGGCCTGGAGTTTGGATAGGATGGTGGTAGTTGTTGTTGCCTTGTTGGTAAATCTGTTTCAGAATTCAGATTGGGTTTTGGTGTTGCCAGAATTTGCACAAGTCAATAAAGAGGATATTAGGGACATGCTTTGGGATGTCTTGGGTTTGCAAATCTGTAATTTGGATGGTTTATTCTGGTTTGGATTTTATGTATTTGTTTTGTTTGAAGGTGTTGCCTTAACACCTTATCAGCTTGTACTAGTTTTTCTTTTTTAATGAAAATTTTCCTTTTACTATCAGAAAATGGGCTGGGATACCATTGAATCAACTCAGCCTTATGGTTGCTCAGTGTGGAGGGCTATTTGCAAAGCTTTCCATCACTTTATAAAAGGGGTCAGATACAAAGTAGGTGATCGCTGTAAGGTTAGTTTCTGGAGAGATAATTGGTGCTCTGATATCCCTCTCAAAGATCTGTTCCCTTCCCTGTGTATGGCTTCTTGAAACAGAGATGGAATAGTAGCAGATTTCTTGGATTTAAGTTAATGGGGAGGTGGTGTGGTTCCCTTGTCTAGAAGGAACCTCAGCGACTGGAAACTGGAGCTTGTGGCTGAATTGCTTCTTTTGCTTCACAATCAGCAACCAAACACCAGGGTTTTGACAGTTTGAATATGGATGTGGGATCAAGGCAGAGAGTCCAGTGTTCAATCTCTCTTCAAACATCTCACCAGTAGAAGCTGGAGTGACTTTCCTTTTTAAATCAACTTGTGGGGGCTTCACGTTCCAGGGTTAAGTTTTTGGTTTGGACAGAAGCCATGGGTAAATGTCTGATAGTGGATAACCTCAACGTGACAGGTATGGCCTCAATAATATCAACTTCCCACTTTGTGAACAGGCTGACGAGAACTGTAACCACATTTTCCTTCATTGCAATTACACAAGCAGAATCTGGCATCTTTTTCTCAGTGCTGAGCTATTGGTCTGCTTCAAATTCAGTGGACCTGATGTTGAGGTACTGGCAGACAAAAGGATCTAAGAAAAAAAGCAGGTTCTGTGGGCTTGTATTTCTTGCACTGTTTTGTGGGTGGCTTGCTTGGAAAGAAACACTCACTTTTTTGAACAAAAGAAGAGTCCTGTTGAAGCAGTGATTAATTCTTGCATTGAGCTGCTGTCTTCATGGCTTACAAATACATGTTTTATGCCTTTAATCACAGGAATGCACAGAAATGTATTGTCTTTTGAGTATTTTTTGAACTTTTGGCACTTCACCCTGTTTGGTTTTACAGATTCTCATGGTATTGGGCTGCTTGTACAGTTTATTGAGTAATGCCAATACTTTTACCTTCAAAAGTAAAAAAGAAAAGAAGATGGGCCTTATCTACAACTGCTCTTTTGGAAGTGCTATCAACCTTGAGTCTTGATATGAGTGCAGAACTGCAGAAAAGTTACTTGTTTTATTTCTAAATTTTGTGTATGGGATCCATGCAGAAGTTTTCGAATGGCTAAAAACTAGAATATTCCATATCATCTCTGCATCGTGTTGATTTTTTTTTGGTTGAAAGCATTTTGTTAATTGTGTGGTTTAATATATATTGAGACAATTTGCCATATTTCCCTTTTTTTGAAGGCATGTGCCCTATATATTCTTCGGGTTGGTGTAACTGATCAGATGACTGAACCTACTCAACGAACCTTTTTGGTTCTTCTGGGAAAACAGGTATGCTGAAATGTCCCCATTTTTCATACACTCTCTGTAAATGAAGCATATTTCATATGAACATCAAATGGTTAAAACACTGAAGAATATTTGTTTCAATTTTTTTTGTTATATATGCACTCACAGAAGTGTTCTGGTATTTCGCAGCTTGAATCTCCTGACATTAGTCCCTCCATGGTAGTTGCTGCCCTACGTACCCTATCATATACATTGAAAACTTTGGGAGAGGTAAGGGTGGTTAAGTTGAGCTTTCATAAATATCACACTCTACATTTGGCTTGTCTCTTGCTTTCATGAGTTGGCTTACTATTGTTGTTCTGTGCCTTCAGTTTGTGGCTCCTTTTTGGTGGGTCTTGTGATGTGTGGATTGGTGTGATTTCATATCTGTGCGATGTATGGATTGGTGTGAAAATGCCCCATATGATTAGATTCAGTTTCCTAACAAAAAGTACACTGAATTGGTTGTGGGTGAGTTTAAGTAGCCCTATATTTAATGTTTAAAAAATTAAAAACAAAAAATTTGGAGGAGTCATAGAGACCATAAAGGAGTTGTGACAACCAACAAAAATCCCCAGAGGCCCTAGGGTAGTAGCTTCCTTAACCTTGGAAATGATTTTATAGAAACTGCAGGCAAGACTGATTGGTCAAAAATCCCTAGAGTGAGTAGCTTCCTTAATCTTGGGTACTAGAATCACAAAAGTTTGCATTAGCCCCTGCATTGATAATTACCCTATTAAGAAAGTTCCCAAAGGCCTCCATTAAATTATTCTTAACAATATGCCAATAGTCTTGGAAGAAAGCTTCAAGAAATTATTTATCAAAGAGAAAAAGCTATCAAGAAACCATTAGGCCCAGGGGCTGTGTCTCTCTCCATGGAGAAGATTGCCTTCTTATCTAGCTCAAAGGGGGTTACCATTTCCTTTGCCAACTCTTTACTCAATGTAGGTCAATGCAATCTGTCTACCATCTATTTTTGCTGCGAGGGTGTGTCAAATTAAGTGATGATTTAATTTTAATATCATTAGACATCTAATCATATATTAGTTTGTATTTAGTTTGTTATAGTAAATAAAATTTCTAATATTAATAAATATAGCATTGAATTAATACTGAATAAAATTAAGAAATAATTAATGGGGGTTTCTATTAATGACAATTGAATTTATAGTCTTTTTCAATTAATGACAACTGATTTCCTAACTCCTTTTGTTTACTTTTATTTTTTTTTGAATTAAAAAAAAGGGAATTTTAGAGGATCACGATGCTGCTAACATGGACCCAGTCCTTTTATATATATATATATCTATATATATATAATGTAGACTAGGGAGGAGATTTTGATATTGTTATCATTTACAGGAAGTTCCATCAATGTAAATATATTTTTTTTGATAAACGATGATACTTTTATTAAATTAAGGATAATAATGGATACAAGTGTCCCATGGAGAGGCATGAGCTGTTACCTCTCCAAGCAAGCAAATCAACAACAGATTACAAATATGCTCAATACAATCGATCCCTATTTGTCCCTTGCTTATCAGCCATAGAGTTAGCTGATCTCCCCACCCACTGTATTCTGACACACAGGTTCCTTCTTGGCCACTTAAATTTCTTAAGTTCATTCTTAAAGCACCAAGTCACAGATTATGGGTTCTGTAGCCACCCCACAACCACCTTGGAGTCTCCTTCTATTAATAGGTGTTGCACAAATAAATAGAGGACAAGGTGACCTCCGACTATTCCATGGAGCATTAGGCAAAAAGACAAAATATAGTATATTTACTTTGATGAATCACAATTTACTCCTAATTCCTATTAAAGTTATTCTGGTTTATTTCTTAATCTTCTTTTATATCAATTATTAATCTTTTCTCTACTGGTTTTTACACAACAATTCAGTCTCCTGATAACAAACAGGCTTAGAAAAAGAGTTGTTTAATACCCTTCTACCTTTGCAGGATAAGAGTTGTAAACAAGAAATCTACAATTTTGTTTCTGGTACCACTAAGAGGGCTCAACTGATATGGGAATTTGAATTAATAATGTTGGTTTGATTGTGGTCTAAAATGCATCTGGAGCTAGTCAGGTGTGGTTCTATGAGACTGATTTATCCCAGCTAACTTAATGTATAAATTGCCGATGAAAACTTGGAAGTGATGGGAAGAAATTGAATAAAAGAGGGCAGATGGCATATCTGCAGTTGCATTGTTTACTAGAAAAAGAAGTGATTGTTCAGCCAGTCAAACTTTAGTTGACTTGGCTAAAATTTGGTGGAAGTAACATACCCTTATGGTGCTTAAGACTGTAAATTTTCAGTTCAACCAGATGTGGTAGTGCCCCAACTGAAGGCTTCAGAATGACTGATTTGGGTTCTGCAGGTCATGGCCAAATTTGACCATTGGACCCCACTGGTTGTTTTATCTACAGCAATGGAATCTTTTTGTCAAGTTTGGTCCATGTTGGTTTTATCATTTGATAAGTCTCAGCCTTCTAGAAATTATAGTATCTTTTGGACTTGCTATTTTATTTAGTTCCCATTATTGTTATTGATACTCTTCTGTAGTTACTGTTTGTAGTGAGATTATGATTTATTATTTTTTGTAATTCTTGGTTTCTTACATTAAGTTGGTTTTGTTAAGGGCCCGAGAATAGGATCTCGTCTGGGTCGGTCCACGGGGAAAACCTCCTGTTTTCCCTTGTTCCTCCCTTTTCTTGAGGAACCTATCTTGGCGTCCTTAATGGTGATTTGTTCAAGAGATCACCAACTCTCCTTGCTCTTCCTTGACTGAAATTTTCGATGCCTTTTATTGAATAATATCAGCTCCTTAAATAGGAGATTACAAGAGGTAAGAGTTCTACTTTTAGGAAGACTCCTTACTAATCTATACTACTGAATAGATAAGATAAGAACACTGAATAGATAAGACTCCCTACTAATCCCTACTACTGAAACAGAGAAGATAAGAATACTGAATAGATAAGGTAGAACTGTATCTAGCTAGAATTAGATAAGATGAAAACACCAATTTACTGCTGCTGCCGAATTGGATAAGATGAGAGCACCAAATTACTGCTGCTGCCAGCGGCGGTATTTCCTCCCAATAAATGCGTCCACATCAGGTTTTATGGAATTAGTAGAGTTATAAAGGTGTCATAGTTTGAATAAGAAGTTTTTTTTTTTTTTTTTTCTTTAGTTTTAATACAAGTAGGAGTTAGAGTCCAATTACAAGTTGGAAGTTGCTGATTTTGGGTCTACAGAAGAGTCTCATCAGGTCTTGTAAAGAGCATTTTATTATTGCTTTTCTTTCTGCTAAGGTGTAAATAAAGTGTTCTTTTCTGTTTCTACCATTGCTAAATGGTATAGTAGGAATTATTATTGCTTCCTCTTCATTTTCTCTTCTTTATTTTCCTGTTAATACTTGTGGCTGAATCCTACTACATATTAGGAGTTTTCTGCTTTAATAGCACTTTTTGATTTCATACAAGATATATCTTTCTTAAGATTCCTTGAGTTATCATATGAACTTTTGTTTAAATTTACAGGTTCCATTTGAGTTTAAGGAAGTCCTTGATGACACAGTTGTTGCAGCCTTATCTCATTCATCAATACTTGTAAGGCTTTAACAGCTAAGTTCTGTACTACAACTTAAATTTTTCAGTAACTTAGATGTTTTTCTTTTAACCATCATCATCATCTAAGCCTTGTCCTAACTATATGGGATTGGCTACATGATTTCTGTTTTGCCATTCTATTCTGTTCAGTGCCATATCCATCATTAAATTATAGGTGCTTAAATCATTTCTTACTACGTCCATCTAAGTCCTTTTCGGTCTGCCCCTTGCTCTTCTAGCTCATTCTACTTCTAACTGAACTTTTCTTTTTCCCTTTATAATTTGATTGAAATTCTTTTCTGAGATTTGTAATTTTGTTGACTTGTATTCATATAATTTTGCAAAAACAAGTGGTCATTGCAACAATAACATAATTGTACTCATCTATTAATGTTTTTGGCCCTTTATTTGAAGCTATTCCATTATTTGTATTATCTTGGTAGGAAGTCAATAAAATGCGGGGAAAAGAGAAGAGAGAGGGGAAAGAGAGGAAAATGAGGAAATTCGATTGTTGACCCAATACATCACTTGCAGCACCAACCATTCAATTTATAATAAGGGCGACCCAATACAAATAATAAAAAGGAGAAAAAGACTATAGTTCCCTTGCAGCTTATGGTTACAAATTGTTCATACTTAACACTCCCCCTCAAGTTGTGACATAGATGTCAATCATGCAATTCATGCGCAACTTGTCATGCAAGTGATGTAGACCCTTCGTGAAGATTTCTGCAACTTGCTCTTTAGAACTAACATATGGAGTGGACACTTCCCCACTCACAAGCTTCTTCTCGATAAAGTGTTTTTCCACTTCAATGTGTTTTGTTCTATCATGGAGTACAAGGTTGGCTACAATATTGATGGCATCTTTATTATCACAATAAAGTGACATGGGGTTATCAACTATAAACACGAGTTCATCCAACAAGTCTTTTATCCACATGATCTCTGCAATCCCATGAGACATAGCTCTGTATTTAGCTTTTACACTGGACCTAGTCACCACACTTTGTTTCTTACTTCTCCATATGTCTAGTTTTCCTTCCATAGAGGTACAATATCCACTAGTGGATTTTTTGCCATCTACTGATCTAGCCAAACAGCATTTGTATACACTTGAACCTTCAAATGCCCATGGTTCTGGATCAACAAACCGGCTCTTAAAACTTCTTGAGATACCTTAGAATCCTCTTGACAACTTCCAAATGAGTGGCCTTAGGGGTGTGCATGAACTGGCTAAGAACACCCACAACTAGGGGTGAGCAAACGGTTTATTTGGTTAAAAACTAAACTGAATAAAGCAAAATTTTTAAAACCAAATTCATGAAAAACCAAAGTAAAATAAAACCAAGAAAACCAAAACCAAAATTTTTCATTTTAACCAAACGATTCTCACCCCTACCCAAGACATAAGCATTGTCAAGTTTGACCATAGACAAATATTAGTGTTTGTACAAGTTTTTGGAAATTCTTCACATCTTTTCTGGTTTCCCCATGACAATCACCCAGCTTTGTGATTTGGATCAATGTGGGAATTAGTTGGCTTCACTCCTAGCTTGCCTGTATTCTATAATATATCTTGGATGTATTTCCTTTATGAAATAAAGATCTGTTTTTGTGAGATGGCAACTTCAATTCCATGGAAATAGCGTAAGGGGCCTAGATCATTCATCTTAAACTAAGTAGTTAAGAACTCCTTTAGCTTTTGAATTTCAGTTGTCCAATCACCACTGATTACTATGCTATCAACATACCATAGTTATCAAGGCGTTGGCTAGGCGATTAGGTGTCCTTGACTAAGCACCTCGCCCAAATGCCCTAACTTATAGTAACAAGGTGTCCACCTACGCGACAAATGACAAGGTAGGCACCTTGTATTATATCATTTATATTCTTATATCTTATTATATGCTATATATATCTATATCATTTATACTTTGTTTTAATGTTTTGCTATTGAAATTTAAAAGATGAGAGGGTTTTGAGGAGAGAAAAAGAAAGAAAGAATGGAAGTATATAGAGGTTTTTTTTTTTTTTTTTCCTATTCCCTCTCTCTCTTTAATTAAATAAAACAATAATTCCATCCTTGTTTTTTTTTATTTTACTTCTTGAATATTTATCATATAAAGTTAATAACCTTCTTTAGCTGCTAATTGATATGAAATTGCTCTATTAATTATTTATTATAGTAGTATTGTTTTTGAAAATAATGAAATTAATAAATGAAAAAAGATTTTTATTTTTTAGATGTGGTGATCTGCCTCATTTTTAGAGGAATGTTCTTAATACAAAACTAGGAAACTAGCCAAAAGTTAGTTCTTTATATTATAAAATTATTATCACCTAGGTGCTTGCCTCGGTGACTAGTTGCCCTAGTGTTGCCTAGAATCACCTAGATGCCTTGAAAACTATGCAACATACACTATTAGGGCCACAATTTTACCTTCCCCCCTCTTAACAAACAATGTATGGTTGAACTGACACTTCTTGAAGTTTATTTATTGTACAACTAAGTGAAACCTACTGAACCAAGTCCTTAGTGATTGTTTTAAGCTATATGAGGATTTTTTTTAGCTTGCACACTTTTTGCTCATTGCCTTTTGTACAAAAACTAGGAGTTTGAACTATGTACAACTTTTCTTCTAGATCACCATTCAAAAAAGCATTATTGATGTTTAACTAGTGAAGGTCCCAATTAAGTTTAGCTGCCAATGAGAGAACTTTAATAGAATTCATCTTAGCTACTGGGGCAAATGCTTTTGCATAGACCTGTGTAAACCACTTTGTTGCCAACCCGACTTTATACCTTTTGGTTGTACCACTAACTCTATGTTTCACTATAAACACCCTCCTACATCCTGCCATGGTTTGTAATTTCAATATAGATGAACATTTTGCCATATAGAGTGGAGATATTTCGCTAATTTTGCTAAGATATTTGGAAAATCTAAAAAAACCAAACGAATTTTGAAAAACATGGAATTAGTTAGTAAACTTTCAAGAGATCATTAGAGGAAATATGTTGTACATTTAAGGCTCAAAATCATAGCAAAGAATTGTATAAATCAAATAGGAAAAACTAAGAGATTGTAATAAGTATGTTTCTTTGTCTCCCTTCGGGTCTTTGGCCATCTTCTCTTCTCTATTTTTGTTAATTATTTTCCATTTAAACTTTTGTATTTATTGTTACTATATGTTTTGATTAGATTGAGAATACTCTTTTATATTCATATACAATTTTCTTTTTCTTTTAAATTATAGTGACTTGGTAAGTGAATAATATCAAAGTAGTAAACTAATTATCCAATTACCAATTCCCTGTTGGTTCTTCTAGGAAAACATTAAAAAAAATTATGATGATTTTAATGAAATTATGAAAAATTTTTGATAATATTCTAAAATTTTAAATGTTAAGTATATAGTCGATCAATGAAATCGCATTGACGGGAGCCTCTTGTACTAGGTTGCCCTAGTCTATTAGTGAAATCTAAAATCTCACCAACATATTGACAAAATATTAGGGATATTTGGAAAAAATGATTCCTAGAAGATTTCATATTGCCACCTAGCAAATGCTGATCTTTTGGTGATGTATTGCCAAATATTGCTGATATTGTGAACCATGCATCCTATTGGATCTTTTCCTTGATGAAGATCCACAAACTCCCATGCATCCTATTGGAAGTAGTCTTTTGCATTGTCAAATTAGAAGATTTGGATTTCGGTCTAAAATAGGATAACTATCAGACTATAAAATATGGTATTCCAGAGACATTAAACAACAAGGCATAGTGTTGAAAAGAAAGAGAGAAAGAGAGAAGAGAAGAGAGAAGAGAGAAGAGGAGAAAACCATCGAACCATCTTTGAGATAGATTAGAATGTCTTAATTGCCTCTTAGCAGTCGACCCAACTTTATATTAACTCTAAATAAAGTTGAGAATACGAGTATCCCCTAATTATAAAAAAATAGTGTGCTGGAGTGTCTTAATTGCCTCTTAGCAGTCGACCCAACTTTATATTAACTTTAAATAAAGTTGAGAATACGAGTATGCCCTTAATTATAAAAAAATAGTGTGCTGGAGTGCCCTTATTCTAAAAACAAAATTAGTCAACTACCTGTTGAGTGGACTGATTTTGACTCAAAAAGGTTGAACCTCACTGGACAAATTGGTGTAAATTTTAAATCTTTAATCGACCCAAGAAAGGTGAAATTGAATTTCCTTGGAGAAATAACTTTTCTCCTAGAATTGATTTTGGATAACCAAGCAAATTTGATGTCCAAATTAGAGAGGGAATGCTACTTGATCTGGATGGCATAAAGACAGCTCCCAAAATGGTGATACACACGCTGAAGATGGGATAACCCAAGTGGCAAGAACTCGATCTGGTCTTTGTATGTGAATCAATGTGCACTCCAAGTCTTCTATTGAATGCTGATGTTGATCACTTGAATTGTCTATCTTTTTGCTGGAAAAATTCAGAGAGAGAAGAGAGAAAATGGTTCTCCTAATAGCCAATTCTATGTCCTTCCAATCCACAATGAGTGCAAAACCTGACATTACCATTTCCTGCGTTGTCCATGGTCACCTCTACTACTGAGAAATCCTGGAGAACCATGACCACCATTTCCACATCCTTCATAAGTACCACAACCTCATCCACCACTTCTAGATACAACTAGTGCCGCTTGATCAGATGACTGGGTGGATTTAGATAACTTTGCACTTTGAAGTCTAGAAAACATATCCTCTATGTCAGGTAACTTTGGATTGTCCAAATCTAAGCTCTCACTGATTCATACTCAGGTTTGATTCCTGAAAGAAACAAAGCTATATATAATTCTTTTCTTTGCTTCTCCATAACTGTAACATCATTGGTGATAGGTTGGTATATATTAAGTTCCTCACAGAGACTTGCCATGTTTTTTTATAGTCCTCAAGAGACTTATCTCCCTGCTGTAGGCTTAAAAAATTGAAACAGTTAATATATCCGAGTAATACTATCACTTCCTTAATACATCCTCTTCACAACATCAGTCGCTATTCCAAAACACTATCACTAGTCACCTCGACAGCTCACTAAATCTGGTCTGATCCCCTATGGCAGTGATTACCAACCTTCCAAAAGAATCCCTAGATGGATCGACTTTGAAAAGAAACCCTAACAGATCTCCTTCACGTCTCTTGCTTTAGTACCATGTAAAATATGGTACTGAGACACTAAACAACAAGATATAGTAATGAAAAGAAAGAGAGAGTGAGAGGAGAAGGAAGAGTAGAAAACCATCGAATTGTTTTTGAGAGAGATTAGAACGTCTTAATCTTCTTAGTAGTCAGCCCAACTTTATATTAATTTTAAATAAAGTAGGAAAATTACAAGTATGCCCTTAATTATAAAAAACAGTGCACTAGAGTGTCTTTATTCTAAAATCAGAATTACTTAACTACCCTGTCACCCATGTACACCCAAAATAATGCTTTTTCAACACATATGTTGGAAATCTTTCACAATTTTTCATACTTCGTCTCTAGATCACATTGGATACACCCATGTATATCTAGAGTAGTCAGCAATAAGTGTAATGATGTACTTATAATCAATCTTGAATGGTAAAGTAACTGGTCCCCAAACATTAGGGTAAACAATATGAAAAAGAAATTTAGATTTATTATTTCTTGAAGGCAAAATGTCTCTACAATGTTTTCTTAGCTAACAAGTTTGACACTTCAATTCAGACACTGGCACGGACTTGAATCTGGTAACAAAATTTTCAATGACTCAAAAGACAAATGACCAAGATGAATGTGCCATAAATCGACCGACCCGACTCTTACTGGACTAACTCATAGACTCTATAGCTGCAAGGCCATCTACCATACTACTTCTACCAATTGACTTCCTTGAGGTCAAATGACTCAAATCCTATATCACACAACAAGGAAAAAAAGGATGCTGAGTTCAATGAATTAGTAATGATAGAAAGTTTAAGAAAGGGCGATACATTAAAAAGAGTATGGCTAAAAGGGAGAAATGATTTCTTAACCAGCTATGGGGGAGAATGAGCCATCAACTAGTCTCACTTTATCCCTCCTAGAGAGAAGGTTATAATACTAAAACAAATTTGATTTACCCATCATGTGGTTTGAGGTGCTGGAATCAATTGTCTAGGCAGATTCTGAAGTATGAGAGGATACATGGAAGTCTATAGGAGAGTTACTTGATGTAAACGCAAAGGAAGGGAGTAGGGCCAGAATCCATACGGTTGAGTGCCCTACCATATATATCCAAATGGTCATGGAAGGAATTGATGATATCTTCCTTGGGATCGGAACCAAAAGAACGCTGTTGTTTCACAGTAGAGTTGGATGTTTGAGTCTCTTAAGTGGCCCTGTTTGCTGAATTGTACTTGTTTTGGCCCTATTGGCATGGCTTCTTATTCTGATATAATGCTGATATCTTAACTCCTAAGCCCAATTCTGACTTCCCATGGAGATCCAAATAGGTCTCACGAGTGTGCCTACACCTCTGGCTGCCAAAGCAACTAGCTCTCCCTCTTGGACTAAGGGGGGGTCTTTTCCCTAAATTTGCACCCTAATAGATTCATATACAGGATTCAGCGTCAAGAAAAAAACAAACACCTGCTGTTGGGAGACAGAGATTTGTAGGCTTTTGCATCCTCATCACATTTCCTATCCACATTTTGATATTGGTCCAATTCCTTCCAAATTGAATTCAAATCTGAGTAACACACTGGAAGACTTATCTCCCCCTACTTATAAGTTGAGGATTCAGCCTGCAACTGGTAGCTCTTTGCATGGTGCCACTGCTAAGAATAGTTGGACTTAGCTTATTCCCAAATTCATAAGCGGTATCAGTGCACATGAAGTTTCTTATCACCTATGGAAGCATAGATACTAGAAGCCACGACATCACCATACTATTTTTTTTTTTTTTGTCGCATTTGTCATGTTCAGCACTTCCAGGTTTTAGCTCCTTCACCTTACCATTAACATAGCCTATCTTCCCTCTTGCAATAATATAAAGTCTAATTCCCTTAACCCACTCTAGGTAATTAAGTCCATCTAAGGGATTAGAGGAAACTCCAGAAGTAGCAGAATCTTTGGAAGACATGGTAGACTTCACTATTCAATCACAAGAAACATGTCTAACACAGGCAAGCACTATAAGAATCAAGTACTACTACAGTCCACACAAACTCTTTCAAAGACTGAAACACAAAAAACAGCGCTGCTGAACCCAAAAACAACAATCTGAAGTCTTCTGAAACAATTCCAGCACCTAACCAGGTTGTTTTTCAAGTCAAACCAGAACCAGCAATCACAAACCATCCCTACTGAATATATACTACTGCAGTTACAGCAGTCATACTAGACCTACAGATACCACGTACCTGGTCACAAAGGATTGTGCGGTCAATGTACAGGCACCGGAAAACTGTTAAAACTCTGTCACAGTGTCCTGCCGCCACAATCTTAGGAGTTTTCCTTGGCACATGACCAAGAGGAAGAGAATAAAAAACAGAAAACTTCTCCCAGATCAATCGAAGAAGTGTTTCTTGAATCTCATCTGAAAAGAAAGCAAGAGATGAAGAGGAACCCGTGATCGATCTGTCCTCAGACCCAAAACATGCACTCAAATACCGTATTATCTTGGTAGAAAGTGAATAGAATGTGAGGAAGAGAGAAGAGAGAGAGAGAGAGAGAGAGCAAGAAAGTTTGACTAAGAATCAGAAAAGGAAGGCTGGCGGCACCAGCCATTCTATTTATAATAAGGGTGACCCAATACAAATAATAAAAAAGAGAGACTGTAGTGCCCTTGTAGTACATGGTTACAAAATGTTGACAGTTAACAATTTGCATCTTAACTGTGGTTTGAAATTTGTCTTACAGAATGGATAACCTAAAATTTGTTTTTTTGTTGTCTTTTATCTTTGTAAGTTGAATATATCACAGGCACATCTCAACTGCCTCCATGGTGGAGTTTATGGTCTTGGTATCATTTTGCTGCTTTTTGATGTCATTTTTTTTGACTGGTAGTTTTTCATTGTCTTTTTGATGAATGAAGATATTTTGTTGATTGAGAAGTTTCTATTTGGTGTCTGTGATATATGCTTAAAGAATGATTTTAGATCTACTTTTTCTTCTCTTTTCAATGAATTCTTCATTTAAGGTAATGATTTGGTCCTTTGTCTTCCTCCCAATATGATATGTGCTCGCACTCTATATGGTTGAGAATGAAGAAGGGCAGTAGAATTTTGCATTGCTTTTCAGATGCAAATTTTACAATCCCATGAAGATGAAAATGGTGTGGTCTGAGTTTAAATTTTACACCTAGAGGCTAGAGGTATTAAAGGTATTTGCAACACAAACAAGGGAAACAAATGAACCTGTGGCAAAATTTACACCCTGTTCACTTAAGCACTCAAAACAAAATGCAGCCGTAATGACTTTAGTTGAAGTTTCTGATTTGAAATTGACTTTTGTTTCTCTTGCTTCTCTTGGTTTTAGCTTATCTTTACTGACTTGTTCATTCACAGACATTATAAATAGGGAACGTAAGCCTTTATCTTATTTGGCACTGAAGATTAATATTTCCTGAGTTTTATTTTTTGATAATATCAATAATGTCTGAGTTTGGATACTATTGTCAATGTCACTACATTAGAGAAAAATACTATTGTGTTAATTGTCCTGGTGTCCTGGTTTATGTATTGGTAAAAGTTTTACTGAATTAACATATTAACTAGGAACTTCATACCAGGTGCGCATTGAAGCTGCTCTAACATTGCGTGCAATAGCAGAGGTTGATCCAACATGCGTTGGTGGATTGATTTCTTATGGTGTGACGACATTAAATGCTTTAAGGGAAAGTGTTTTGTCTGAGAAGGTAGACATGAACTAATGAATGTAATGTCATAGTGAGTTATTTTGGATTTTAAATGTGTTGCTACTTGCTGCTTATTTTTTACATAAAAAATTATCTGCTGTATCGGTATCTATATGCGACAAAAAACAAAAAATTCTGAAATCTTTTATATTTTGATCAGCAACTATCATAATTTTATTAATTTTGATGAAAGAATAAGTGAAAACAAACACTATGTATGCAGTGTCAGGTTGGTAGAATGAAGTAAGCCACAACACGCCTAACCTTTTTTTTCTCCATCTTCATATGCCCTTAAAATTCTGTTTCCCTTTTTTCCATTTTATCTAATTCTGGGATTTCATGGGAGTTTGGTTTTAGGAGAGGCTTAAAGTATTTTGAATCTGTGGAGGAGGTAACCCTGTGGACCAGTGCCACCAAAAATAATGGATTTTCCATCTCAAAACCAGCACCTGTGATACTCTTCAAATGTCAAAACCCAACTGGTGCTTATTGTCACACATTCGTTTTCTATGTAAGTCAAAACCCAACTTGCCACCTGCTAATCTCATGCTCACCTGTAGCTAGTGTTTGGGGGAGGTTCTTTGCTCTCTTTGGTTGTTGGTGGAACTCTCCTAAGGTGGAAGCTCTCTTTAAGAGTTCCTTCTTTTCACAACTGTAGACAAGGGGGAAATTATCATTAAGATGTATGAGGGTAGCTATTCTTTGGTATATGGGAAGAAAGGAACAACAGAACTTTCAATTGGAAGACTAGATTAAAGGAATCGTGAAAATATCAATGAGTGGTACATTGGGCCAAGACGTTGACCATGTTTAATCAATTCTCTGGAGATGATATCTTGAGGGGATGGTACTGGGTAGCCTCAACCTCTACTTACAGGCCTTGGCCTCCATGTCAGTAGGATCCACTAAATAGTGATCAAGTGACTAGGCAACTCGGGAAGATCAGGCATAGGAGTCATTAGAGATTGCTGTGGTTGAATATTGACAATTTTCTCTGGTTCCCATAGGAGTGGGGAACTCCAAAGGGCTGAAGTGATGGCAGTACTACAAGGACTGCTTATAAGGAAACCTTTGAACCTGAAAAATGTTTTGGTGGAAGGGATTTAAAAGTTGTCATACTCTGGCTAAAAACATTGAGCAAGGAACATGTCACGGTAGAATTCTTATGATAGTGATTTATTCATTTGCAAGGCAGCTGGAAGAAGGTTTGTCTTGGCCCATAGATTGGCAAATAGATTGACTGGTTCCATGGTCAAACAGGTGTTCACAGGCAGAAAACATTTTGGGAAAATGTAATGTAAACTGAATGTGGGAGAGGTGGCCATAGGCCATTCTCTTGGTGGGCTGTTGAGATACTTGTGTATATCCATTTTTTATAATCTAACAAATAAATCTTAATAATTACTCATCAAATAAATAGATAATATCATTGGCTATTAATACTCACTGTGTATGCAATGAAAGATTGGGCAGATAATAGATAATATCTCTCTGCATCAACCAATGGCTGTCCATCTTGATCCCCTAAATGATGATCCTGCTCAGTAGGTGTCTAGTTGGAATTGACCTTGGATATCTTGTCTCCTTCAGAAGATCTAAAACAGATACCTTTTTTTGATTTAGCAATGAGCAATGAGCAATGAGCATCTCAAATTCCTGTGAAATACTTTTGAGGGAAAAAAATTAAATAGGTCTTGGAAAACAAATGCTATGGATTTTGCTTTCTTGTCTATTTTGGCTAATTATAAAGCTGCTGCTTAGTTAGTTGTCATTTCCATTGTTATTCACTGAAAGTGGAAGAAAATAATCTATTTTTTGAAAAGCAGAAGAAAATAATTTATGGGTATTCATGTTAGCCTGTATCCTTTGATGGTTCTTTCATTTACGTATCTCTGAGAACACAAATATGCGATAGTGAACCTTAGACGTAAGGGGCCATTTGTCTATAAAACTTAATTATTATGAAAAGGTTTTGTTGCCTAATTTGCATGCCATGTTTTTTTGGAATGTTTCATTTGTCAGACTGAACATCATATTTATTATCCTTCTATGGATATTAACATGATTGGTTTGAATTTAGCGAAATACATGGCATAATTTTCCTTGGCTTTTTTCTTATCAACCATTATAGTTATCACGGTGGAGGTGTGTTTAAATTTACTGATTTCATTGGTTTTGATATGTGGAAATGTACAATGATACTCCTGGTGACTAGTCAAGATAATTAAAAATGGTCTTATATTTTCTTTTAGGGAGGGAATTTTAAAGTTGAACTTGATTCATTGCATGGACAAGCCACAGTTTTAGCAGCTTTAGTGTTCATATCACCTAAGCTTCCTCTTGGTTATCCAGCAAGGTAAATGCTTCATTTCTCTGTATGGGGCTGCTGTGATGCATTCCTATTTAGATTTTCATGTTTTGTCTTATTTACCATTTAATTATAAAACTTAATTTTTCATGTAGTTTGTGGATTCATTTGTCTAATCAAGTCAACTAACTTAACAAAAGTCTTATTCAAGCACAGGGTTTGTGAAATTTTTTCATCTATATAAGTAAAAAATGAAGTTGGCCCTGTTGTGTTTCTGTTTTGGAATTGGTCAATTTTAATACGCTTGATATTTTTGTAGGGATACTGTGCTGAATGGGCCCTAGTGCATCATTATGCTATATTTTGTTTTTTAATTGTTATGTCTGTTAATGGGCCTATTAACTGTTCATGTTTTATTTTAAGTATGATTATAAGCTGGCCGCCCCTCTAAGGGCAGATTTGAAATTGTTCTTGTTGAAATAATTGATTTTATTTTGTTAGGGTCTGTTTGGCTGATTAAAGTTTTTTTTTTTATTTTAATCTGTTATTGTAACTTTACTTAGTAGGGGCACAAGGGTCATTTCCCTTCTTATTTTTTCGCCCTATATATTGCAATGAAGCTGGCGCCACCAGCACTGTTCCATTGCCTCTAAACCTTCTCCTTTCTTCCTTCTTCTCTTCTCTTATCTCCTCTTCTGCTGTAATCTTCAATCGGATTTACTGTCAAGATGGTATCAGGTTCACTTTGACCAAGTGGTCTAGTGTTCGATTCTCATCACCCCCATTATAACTAATTAAGTTTCAGCACAAGGTATGGGTGGGCCTGTGCTTGTTCACGCTTCAAGCCCAATGGGCTTTCGTGTGAGGGGGCATGTTAGAGAATAAAACCTATTCAAGGACCTCACTTAAGAGCTTAAGCTTTTAGGTTGAATGGTTCTTTGAGATGGCATCAGAACGTGGCCATTGAATCTGGGCGATCAAGTGTCTTCTCCAAGCTGCTGAATCTGGGCGGAACAGAGGAGTAAATCTGGGCTGATCAAATCAGATATGCAACTGGTACCACCCCTTTTTTCCTGTGTTTCTTTCTTCCCTTGGTCGTGTACCAAGAGGAAAACAAAAGGATCTGAACCACTTAATGTCGGCAGACCCTTGTGAGGTTTTTTACCTCTGTTTGTTTTGGATCGTGTGATCCTGTACCTGTGAAAGGTGGCTGTAGGTCACATATGACCTGTTTTCTCTACTTGTTGGCTTGATGTCTTGTGTGTAAGGATCTCCCCTTGTGATTAATGCTTGTAGACCTTCTGGAAAACTAGTAGGCTGGGACTGTTATTCCGTACAGGTCTGAAAATCAGATCTGTCATATTAATTTTTTTTGGAAATTGGTGCTGGTCTTGTGCACAGATTAAGTCCAAAAAACTGAAGTGTGTGTAGACTGATCACTTGTTGTGTGTGGAGCCTTTTGTTCTGATATAAGGAGGGATCCTAAGTTGAGGTTTTAGATAAAAAAAAAAAATTCTGTGTTGACCATGTCGTTTGAGAATTCTGCTACTTCAGGGATTTCTGAAAGTCAAAATGGAGTGAGTGGGAAAATGGATATGAGTTTCCTCATGGCTGTTATTCCCTTTGATGGTCTGAGTTACCTTGAATGGTCTAAGGGAATAAACCTCTACATCACTGCTAGGGGAAAAATAGGATACATCAATGGGAAATTGAAGGAACCGAAGAGCGGAAGTGCTGAATATAATAGATGGAACCAAGAAGATAGTATGGTGATGTCATGGCTCTTGGATTCCATGCTGCCATAGGTAAGAAAAACTTTTATGTGGGCTGAAACTGCTTGTGAAATATGGGAACAAGCGAAGTCCACCTATTCAAAGCAGAGACACTATGCCAAGATATAGTTAACTGGAAGTGTGATGAAGATGCAAAGGCATACAAATCACTTGTATCTCAGCGATGGGTATTTGCCTTCCTCTTGGGGCTGAATCCTTCATACGAGTCCATCAGGGTGCAGATCTTGGGAAGTAAAGACTTGCCATTAGTTCAGGAGGTTTATGCCTTGGTTCAGGCAGAAGAGAGTAGAAGAAATGTGATGAATTGTACAGAGGGGGAGCCAATTGCTCTAGCTGTCCGGGGAAGTTCAAATACTAATGTCGGAGGTGGTTTTAAGAAGGGTGACTTTCAGAAGAGAATAGATGATAAGAATAAGCTTTGGTGCACTCACTGCTAGAAGACAAGAAACACCAGAGATACATGTTGGGATCTCCATGGAAAACCTAAATGGGCATAGGATTTGGGTAAGAAGTCAACAACTAATCAGGGCAAGAAACCAAGTCAATAGAATCAGAAAAAGTATAACTCAGCTAATATGGCATCTCAAGAGATTGGTCCCATGGTAACTCAGGAAAGGCATCCTAGTTCTGACCCTAAGGAAGAGATCATCAACTCCTTCCATGACCATTTGGAGTTATACGGTAGGACTCTTCGCCCGATGGATTCTGGTCCTACTCCTACCTCCTTTGTGTCTGCATCAGGTAACACTGCCACTGCCTTCCACGCGTCATCTCATACCACTGATTCTCCTTGGGTAATTGACTCCGGAGCTTCAAACCACATGACCGGTAAGTCAAATTTATTTCAGGCATACAATATTCTCTTTGGGAGAGATAAGGTGAGACTAACTGATGGTTCTTTCTCCACCATAGCTGGCCAAGGAACCATATCTCTCCCACTCGGCCTTACCCTTTCTAATGTACTACATGTTCCTAAATTACCTATAAATTTTCTTTCCATTAGTAGTATTACTCACTCCTTGAACTGTTCAGTTACTTTTTATCCGTCTTCATGTGTGTTTCAGGATTTGGCCTCGGGGAAGATGATTGGTAGAGGAAGTATGGTGGATGGTTTCTACGTGTTGAAGAATAAAGTTGGTCTTGTGACTACAGAGTCCTTGAGTTTGTCCAGTGAGAGTCAAGCCTATTTATGGCACAGTCGTCTTGGTCATCTTTCTTTTGAGCCGTTAAAAGTTATGTTTCCAAAGTTGTTGTCTTTGTCAGTGAGTCAGTTGCAGTGTCGGACATGTCAATTGAGTAAACATCGTAGAAGCTATTTTCCTTTGAGAAAAAAAAGATCTGATCTTTCGTTGCATATTGTTTATTCTGATGTTTGGGGCCCTGTTACTCTACCTACTGAGGCTGGATATAAGTACTTCATTACCTTGATYGATGRTTASTCTAGATACACYTGGGTTTACCCTATGCGATCTAGAGATGAAGTGCCTAAAATTGTGAAAGACTTTCAACGCATGGTGTTCACTTAGTTCCAAACTGAAATCCATATTTTCCAGTCAGACAATGCAAAGGAATACTTCCATAGCGATCTCACAAAATTCTTTGCTTCGAGTGGATCACTTCAACGAAGCTCTTGTGCTAGGACACCCCAACAAAACGGTGTTGTTGAAAGAAAAAAATCATCATCTTCTTGAAGTGGCTCGTGGCTTGTTAATCCATATGAATGTTCTGAAACACTTTTGGATGGATGCTGTTTTGTGTGCTACGTACATCATCAACCGTATGCCATCTCAATTACTAGAGTATAAGGCCCCACATCAGCTTTTGTTTCCTACAACTCTGCTGTTCCCCATTCCAATGCGTGTTTTTGGGTGTCGTTGCTTTGTTCATAACTTGTCACCTACTCGGGTTAAACTTGATCCTCGTGCTATTCCTTGTGTCTTCCTTGGTTACCCTCTATCTCAAAAGGGGCGTCGTTGCTATGATCCCGCCTCTTGTAAGTACTATGTCTCAATCGACGTGTCCTCCTTTGAGAATCAACCTTTCTTCTCGGTTTCTCCTCAGGGGTAGAGTAGGGTTGAGGAGAAACAGGCTCAGACTCAACTACCTGCTCTACTTGACCCTCCTCTATTCCGTGTCTTTCTTTGTTGCTACAAAGTTAGCAGAGTTCGAGAGATGTGGAACCTGACACTATGCAACCAACATCATCGGCTTCACCAGAGGTTGATCCTTCCCATCAGCCAGGTACACTTGCTCCTATTGATATGCCTACTCCTCTTAATGTTGATTTCCCTATCATTAATGATCTTGATGTTCCTATTGCTAAGAGAAAGGGTGTTAGATCTTGTACCACTAATCATCCTATCTCTCATTTTGTGTCCTATGATCATATTTCATCTTCATATCGTGCATTCCTCTCCTTTGTTGACAGTATCCCTGTTCCTAAGAATGTGGCAAAAGCTTTATCCAAACATGAATGGACAGATGCAATGAAGGAAGAAATCGATGCATTACACAAAACTGGCACTTGGGAGTTGGTGGATCTTCCTAAAGGGAAGGAACCAGTAGGGTGCAAGTGGGTGTTCATAGTGAAACACAAGGCTGATGAACTGTTGAAAGGTACAAGGCCAGATTGGTGGCAAAAGGTTTTACACAAGTATATGGAGTGGACTATGTTGAGACTTTTGCCCTAGTAGCCAAGATGAACTTTATCAGAATTCTGACTGGGAACTTCACCAATTGGACATCAAAAATGCTTTCTTGAGTGGTGACTTAGAAGAGGAAGTGTACATGACCCAACCTCCAGGTTTTTGTGACAAAGGCAGTGAACAGAAAGTGTGCAAGTTAAAAAAATCTTTATATGGGCTGAAACAATCTCCTCGGGCCTGGTTTAGTAAGTTCCACTTAGTAGTTCAACAGATGGGGTTCAAACAATGCTAGTTAAATCACACACTATTTGTGAAGAAAGGTGGAGGGAAAATTGCAGCTCTAATTGTGTATGTGGATGACATAGTGATCACAGGAGATAGGGAGGCTGAAATGCAGAGACTAAAAAAGTTCTTAGCCACTCAATTTGAGGTGAAAGATCTAGGCCCCTTACGTTATTTCCTTGGAACAGAAGTTGCTCGCTCTCACAAGGGCATCTTTATTTCCCAATGAAAATATGTACTAGATCTACTAGAAGATGCAGACAAACTAGGGGCGAGACCAATTGACTCACCAATTGAACCTAACCATCAACTGGGAGATTGTCAGGGAGAGTTCTTGAAAGATGTGAAGAAGTTTCAGAGACTTGTAGGGAGATTCTTGTATTTGTCTATGACTAGGCTTGATATTGTTTATGCAGTGGGTGTCCTTAGTCAGTTCATGCTCAATTCTAGGACAACTCATCTTGAAGCTGCAGAGAGGATCCTTAGATACCTCAAGAAGTTTCTTGGAGCTGGTTTGCTGTTCCAGAAACATGGACATTTAAAGGTTGAAGGATATACTGATGCTGATTGGGCAGGGGCAGTTGATGACCGGAAGTCTATCAGTGGATATTGTGCCTTTGTAGGGGGAAAACTAGTCACATAGAGAAGTAAGAAGCAAAGTGTGGTGGCTAGATCTAGTGCTGAAGCAGAATACAGTGCTATGTCTCATGGAGTTGCTGAAATCATGTGGATAAGAAATCTGTTAGGAGAACTGGGTTTTACAGTTAGCAACCCTATGTCACTCTATTGCGACAATAAGGCTGCTACCAACATTGTAGCTAATCTAGTCCTCCATGATTGGACGAAACACATTGAAGTGGACAGGCATTTTATTAGAGAGAAACTTGTAAATGGAGAAGTGTGCACCCCATATGTCAGCTCAGAAGAACGACTTGCAGACATCTTCACCAAAGGTCTTCATCATGTGCGGCATAATGATTTGTGTGACAAGTTGGGCATGATTGACATCTATGCTCCAACTTGAGGGGGAGTGTTGAAATAATTGATTTTTTTTTGTTAGGGTCGGTTTGGCTGATTAAAGCTTTTTTATTTTGATCTGTTATTGTAACTTTACTTAGTAGGGGCACAAGGGTCATTTCCCTTCTTATTTTTTTCGCCCTATATATTATAATGAAGCTGGTGCCGCCAACACTGTTCCATTGCCTCTAAACCTTCTTCTCCTTTCTTCCTTCTTCTTCTTCTTCTTCTCTTCTCTTCTTTTCTCTTCTCTTCTCTCCTCTTCTGCTGTAATCTTCACTCGGATTTACTGTCAAGAGTTCTTATTAAGTTAAGTTTTATAAAGGTTAGAGGAGAAGAGGAGAGAAGTATCGAACTATCTTCTTTCTCTTCTTTCTTCTTCTTCTTCTTCTTCTTCTTCCTTTGCTGCACTGTTTCTCTTCTTTCATCTCACCTTTCCACATATAATCTGAGATTTATTTTTCTGGTATACTGGACTGAATCACATCTATTTTGTTGCATGAAGAAGAAGTGAATGCCATTAGTTTGTGAAAACGTTATAGTTTCTTTGTACAATATAATTGCTTGTTTCTTTCTAGCAGCAAATAAGAACTGGAGAATATAGGTAAAGAAGTTAAGAGTCTCAAGTAGGTGCCTTTGCAATTGATATAAGCTAGGTTAATATTTTTAGTTGCAGTTCAGGTACTAGAGTGATATGTTAGTGAGGCTTGTTTATTGATATCCAGGATGAACAGTTTTAGTTGATCCCAACTGTGGCTAACTCATTATTTGATAGCTTAACATGTAACAGATGGGGGAGAAGTGAATTGTGTTGGGTTTCATTTATGGAGAGTGTAGTGTAACTCCTTATTTGACAGCTTTTTCATCATGCATACTTCCTGTGTAAAAATGAGAATGGTTCTCTGGAGATGTATGAGAGCTTACATTTTTGGAGAATTTCTGAAGGGAATAACCAGATCTTCTCTTACAGGGACTAGAATCTCTGATGTAGCTGATATCCATTAAGAGTGGCACATAGGGCTAAAATGATGGGAGGGTTTTAACAATTTCACCACTGCTGACATCGTTAGATGGAATTTTACTGCTTCTTCATCCACAAGAGGAGTTCCAGAACACCAGAAGTGCGATCCTCCACCTTTTGGTTCCACTAAATCAAATTTCGATGGCTGCAGTTTGGTTAATCTGGGGAGTTCAGGTTTTGGTGGAGCTTTTAGGAACAACCAATTATAGATTCTGGTGGTTTACATGGAGCTCCATTCGGGATGAACTTGTCCTTACCATTAATGCTTTGGTACTTTAATAGTGATTAATTGGATGGGTAAGGAAAGGTCTCCCGGACTGAGGCATTGTGGAACTCTATATAGGAAGTTAAATCTCTTGCCAACTCTATGAACATCATTACCAGATGGGTACAGAGATCAGACAACTCTTACGCAGAATCACTTGCTCAGAGGGTTTGAATAGAATTAAATCATCCTTGTGTTCTAATCATCTGGGCTTAGGGTTCATCTAGTGTGCCAATTTTAGATTTATTTGTTCATTTTTTTTTTTTTTTTTTTTTTATGTTGGGGTGAATAGCATGGTAGGGCTGACTCTTACATGTTCATTTCACCATCAATAACTTATCAGTTCCTATTCTGAAAAAGGAATACTGGAGGTTCTTGGATTTAGTAAAGTAGGTATCACTTTTATCATCCTTAAAAGCAAATTAGCAAACAAAATATCTTTGAATTTAAGGAGGTAGATAATTTCATCATTTTTTTTATGAGCTATAGGCCACTGCTAAAATCAAAATTTGAACAGGAGTCAAATAGAATGGTTGCTAAAAAGTAAATAGGGGTATTTTTGAAGTTAGAAACATCTTATAGTCCTGTACTTCTCACAAGGAGGAATAGCCCCCACCAGAGTTTCTAAGGTATCATCTTTTTGTACATGCTTTTGATGGTGGCTCACCCTTCTTTCATAATGGCAATCACTTTACACTTGCCTATTAAAAAGAGGCGCTTTGCAAGGAAGCCAAAAATGGGGAAGAATCATATGTAGAGTCACTAGAGTAGCTGTGATTTGGGCAGTTTGGGAGGAGTAGCAGAATATTCCAGGAGAAGGTGAAAACCAAGGAGGCTATTATTTAAAATAGTGCACTGGGTGAAAACCATAGATTTTCTTAAGGATTATACAGTGGATGTCATTTTTGGGGAACAAACAGTAGTGGATGCTTCTTCCATGCAGAGACCCACCTTACTTGAGGTTTGAACTCCAGGCACAATAGGCTTAAACTGAACTTTGATGGCAGTTATAGTGGCAACCCAGGTCCCTCTGCAAGAGGTGAAGTGTCCAGAAACCATGAAGGCAGATTTGTGGCTTTGTGCTTGGGACGAATTGATCATGGAGACTCCTTGACGGCAGAAATCGTAGTGTCCTGTCAAGGTTTGAGGATTGTAGAACAGCTAGGACTCAGTGGTTTTAGGTGGAAGGTGATTCATTATTAGTTGTAGACTGGATGAGAATGGACAGATTAGGCATTTGGAGTCACAAACTAGCTAATGAGAGAGGTGAGGCGCCTAGCAAATGAATTGGTAGTCAGCTTCAGATGGGTTGGAAGATCAGAAAATGGCCGGGGTGATACACTTGTTAAACAAGAGTCTGCAAGTGAATTGGTAGTCTAGCAGACATCGAAAGGATGTCTGCAGAGGGTCTAGGAGAGAGGCTAGTCCTCCTAAAAGATGTCATGCAAGAAGAGCTCAGGACCTGCACTAAATTCCTCACCTTGGACCTTAATGTCACACCTATCCATCTTTATAGTTGCATTTGACCTATTAACTCAAGTCTCTTCTTAGCCACTTCCAGAGATGGATTTCTATCTCTCATTCTGTGAGTTTCTGGGCCTCCCTATTCTTTTTTGTAGATGGTGCTTTCTTAATGAAATGAATATTTTTTAGATTTCCACTGTTCTCACAGAATTCCTTTGTAATTGCCTTTATGCTCTTTTCACCGCTTTTGCTGGAGCCCTAAAATAAAGTGTTAAAAGGCATACTAAACAAAGAGGTTTTGAGAATGTAGATTTGATTAGTGTTATTATACAACCTAAATAATTATAATTCTTTTTCTCACAAGGTCATTTCTTAGCAAATCTTTTTTGAAAAAGATAACAGATTTCATTTAAAGGGTGGAATGTACATGAGGAGATAAATTTAAAAAAACATCAAAGCCCACTAGTTACTTGACATTATATTAGCACCATACAAACAGTCCCATCCAACCCAGATTTTGCTAGAAAGTCAGCTACTTGGGTTTCGTTCTCTGGGAATCCATCAGAAGCTACAGTGCGTGCAATAGGAAATCTGACAAATTTCTTCCATAAAATGGGAGAACTTCCAAGGTTCAGAAGCCTGTCCCTTGAGTCCCCTTCCACAGTGGAAGAAACCTCACAAATTTCTTCTACTGTATTTTTGTACATCTCTCTTTTTGGTTGAATAAAATAGTTACTTTCCTAAAAAAAATACTAGAAAGTATACAAAATGTACCACAAAATCTATACTGCAGCAATAGACAAAATATGCAACAAGCTTTCCAAACATATAAACACCTGCATATACAAAATATAATAAAGACATCTGAGCTGACTTGCTAAACCGATTAAATACCGTATCACTTCCTACCTCTCCCCGCCTGACTTCTTCGTCTTGTGCAACTAATCTTCCCTTCCTCGGCTACCCTCTTCCGTTCAGTGTTTTTCCCTGCCCATTGTCATCTCAAAATATCTGCTTGATTGTTGCATCATCACATTAGTGAGGCCAAATCTTTCCATGTTGTGTGGCTGCTCATTCAGATAGATTCCAAGGACAGCTAATTTATTCTGTAATAACCTGGCTAGGATGGAACTTTCACATTTGGGTTCAACTATTTCGAACGAGCCCTTTTGGAGTTTCTACTATTGCCATATCTATCTTTGTTTTCTTGCTGTGGGTGGAAGTTCCCTGGTTAGCAATCCTTGGTTGTGCTGTCCTTTTTATTACATTTTTTATATCATTATCAATCAAAAGAGAAAAAAGAAAAACATTGATTCTATCAGCATCATCAGCTTCATATTGTTTTAGTTTACTGCACAATCCTGACACTGTTAAAATCCCATGCTCCATAAGGTTTATATGGTGTATTAGCATTTCTTTTTAATCAATTCTTCTGGCTGCTTTATAATTTTTCTTCAATGTTTAGGTCTTTTAGATCATTGTGCTGTTTCCCATTTGCTGGAGATAATGATTCTTAGTACTGTGTAATATTCTACTGATTATAAGCTGTAACACTATCATTTTCATGCATAGGTTGCCCAAGTCAGTTCTCGAAGTTTCAAAGAAAATGCTAATGCAGTTCAGTCGGAACCCTATTGCTGCTACTGTTGAAAAAGAAGCTGGTTGGTTGCTTTTGGCATCACTAATATCCTCCATGCCGAAGGAGGTATTTAGATATCTGATTTCCTTCTTTTGGTAAACCTATCATGTAACGTTTATTATATCTGCTACTTGTGATACATGTAGGATCTTGAAGACCAGGTTTTTGACATCCTTTCCCTGTGGGCTGACCTTTTTAACGGAAATCAAGATTATCAAAATAAGCAAGCTGATGATCTGACATCTGAAATATGGTGAGCCATTTTATTAGTTTTGTGCCACCTATTTTATTACTTGATATGAGTTATATTGAAGCATTTGGTCAAAGAGTATTTTTCCCTGTTTTGCTCGATAGTAAAATGGATGAAAATGTAATGTGGAAGCCTCCTGCTGAAGAATTTGTGAAACTAAATTTAGACAGAAGCAGCCAAGGCAACCTAGTCCCCTCAGGTATAAGAGGGGTGTTGAGAGACAGAGAAGGAATTGGTCATTGCTTTATTTTTGGGTCTAGTGGGAGTGATCCATTAGGGTGGAATTGCTTGCTGTATTGAAAGAGATATAGATTGAAAGTGGGATATAGATTGAAAGTGAGTTGAGCGTGACAAATATGGAGATTGCAGGAGATTCAGAATTGGTGGTTGGTTGGCTGAAGGATCCAAAGTCTATAATTTGGAGCTTCAGGGAGGATATGAAGAAATTTAAATGGCTTACCAGAAGTATGAATTTGAGGATAAATTGGGTTAGGAGGTCAGCAAATTCAATAGCAGATGCTTTGGCTGCAAGAAGTTAATAGGGAAAGTTCCATCCTAGCCAGGTTATCGCCTAAGTACCTGTGATTCTTCTTTGTTCCTCCCATTACGAGCAGGAAATCACTCTTTTACTTGTTTATGTGGATGATGTCTTCATTACTGGTGATGATGTACAAGGTATTCAGCAGTTCAAGTCTTTACTTGGAGCTCTTCCAAGATGAAAGACCTTGGGTCTGCGACTTTCTTCCTTGGTTTGGAAGTTCATTCCTCTCCATATGGGCCTTTTGTGAACCAATGGAATTATACATTCTACCTTTTTTTTCTGATAGGTACATTGTACCTCAATCATCTTGCTTATCTCACTAACTTTAAGCAAGTTGAGGCTCCTATGGAACAAAGTGTGAAGTTTTCTCATGATGGGAGGAACTTCTACAAGATCCTTCATTATATTAGTGACTTCTTGGCAATCTTATTTACCTTACCTTGACACATCCTAATATTTTTCATGTTGTCCAATTTACTCAATTCATCTATGTAAAAATATATAGATTGTTTTCTGGGTCATGTCAACACATTAGACACACCCATACACATCAACCTTTGTCCATCTTGACTTGCTTCTGGCATGGTATCAGAACATGTCAGATCCTAGGATTTTGATGTTTCAATTGAAACTCTCTTAGGTTTGTTGATGGTTGTTTGAAGGACAGTTCATTAGATTGGATGAGCATTTTCTGCTTTTTTGTTTTTTGTTTTTTGTTTTTTTTTTTTGGAGTTATTTTGATATTGTTCTGATTGGATTAAGTTCCTGAGTTTTTTTCTTTGGTTCATGCAGTCTATTCTACCTCCAATTGTCGTTCTGCCTGGTAGGAGATTGGATTCCCTTTAAAACAGCAGGCTTTGTTTCACTCACATCCTTTACCATCTATTTTTCACTTATCTAGGACCAGATCTGATTTGGAGAGGTTTAGATCCTCTCTTCTTGCCCATAATAATGCCAGTAGCAACCATATGTTTTTATCAATAACTCACTGATTTCATTAAAATTAGAGAGAAAAACACAGGTACAAGAAGAGGGAGATAAACTCTCGTCTCACCTAACCAAAACAAGATGAGAAAATTACAAGATAGCCCAGAACAGAGAGTCCCTAGATGCCCCTTGTTTAGCTACCCCATCAGCAAAGGAGTTAGCACTTCTTTTAACCCAACTCATCTTCACCTCAATATTCTTGGTTAACCAATTAAATTTCCTCCTCTCATTGCTATAGTTCAAAAAATTAGCAGCATCATTTCTCAGCCAATCTACTACCAGTTTAGAATCGCCTTCTATGACCAATTTGGTGATATTCAGTTCAGTTTCCCTTTGAGTTCCTTCGATAACATCTGAAATCTCAGCTCTAAGACAATCACCCATTCCAATTGTCCCCAAAAAGAGAGCAATTATCACTCCCTCCTCATTTCTTAAGACACCCCAATACCTGATGGACCCGGATTACCCATGCTACTTCCGTCAAAATTAAGTTTGATAAAACCACTAGGAGGAGTCCAAGAGGGTAGGGATGTGTCTTTAACCGGAGCTGAACTTGCAATTTCTTTCCAATTTCTGAAAAAATATCCATTGAAATGTCTTTAAAAAGAGCCAAAGACTTCAGCCAGCGTACCACTCTGATCTGAATCAGCTCCAGAATTTCTGGTAGTCTTCTTTCCCTATCAGAGAAAATTCTCCTATTTCTTTCTTCCCATATAGTCCATCAGACAGCAGCCCTGAGACATCTTCACATAACTTTTCCTCTTTTTTTTAGACCAGCTAAACATGGATGGAGCAAAAAATCTCTATACATCTGGTAGAAGAGACCATCGGCATCCAAACAAAGATGAACACCACTCCCAAATGTAATTGGTAACAGAGCAGGAAATCTTTAAATGGCAACCAATCTCACCTTCAGCCTTGCAAAAAACACACCAGTGGGGAGATAAACAACTCGTAGGCCTCTTTCCAGGATTGCTTCCCAACAGAAACTCCCGACCTTCGGAGAAATCGGTTTGCACCAGACTTCCTTTGCTGGAAAAGGCTGCCCTAACTGACCCAATGGATGAACTAGAGCTTTGAAGTAAGAAGCACAATAAAAATTTCCAGAGGCTGATAAAGTCCAGACCCTTCTATCTGATTTAGTGGGATCTAAGGAAATACCTTCTAGAATGTTAAGAAGAGACAAAGTACTATTCAGTTCTGACTCCCTAACTGCTCTTCTAAAACCCAAGTTCCACCCAAACCCTGAGGGAGCTTTTGAGGGCACCAAGAAACTGGATATAGGCTTATTTTTCAAATCAGACAGGGCAAATTGAGAAGGGAATTGATCCTTCAAGGGAGAACCCCCGATCCAGACTTCTTCCCAAAATTTAATGAGGTTACCAGAGTGCAAATCATACCTTGTCCACAGAATGAAGAGAGGCAAAGAAGCTTGGATAGCTTTCCATGGAGAAGCTCTTGTAGTCCTAGCCAAAATTCCAGCATCCCATCCATTGCTTGCGTGCCCATGAATACTCTCTACGATCTTTACCCACAACCTCTCTTTCTCTAGGGGCCCGACAAGGCCACATTCCTCTTCTGAATATCCCTAACCCTAGGCCTCCACTCTTTGCTCACTAGATCCCACCTAACCCTATGATCCTTTTTCTCCTCACCTGGGTCCCATAGAAAATTCCTCATTAATTTTTGCAGCCTTTTAGAAATCCTCCTTGCATTTTAAAAACTGACATAAAATATATCGGAAGGTTGGCATGGGTAGATTTTATCAATGTGGCTCTCCCCCCGAAGGACAAGTAATTTCTCTTCCATGAGGCTAACCGCTTCTCAAATCCCTCTACCACCGAATCCCAGAAGTTCAGTCTCATTGGATTATCCCCAAGAGGCAACCCCAAGTACTTCACTGGCCAATTGGATACCACACGCTCTCCTCAAGATTCACCCCTACTATATAGCTATTGTCAAGGTTCACCTTTAGATTAGACATTTGCTCAAACAGCTGTATGCTAAGTTTCAAATTCCTAAACCATATGCAATCACCAGCTTCACAAAAGAGGATTGTATCATCCGCGATTGCAGATAAGTTAGAGGTACCCCATCCTTACCAACTCTCCAGCCTTTTATTAGGTTCCTACAGTCTGCTCTAGTGACCAGTCTTCCCAAGACATCTGCTATCAAAGTAAACAAGAATGGAGATAAGGGACCTCCTTGCCTTATTCCCCTTATTCCCCATCACCCACTTACACCATCCCTCTCCAAAACCAAAGTTCAACATTACTTGGAGCAAAAATGACCAATCCACTGAATCAAATGCCTTTTGCAAGTCCAATTTACATACCACACCCCTCTTCCTAGATCTTTTGAAATCCTTCACACTTTCATTTGCAATCAGAATTTGATCAATAATCTGTCTACCCTCGACTTTCATTTACAGTTACCTTTTTTGGCCTGCAACGGAATCTGGTGTTTTGGTTGATTTTCTTGAAACCTGGAGTTTAGATTGAACTGAATATTGATCTGTTAGCAGTGTTAGTAGTTGTTGGAAGAGTTTGGTGCCTGTACACATCTCTGTTTTGTTCTATTGTAGATAATAATATTCTAATAAGGGAGTTGTTCTACTGTTTCTTTTTCTGAAACATTTCCTGAGACTCTATTGAGGTTGCTGGGTGCTGCCTTCTTGTCTCATGGTGCTATTCACTGTCAGTTATTGTTATTACCTCAGTTTGAGTTGTGTTTTAACTGCTGTAATGGTTTCAAAAAACAGTGAAGTTCAGCCATTAGATTTGATGGAAATAATAACACCTTGTGGAAGTTTCATTCTCAGTTTTTTGTAGAGAGTAATGGTCTATGGGGTTACTTGGATCAATCCCTAGACCTAATGTCTCAGATGCTGTGGCTCTAGAACTATGGTAGATTTTTTTTTTTGATAAATGATAGAAATTTTATTAGAGCAGAACTAAATATCACATGATTACAGAGTACATCCAGTGGAGGCATGAGATGCAGCCCCAACCAGAAAGACAGATTACAACTGAGCCCTGAATAATTCAGGCTTATGCACCCCCTGTTTTGCAAAGAAATCAGCCATCCCGTTAGCTGACCACCTTTTCCATTGGACTGAAATTGTTATATCTCTGACCAGCCACTTAAATCTTTTCATATATTCTTTTTATTTCCAAATTACAGTTTCAGATTCCCTCAACCACCCTATTTCCAGTTTAGGGTCACCTTCAACTAACAGTCTTTCATAATTTAATTCTCTAGCAATCTGTATTCCTTGTAAAACAGCTTGGAATTCTGCAAAAACTGAGTCCCCTACTTCAATTGGACCTGAGAACACAGCAATAACATGACCTTCAGTGTTTCTAAAAACTCCCCCTATACCAGCCTGGCCTTGGTTCCCTAGGCTGCTGCGATCAAAATTCTGTTTGATGAATCCTTCATCTGGTGGTTTCCAGCCTACAACTGCTTTAACCCTTGTAGCAGAACTTCTAGCTACAGCTTCCAAATTTCTCCACATATCATCAAAGGAGAAATCACAAAATAACTTTAGGGACTTGGCCCGCATTAAAGCTCTATATAATATGCAATCCAGCACTGCTTTTCTTTCTTTATCATTGAATACTCTGCCATTCCTTTCCTCCCACACCGTCCAAATCAATGCAGCCCTGATACATCTCCACAAAATTTTATCCCTTCTCTTTGGCCAACCGAAAGTCGTTGGTTCAAAGGGGCTTCTAATCTAAATAGGCAAGCTCCACCTGTGACCAAGAAGTTCAAAAATCTTTTCCCAAAGACTAGCAACAAAAGGGCTGGATATCAGAAGATGGTTGCAGTTTTCTCCACTTGCTTTACACAAGGTACACCAGTTAGGGGACAGGCACATAAAAGGTCTTCTTTTTTGCAAAACATCCAGAGTGTTTATTTTCCCATGGAAAACTTCCCAGAAAAAACAAAGCAGACATTGCACCACAGAGGGCCACAATAAAGCCTAGAACAGCTGCTTCCTATTAACTCCCTGTTTGACTAATGAATTAACCATCCCATTTGCAGTTATCCTGGTCCATGTGAATGAGGCATAGGGGATGTCTATAAATCCAAGGAGCATTACCTCTTGAATTAGCCCATGATATCACTACATTTGAGTCCCCTTCTACCTCCAGGTTCATAAGATCTGCTTGCTTGGCAAGTTTTAACTTCTGTAGCAGAGCTAAAAGTTTAGCCTTTAAAGAATCACCTTCCCCTAAAGGTCCTGAATACATAGCTAACAAGCAATCTCTAATCACACCACCAATTCCTACCAGTCTCGGGTTTCCAATAGAGCTCCCATCAAAATACAGCTTGACTTTGTTGAGACCTGGGGACTTCCACTCCATCACCTTTATTTCATTCTTCTTAGAAGAGTGCTACTTCATTCCATGCTCTTATATATCAGTAATCGAGAAACTTTGAATGAGCTCAAGTGTTTTCACCCAGTGTGCAACTTTTATCTTTATGGCCTCCACTAGATCTTCATTGACTTGAACTTCTCATTGAAAATTCTCGCATTCCTTTTCTCCCAACCAGTCCACACCACTACTGCCCTAACTGATTTGCACATGACCCTTCCTCTTTTTGTTGGCTACCTTAGGAACTCTAGGTTGAAGAGGCTTATTACATCTTGGGGAGTACTCCACCTGCAACCAAATAGAGAACAAAAAGATTCCCAAACAAAGAGCAAAGAATACACATTTGAGGGGAGAGGTATTTATTTGGCCTCCTTTTTAGAAGCATGTCACAAGTGTTCACCTTCCCAAGAAAAACCTCCTAGCACATAGCTTGAATTTTGGTGTAATGGCTTTCTCCAAGTCTCTTTCACTGGGAAATTCTCACCCCAACAGGATTTTGCACCAGAGTATTAAAAAAGGAACCACGGGTAAAGGTGCCATCTGGTGAAGTTGACCAAACTCTAGTGTCCTCCAAAGATTGAACCAATAAGGCATAGTTGTCAAGGCGACGCCTAGGTGACAAGGCACCCTTGGAGTCTCACCTCGCCTAATCACCAAGCAGTTTTCTACAGCGTGTTATAACAAGCTTTTATATTCTTAATTTTTTGAGGTTATAATTATAAAATAGACATTTTTAAATTAAAATATTCATTTTGTGTGTTTATATACTAATTTCTTTTTGTTATTATCTTATTTGTTAGGGTTTAATCAACACAAACATTGCTAAATGCTGTATTGAACCCTCAAAGACTTCAAAATCTGAACCAATAAGTAAGAAAGAGCATGAAATGTTGTCCAATCAACACATTTTCTTCTTTTTCTTTTCTAATTTTGTGTTTTTATATACTAATTTTTTTTCTTCCACCTTTTCTTTTCTTCTTTTCCTATAACAGAAATAGGGGTTCAGCCCCTATATTTTTCAAATTTTCTTTTCTTCTTTTTCTTCTCATGAATTTGTTGGAATATGTTGATTTTCTATACTTTAACATGAAGCTTATACTTTTCTTATGAAAATTATGGATATTTATTAAGGAAATATGATTATGGAACCTAGGGAACTACCATAGGATACATGCTTTTACTTGAAAAAACCCATTGCCTAGGTGACGCCTAGGCGACTAGGCGCCTCTTGTCGCCTAGCCTTGCCTTGGCACCTTGAAAACTATGCAATAAGGGACTCACTCATTATTCTCTCAAACCCCTTCTGAAAGCAAAATCCCAACTCGGACCAAAGTAAAAAAAAGTGACACAACTTGATATAGGTTGTAACTTGTAGTCAGAAACTGAATAAAGTTTAGGGAAATGAGAACAAAGAGGAATATATCCATCCATAGATCTTCCCAAAAGATCACCCTAGAACCACAACCCAAATCAAATCTAATGAGACTAATAAAGATTGGATATACCTCTTGTATTGCTTTCAACAAAGAGCTCAAGGATGATGTGGGGACTACCTTTGCATTCCAACCATTGTTCGTTGTTTGAATACTTCAACCCTTGTGATTAAGTCATTGGTTGAAAGAAGAAGAGTGAAAGAAAAAAGAGGAGGAAGAGAAAAAGGGCCCAGCCCCTTTTTTATTTTTCTTTTCCTTCTTTTTCTTCTCATTGATATGCTGATTTTCTATACTTCAACATGACCTCTATACTTTTCTTATGAAAATTATGAATAATTATTAAGGAAATATGGTTACAGTACCTAGGGAACTACCCTAGGATCTATGTTTTCTACATAAAAAGATCCATCGCCTAGGCGACTAGGCGACAAGGCACCCCTCCTGTCGCCTAGCCTTGCCTCGCCTTGTCACCTTGAAAACTATGGGCATCATTAATTGGAACTAAAAGAGGAACCACTAGAGAAGGGTGAGAAGCATCAACACTAATAAAAGTAGGAACTGACTCAAAATAAAGGTAACATCAAGACAAACAAATGATCGCTGAGTAAGAGGATTATAGCACTTATATTCATATGGTGTAGAAGGGACTCAAGTAAATCACTATTCTTTCTTTCAATCACCCCATTTTGTTGTGGAGTGTATGTACAAGAAGTTTGATGAATAATACCGTGATGCTCCAAATATTGCTAAAACAAAGTAAGAGCGTACTCTTTGCCATTATCAAAACGAAGAATTTTTATTGGAACACCAAACTAATTGCAAATTTCAGCATTGAACTTTTGAAAAATAGAGAATAATACACTTCTTTCATAAGATAAATCCATGTCATCAACAAAAATTACAAAATTCTTGTAACCATTATAGGACACAATTCTATTTGGAACCCAAACATTTGAATGGACTTAGGCAAAACGACTCAATACATGATGATCAGCTCTAGGACTGAAGGAAACCCAATGGTGTTTCCCATACTGACATGACTCACACTGTAGTGATGACAGTTGATTCAATGACGGATGACCAAGCGTGCAATTCCATTGGAGAGGAGTAAGGGAGGACTGGAATGCCATTTGAGAGCTTTTCACCCACCATCAAGATACTACAATCCTCTTGTCTCACTTCCTCATCTTGAGATCCTGAAAGACATAAGATGGGTAAAAAGTGATGGAACAATTAGGGGATTTGGTTAATTTACTAATAGGCATAAGATTAAAAGGAAATTTAGGCACATGCAAAACAGATGATAAGGATAAAGATGCAACATCAACATTACCAACACCACAATGTGTGAGGTGGAGGGTTGAGAGAGGGAAGAGAACACACCTGGAGTCCTAGTCATATGATTAGAGGCTCCAAAACCGATAATCCAAGGAGAGGGTTTGGATGCCAAATAAGCCATACCTAAGTGAGCAAGAGTAGTTGTGTTCTGCTGGGGCATAGCCTAAAGAGACCTTTCATATTCATCACGGGGAGCAATCATCATCTCCTTCCCAGGATTAGATGTAGAAGATGCCGGATCAACTTGCTAGTTATCACCTGCTTCACCACCATTTGTTACATAATGATTGGCTCGTGTAGATCATAGCAAAAGTTCACTATATGTCCCTCCATACCACAATAGGTGCACTTCCTAGGACCATTGCCTCATCCTCTACGACAACCTCTCACTGAATCGCAACCACCACTACCTCTACCACCTCGGCTAAACATAGGACCACAACAGCCTCCTCTAACTCTACGACTACCACCTTGATTACCACAACCTCCCTCTCCTGCTACAGAAAATGCTGACCTATTAGAAGTCATAGTGTTTTCTGTAGGTCCAGGGGAAATCCTACGAAGTCGAGCAAACACCTCAAGAGAGGGATGAGCAGAACCCCCCAATATTTGTACTCTATCTTGCTCATTTTCCGACTTCAACCCCACCAAAAATATAGTCACCTCAAGTTGCTCCCTCTATTGTTGTTGAACCTTAACATCTGGAATTAAGGGATGGTAAACATTGAGTTGATTCCTGAGGTTTCTCATATTAGCATAGTATTCTTCAAGACTTTGATTTCCATGTTGCAAATTGAAATACTCTTGGTAGATTTGGGTATACCCTTGTAGTGTTATTTTGACCAGAGTAGAGTTTCTTAGCATGACCCCATATTTCTTTGGCTGTATCAAGAAACATAAAGTTTACATTTATTTTGGGCTCCATACTATTCCACAGCCATATCATAATCTGAGCATCTTCCCATTCGCACTCACTATATGTTGGAGATTCAGTTGAGGATTTCTCATCCTTCACATGATTCACCTTTTTCTTAGTCCTAAGAAAACCTCCACTGATTTGACCCATGGCACATAATTCTGACCATTAAGTTTGATTGATGTCATTCTTACACTTAGAAAATCAGGGGTTGTCATCACATTTGATTTTTTATCACCACTAGTCTCTCCTATTGTTGCCATAATGCTGTCTACTGAAAGCTATCAACACCACTACTATTCTACTACCAACTCACAAAAACTGATTGTCACATACAAAAGAAATATTACCTGGTTATTACAGCAGT
Organism: Nelumbo nucifera; assembly: GCF_000365185.1. The sequence continues at coordinate 2,287,862 of NW_010729113.1, read as the reverse complement.
TCACCCACCTCCTAACAATTTCCAAATTCCATCCCACATAACATATCAAGGAGAGACATGCAAGAACCACACCTGGAATACATTCTGCAGCTTTCTCCACCACAAAGTTCAGCCACTGTTTCAGCCAGCATTAGTACTGTCAAATTAGGGTTTAAACCACCACTCGACCACTAGGACTGTCATTGTGACGGCAGTTCATAGGGTGCTGAAATAGGTTGCCGCAGCCTCTTCAGTCCCTTAACTCACTTTGTAACCCAGAAAAGATAGAAGGGAAATGAAAGGAGAAAAAAACCACAGCTGTGCCTTCTCTTTTACAGCAGTCGTAGGTTGACAGAAGAGAGAAAGAAAGAAGAAGAGGAAGAGAAAAGAGAGAAAAGAGTGAGAGAAACTACGGTCTGGACTAGAGAGAATTAGCTCTCTCCTAGCTGACCCAAGCTTATATAGATGTGATAATATTACAATGACTAATATGTCTCTATTTAAGTGTGAGGACAGTAACTTAAAGAAAGACAAAACTGACAAAGCATTAACTTAATAAGAAGATAAAAGACCAAATCGCCCCTGTTTAGTTGATTCTAACAACTGTTATTCATCATCCCATGGATGCATTCTATAACCTTGTGCCACAAACTGTCTCTTTCCAATGGAAACCTCCAAAGCCACTTTCACTAAGTTCCGCAATCCTCAACCTCCCTTTTCCTTTGTTTTGTTGACATGCTTCCACTTACTAGGTGATCCCTCTTTCTTCCCTAGGTTCCCAGTGAAAATCCCTCATTAGTTTTTCTAATTGTCCTACTACTCTAGCTGGAATTCTAATTTTTTTATTTATTTTTTGATGAATGAATGATATTTTATTAAATAGAGATAGAAATAGTACAAGCTTGAAGCACCCTAAGAGGAGGCACAAGGTGTTATCTCCCCTTAAAGGTGGTTCCAGACCCAACTCTTTTCAGATTGCAATTACAAATTAGCGAAAAACAGAGAATCCCTTGAAGCCCCTTGTTTAGCTAAAGAATCTGCCAAAGCATTTGGTGATCTACTAACCCATTGAAAGCTAATTGACATGGTTCTCGTAAGCAAGGTTTAAAATGTCGATGTCGATGGAAATGTCGCTTACCAAAATATAGGACATATGTCGGAAATGTTGGAAATGTCGAGGGGAAATATTGTAAAAATTAGAGACATTGTGTAAATATTAAGAAATATGTGGAAATATGCAAAGATATTTTCTAAAATGATAAAAGAAGCATTATTACATATTTCTAGATTATTATCTTATTCCCAACCATTATATAAAGCTAAGAAACTAAGATCAATAACAAATTAGTAAATGACGATTTACTGATTTATTATGCATTTTGATGTTTTTACAAGGTTATCTGATATTTTCTTTTCTTATTTTTAATTCTGATTTATTATAAATTCTAATATATTTATT
>NW_010729113.1:2260815-2285889 GCF_000365185.1 Nelumbo nucifera | reverse complement strand
CCGACATAATGTAATTTTTATATTACCATCCATTTTCATGTCGGTGAGCCTCGACATCGACATATGTCGGGCGACATTAGCGACATTTGGCGACATTTGAAACCATGCTCGTAAGCCATTTGACTTTTTTGATTATGTCCCTCTCCAAACAACAGTTTCTGGGTCCGACATCCATCCCACTATCACCTTAGAGTCTCCTTCTACTATCAAATTAGTCACTGCAAATTGGTTGGAAATCTATAGTCCTTGTAGCATAGCTAATATCTCAGCCCTTGTAGAGTCTCCATAACCCACTGGACTTGAGAATAAGGACAAAATGTTGCCATCCTTATTCCTCAAGATCCCTCTTATACCCAAAGGTCCTGGATTGCCTTGACTGCTCCCATCAAAGTTCAACTTTACAACTCCTTCTGGAGGGGGTAACTAACTTGCTTGTGTTCTGATTTTCTTGGATGATGTGGAGGCCACTGCTGCCCAACTCCTTCGAAGGTCATCACTAGAGTAATCCGCAAAGAGAATAGCAGTTTTTAGCCAAAGGATTGCCCTTGTCAGTATACAACCCTCTATTTCAGAAATGCTTCTCTCCTTCTAGAAAATTCTGGTATTTCTTTCCTCCCAAATGGTCCATAAGAGGGCTGCCCTAATACATTTCCACATTACTTTCCCTCTCTTTGTTGGCCAACCAAAAAAAGACGGATCAAAAAGTAGATTTATTTTAGGAGGCAGGTTTCACCTGTACCCAAACAACATAAAAACCCAATTCCAAATATTTACTGTAAAAGAGCAAGAAATTGGTAGGTGATAACAATCCTCATTCTGCACTTTACATAAAATGCACCAATTGGGGGACACACATGTATAAGGTCTCTGTTTTTGTACATTGTCCACAGTATTAATTTTACCATAATACACTTCCCAACAGAAACCAGAAATTTTATTTGGAATTGGCCTTGACCAGACTTCTTTAACTGGGAACAACAAAGGGGAAGGAGTAGAGCATATGGACTTAAAGAAGGAAGAACAAGAGAAGGAGCCACTCGAGGTCAAAGACCAAAATCTTCTATCTGGTTTAGGAGGATCCAAACAAACAGAATCAAGTAAAAGTAAGAGCTCAGAAGCAGAAACTGGTTCCTCGTCCCTCAACCCTCTATAGAACCCAAAATCCCAGTTAAGAAACAATGGGAGAATGGGGGGAGGAAGTAACCTTGAAACAGGCTCCTTTTTATAGAGGGAAATAGAAAAAAGGGAGGTATAGAGGTCTTTTAATGGTTGGTTGCCCACCCAAACATCTTCCCAAAAAAGCACAAAATTACCATTGCAGACATCATACCTTACGAACTTGAGAAATTTTGGGAGGATGCCAAAAATCAACTTCCAAGTGGTAGAGAAGTTTGAGTGTGGCCCGTCGAGATACCCCAGCATCCCAACCGGATTCAGAACAGCCATGGATACTAGCCACCACCTCGTGCCACAATCTCTCTCTTTCTAGAGGCCACCTCCATAACCACTTGCCCAGAAGAGCTTCATTCTTATTTACTAGGTTCCCTAACCCTAAGCCCCCTTGTTCCTTGCTTCGACTCACCACCTCCCATCTAACCAAATGGTCCTTTTTCTCTGCACTTGGCTCCCACAAAAAATCCCTCATCAACTTTTCTATCTTCTTGGCTTCTCTAACAGGTATCTTAAAAATAGACAAAAAGTAGATAGGTAAGTTTGCGAGTGTGGCCCTAATCAAAGTTATTCTACCCCCAGAGAGATATAGTTCTTTTTCCAGGTCACTAGCCTTTTTTCAAACTTCTCTACCACTGGGATCCAAAACCTACTTTCCTTTGGATTTGCACCTAGGGGAAGTCCTAGATAGGTCAAGGGCCTAGCAGAAATAGGGAATTCTAAGCAGGCAGCAATAGACTCCAACTTCCTTCCCTCCACATTTAGCCCCACCACACAACTCTTCTCAAGATTTATTTTCAGGTTCGAGACTTTCTCAAAGAGGGTTATTAGATTTCTCAGTTTTCTTGCCCTCAACAAATCACATCCCTCACAAAAGATTATGATATCATCTTCAAACTGAAGGTGGGTAACTGAAACTTGATTTCTTCCTAATCTCCATCCTCTTATCAATCCAACCCTATCTGCTTTTGACAAAAGTCTACTAAAAACATCAACAACCAATGTGAAAAGGAAAGGGGACAATAGATCACCTTGTCTCAAGCCCCTACATGTTGAGAAAAAAATTCTTTACTACATTTACTAAAACTGAGTAATGGCAAGATGTCAGACAACCACTTATCCACTTGCACCATCTATCCCCAAAACCACACTTTCTGAGCACCTCTAGCAGAAAACTCCAATCCACTAAATCATAGGCCTTTTTAAGATCCAATTTCTAAACAAAACCTTGCCTACCCAATCTTCTCATCTCTTCCACACTTTCATTTTCTATTAAAATTTGGTCAACTATTTGTCTACCATGAACAAAAGCACCTTAAGCTTGACTTATGATGGGGGGAAGAGCCTTTTTTATCCTCAAAGATAAGACCTTTGCCAGTATCATGCTTTTTACCAAGCTGGTTGGCATAAAGTCTTTGGGATGTTTGGCCTCTTTCTTCTTAGGGACTAGGGCTAGGAAAGTGGAATTAATCCATGACTAATGATAGACTATTCCTCAAATTCTTTAAAACTTCTAACAAGTCTCCTTCAATTATGTTCAAACAATCTTGAAAGAAAGCCATAGTAAAGCCATTTGGCCTTGGTGCCTTAGATCTATCCATTGAAAAAACTGCTTGTCGGATTTCCTCCTCCTCAAAACTCCTTCCCAACCACAATTTCATCTCTTTAGACAATGTAGGCCAATCCAACCCAGCCAACTCCACTCAACTAGCTAGAGGTTTCCTTAAGATAGATTTGAAGTGCGCTACAAAACAATTGGCTATTTCCTCTTGAGAGTCCAACTCCACACCATCCACTTCAAGTTTAGTCACCAAGTTTTTCCTTCTTCCATTGGCTATCTCATGAAAAAATTTGGTATTCCCGTCACCTTCCTTTATCTATTTATGCTTAAATTTCTGCCTCCAAGATATCTCTTCTCACAAAAGAACCTCCTCTAATTCCTTTTTCAACCTCCACCTTAGTTCTCTTTCCTGAGTATTCATGGTCCGGTGAGATTCCTTCTCATCCAGGTCCTCTATTTGGGTCATAAGATTGGATTTCTGTTCCTCTATTCTCCCAAAAAGGTCCTTATTCCGTTCTCTTAAGTTCCCTTTGAAGCTTTTCAACTTCTTATGAAACCTTACCCCTTTTCACTTCACCCTCCTCATATCTTGATTCTACCATTCCCCATTCTTTTTTACAAAATCTGGATGTGTCAGCCACATATTTTCGAATCTAAAGGGTTTGGGTCCACTCCTGAAAGGTTCTTGTCCTAGCTCAATGGGACAATGGTCGAAGGTAACTCTAGGTAGAGGTTTGGATAGCAAGTCTCTCCAATGATTTTCCCAACTTTCGTTAAAAAGGAATCTATCAAGCTTCGAGCAAGTTGGGCTTTCTTAGAAGTTGGACCAAATAAAAAGGCCATGCACAAGAGGAAGCTCCTTAAGCTCACTACAATTAATAAAATCATTAAATTTTCTCATACTAGTTATAATGAGCTGTTGGGGGTTATTTGTCTCTTAATGTAGCGTTATACATTAAAATCGCCACCCAAACACCAAGGACCCTCCCATAGCCCTTAGATTCCATATAACTCTTCCCAAAATTCATTTCTCTCTCTATAGATATTAGGGCCATACACATTGGTCAACACCCAAACGAAACCATTGTTCATCGACTTGAACTTTACAGACATCGAAAAGTTTCCTATTAACTCCAACTGATGATTTATAGATATTAGGGCCATACACATTGGCCCCTCACATTCCAACTGATGATTTTCATGGGAAACAAAATTTTAGAGCCCAACTAAGGTTAAAGGCTCCTACTTGGGAGTGTTTCTTCTTCCCCTTCTGCCACTAAACTCAATGTCCCCTTCTATATCTGAAATCAGCCTCTCTACCTCAGTTCTTTTCTTTTTCTTTCTGTTATTTCCCACTCCCCTGGTGCTTGGATAATTCACCCAACCCCTCCCTTTGCATGTACTCCTCTAGAAGAGCACATATTAGATTCCAGATTCTCTCTAACTCCTCTTGCTTTTTTCTCATCTGAAGCTTTCTCTCTTTTTCAATACAACCATTAGCTATGCCCACACCTTCCCCTCTAATAGCTGTTCTTTCCGGTTGAAAAGCTGAGATACCTATTTCAAGCACAGAACCCACATCAGTACCAAAAACCAAATGAACAGACATACCTATACCAATATGGGTTGAGGACGAAGGTTCTGAAGTCCCAGAAAGGTAATCAGGGGCTGCCGCCAAACCTTGTGTCTGAGGAGAAAGTAGAAGTCTTTTTGGTTCTATTAAATTTGTGTTAACTATAACATCCAAATCCACCTTAGCATTTTGTCCCCCAACCGCTGAATCTATGTTCTGTGAACAAAAAGATTCATGTTCCTCTGATTCGATGAAGAGTGTGTTGCTGGATTTACCACCAATTTTGGTGACTTGAGAGTTTACAAAACTTCCCCCTGGACGTCTTCTGATGGGCCCAAGGCGTCATCTTCTAAGAAAAGCAAGTCTGTGTGAAAGCTTTCATCCTCTAAGATCGACTTTGACAGCAGAGATCCACACTACCAAGGCTGACTATTTCATCCTCCTTGGAGCTGTCTTCCTCCATTTCTAACTGACTGCGTCTGAAACTTCGGGGATTGTGATGGTCGGATGAGAGATTTTGTAGCTTCTTCCACTGTGAAGTGCTCCCATTCTGGGTTGAGGCTGAAACCTGATTCGCAGGGCTTGAGGAAGAAGGTAGACCACAGTTAGTGTCTATCGAAAGGAGACCCTTTGGCATGTGACTACTTAAGTGATCATGTGCCTTTGAGGCTGGTGTGCCTTCTAGACTTGGTCCATTTGCCAATTTGACAGATGGGCCAAGTGGAATCAAATTAACTGGGTCATTTCCTTCTGGAAAAATTGGCCCACACAATTCTGCAGGCTTATGAGTGCTAATATGGGCCCTCACGTGACAACTTAAGTTAGAGGCCCCCCTGGTTCGCCCTTAATTGGAGACTCCCTTGTCTTTTCTGCAGCTAGATTAAATTTAAATTGTTTTCCTTTTGAGGAAAGACCCCCTAAAGTGTTTAAAAGCCTGTTCTTTGTGCCTTTATCTGCCACCTGGGCATAGGTCTAATCTACCCACTTCTTTTGGAGGAGCTAAAGCCTGCTTATCCATTTTTGTGAAAGTTCTGTCAAACCTCTGATCTTTCAATCCCATCCTTCTGTCAGACCTCTGAACTTCCAATCCCAACCTTCCATGTAGCACCTGTGCCTCTACTTGTTCATCTTTTCCCTCTACAATGCAGCTTCAATGGAGGAAACCAACCACACTGGGATGAACAGTCCACCCACACAATTATTTTCCTAGGGATCTCCTCTGGTTTGACTTCCACTCAAGAGGAGGGCTGCTGAACGAAGATCTCCCCAAAAATCACCATAGAGACGTGCACCACAAAGAACAGCAATGAGAGAGGCTACTTCATGTTTCCATAGATGAAAAGACAGCCCTAATACCTGAATCACCACTCCATCCATAATTGAAAATGTCTTTGTGTTAGATGAGGGAGTCCAATGAAACACATCAAAAGGCCCCCAGACTTCTTGGAAGTTCTTAGCAGAAACTTCCACCAAATTATCAAGGGGATCGAGTACTGCTTTAAAACTGTCAAAAGGAGTTAAATATGAAAGTATTTCTTAACCTCAACTTGTGTTGCATAAGATCAGCAACTTTCTTCCAATAGGAGACTGGACTTTTACCTTCAACTACCAGCATCCTTTCCCACACTTCTCTCTCGAAATTGATGTTTACTGTAGGGGTGGCTGTACTTTGAGCCAAAGCTATAGGGTCATACTTGGAGCCCAAAGGTTCAGAGGGAGCTTGCAGTACTTCCACTTGAGAGATCTCCTGTTTTTCTTTCTTCCAGTTAGTCAGAAGAGCCTTAAGAATTTCAGCAGCCCCCTGCCAACCTTGGCTATCCTTTCCTTTGGGAAGCATACCAATTGTTTCTTACCCTAGGCAAAGAACTCTTAAGGGTAATGTAAAATCCTCTATAGTTCCTTCTGCATTCCAATATGTACCTTCTTACTGTTGCTGTAACTCTTTCTTTCCAACTTGCGTTCTTCCCTTTGGTTGCAGACTCAACCAGAAAATCTTTGAGCCATTCCTCTGTTTCTTTTCCTTCTACCAATACAGTTTCCTTCTGCTTCTCCCTTATCTTCAAGCTAAGTTGTCCCTTGATTTTTAACTCCTCGAACAGAAAATTCTTGGCCTCCACTTTCAGGAAGTGTCTCCACCTTGAAGTCGCCATGAAACCTTCAGACCCACAGTCCATTTACCCCCCTGTTCTCCTAAAATGGAGGGTGCATTTAGAGTCCTTCTGAAAGGAAGGAAACTCTCTGCTAAGAAATCCTCAATATGTCTCTCCTAAGCGAACCAAAGGTCCTGGACGACTTGGACTGAAACAATGCAAACTCTTCTCAATCGTTGGTCTTCTCTTTTCAGTCGCCTGTCTTCTTGGTCTTCTCTTCTCAGTCGTCAGTCTTTTCTGTCTTCTCTTTTCAGTTGTCGGTCTTCTCTTCTTAGTCTCAGTTTATAACCCAAACCCAAAAAACTTGTAACATACTCATAGTTCTGAAGAATCATCCGAGGTGACGTAACGACGAAGAAAGATGAATGGATGGATTTGAGTGGGCGAGCAGGGTTTCGGAGATTGAGAGAGAGATCTGGAGCTTAGGCGGTTAGATTGAGGAGGAGAGTTATGGGCGGGAGACGAACATCCCGATCTCCAACTTTTCTTCTGGTAGAATTTTCTTTTGTTTTTGATAAGTAGGATTTTCTCTATTATTACCACCAAAAGAAAAAAAAAAACTGAATGTTAGCCATGCTACTCTTATTTTATGCAACTTCCCAACCCAACGACCTAAGTACATCATATATTAGTTGGTGATGTTAGGCCCCCAATACAATTCTATCTTGTGTATCCTTCTAGCTAATCCAGCCACTATAACATCAGCAGACTGCAGACCTTGGCACCGTCTGAAAGGAGGCCTGCATGTTGTGTACCTAGGATCAAACCAGAAAGAAAGGGGAAAGGGGTTGTATTTATGTGCTTTTGTCTTGTAGGTGAAATTCCATCAGGGTAGGATATGAACCAGATTAATTCTTGAAGTTACAAAGTTGATATTTATGAGTTGGCATCAGTTGATTGAACTTCTGTTTTCCCTTTGTAGTGTATGGTCTGCTGCAGTTGATGCACTCACAGCATTCATAAGATGTTTTATTTCTACAACCACCATCAATAATGGGGTCTTACTACAGCCAGTGCTAGTATACCTTAGCAGGTAACATGAGTTATTTTTTTATTCATTTTTGTACAGGATTATTCTTCCTTTGTTCTGTTTCATTGATGGGATTTCCAATTTACATTTACTTTTTCATGTTGGACTTATTTTTTTGTTGTAAGAATTTTATGTAGTAACCTATTATAATAAGCAGGGCCTTGTCATATGTATCATTGCTAGCAGCCAAACAACTGCCAAACATGAAGCCTTCTATAGACATCTTCATCATCAAAGTTTTAATAGCTTATCAATCACTTCCTGATCCAATGACATATAGCGGTGATCATTCCCAGATTATTCAAATCTGTACTACCCCTTTTAGGTAAAGCTAGTTTTTACATTTATGTATATAATTTCTCTTTTTATTCTGATTCTTGGTAAAAAATATACAAGTAGGGAGTTTTTGTTCCCTGACTCTGGTTTCTTGTCCTTTTTATTATGGTTGCTGATTAAAGGGATCCTTCTGGCTGTGAGGAAAGCTCGTGTCTGAGGCTACTTTTAGACAAGAGAGACTCATGGCTGGGTCCTTGGATCCCTGGGAGGTATTTTTTTTTGGATTTGCTTTCCTTTTTTTGTTGCCTTTTGAATATTGAGTGCACTTTTATTTGTTCTCTTTTGAACCTTCTCTTTTTGTACCCATCTTGCTGCCCCTGTTCGTTGATTTACAGGGATTGGTTTGAAGATGAACTTCGAGCTTTCCAAGGTGGAAAAGATGGCCTGTTGCCTTGTGTATGGGACAGTGAACTTTCTAGTTTTCCACAGGTGTCAGTCGAGCCCTTTTACAGAAAATTGTGGGTTTTTCTTCAAATGTGTGTTTGTTCACCTAATTGCCTCTCCATTTATTAGTTCATTTCAGTTATGATTGAGAAATTCTATTTAATCTGATTTCATTATTTTTCTTCTGTTATTATCGTTATTGTTATACCACTACTTATTTGATTCTTACAGCCTTCATTCATTGGTCAATATAGTCAATGCAATTGTCCTTAATACTGTACTCCATGGGTTTGTGGATTCATTGTGGTTTGTTTTTTGTACTTGGTAAACCTTATTCCTTAATAAATTATCCTACATTCTACACATTTGCATAGATTACTGTTAAGTCCTGAATTTTTCTGGACTGGGAGCATTTTATTAAAGTACTTCCAATCACAGCTTAAAAAAAAAGAAAAATAGGCCTTTTTTAAGTTGGTCTTCTAAGCCTAGTTGTGTGAGTGGGCTGAAGTAATTTATTTAAGAAAGAAAGGGGCCTGCTGTCCATTTTAGCAAACAGCAGGCCCTAAATTAATTTGGGCCTTAATAATGAATCATTAAGCATTTAATGGGCCTGCAGTAGCGTGCATTTAATGGGATAACATGGCCTAAAAAATTAAATTTATATTAATTATGAAACTATAAAGAGAGGGTTCTTTTCCCTCCTTTGGCCATTTAAGTGGGGTGACACATGGTACCCTAAGAAGAGAGTGTTTTTTTTCTCGCCTCAAGCCGGTGACACATGTCACCCTAGGAAGATGGTTATTTTCCCTCTTTTAGCATTTTAAGTGGTAGGACACACATCATCTTAGGAAAACGAGTTAACTTTTCCCTCCTTAGGCCATTCTAAGTGAGGTGATACCTGGCACCATAGGAAAAGAGGGGTTGAGAGTTACCTAACCACCTCCCTCCTCTATATAAACTCCTCTGCTTGTAGGGCTAATGCCATTGTGTTGGCTAATACTATTCTACTTCTAAAATTTCTGGCAACAAGAGACAAGTGAAAGGAGAAGAGAAGATTGGGACATGAAGAACATAGAAGATAGAATAAGATGAAGGTAGGGAAGTCTGTCTTCCTCCTACACCTCTTTATTATGATATTCCTACAATCTCCTTTATGAGGAGGACTATATCTATTCCTCCTACTCATCTCACCCCATTCTTTCTTTCTTTCTTTCTTTCTTTATTTCTTTTCTTCATTATATTAGATTGGAATACATATAAGGAGATATCCATCTACAACCTCATCCAGGAGTCTCTTTGATAGCAGACACTTTATCAATCTTCAACCTTGGTCATTGCTTTTTCAACAACTTTAGCAAAAAATGGTGGGTTAGGGTGTTGGGAGTGTCCATGCTCTGTGACTGTGAGTAGTAGTGGAAGGTGAACAGACATATACAAGAGAAATTTCAGGGTGGGGATAAGGCCAAGGGAGAGTGGCTTTTTGTTCTCAAGATGTTGAGGCATAGAGAACTAGAGGCCTATGATCTTGGCCTCTCTTACTGAGGTAAAGATGGAAGACCTAAAGTTCCATGAAGAAGAAGGGTTGCCAAGAAGAGTATCTCAAGATCTGTGAGAATTGAGAGGTTGAAGAAGGTGATGATCAGATGATGCGGACTTGGGGTTGGGTCCCTTAAGTGACATGCACCTGATGATAAATATAGGCTGTATGGTATTGTTAGGAGGTATTTAAATAAATTAGGGGGTCTTGGTTTGGAAATGTAAACCAGACATCAGACATGCAGATAAAAGGTTTCAAAGGGACAGGTTTTTCCAGAGTCCTCCATTGAATTGGGAGGACCCAGAAATGGTGGCTCATCTACAACCTGCTCGACTCATAATCTGGGGTTTCAGGTATGCTGGTTCAAAGAAAGGGTCTTGTGGACTTTGGCAGACTTTGACAATCTATTTTTGGTATACTGATTGCTACAGTTCAGGAAAGGTTTTAGATTATTGAAGATTCTGCAGGCCTAGGTGTGAGTTACTAACTTCAGCATGCTTGAAAAAGATCCAAGGGGACTGTGAAAAATAAGTTAGGTTGGCCAAACAATACAAAGACTATTGCTTCCAAGCTTGTCATTATTGCCCCTGACGATCTGGAAGAGGATACTGCTCCAATGGCTATCACCTTCAGCTGATGAGGAGCCCGGTCTGGGGGATAAATTTGATAGTGTGACAGTGCATAGGATAGATATGGTGGATGCAGTGCAACATTGTGAGAATGCTACTATGAGAACTTCAATGAGGATGTGGCAGTCAGAGATGTCAGCAATAACTATGTGAAACTGTGATATATGTGGATTTTATCAAGGTGTAGCAGGATGCCAAGGAAAACATCAATGGTATTGAATCCAATGTGTTAAAATTTTACAATTTACAATATGATTCATGATTTAAATCATGAATTCCATGATTTCCGATTTCAATCTTATGTTTGAATCCTAAAAAATATTATGAATTTTGTTTGAATCCTACAGTTTGATTAGTGAGTCTTGCGATTTATGCATGTTGTAATTAATAATTATAATGCTCTGGACTGCCTAAGTGTTTCTTCTGCTCATTTTCTCACGAGTTTCAAATCAACTCAAATCTTATAGTTTTCCAATATACAGCCCCTAGTTGTAAAAGTGCTTTTTGTTTAATTTTTTACCAATACAATACATTATCGTATCAAGTTCTCTAATTTGTTATTTCTTTCCTTTTTTTCAATTTAGTTTTGTCAAGTAAGACTTGTTTTAAAGCCTTTACTAGAAAATGACTTAATGAGGTTATTCAAGACCTTTTATAAATAATTTTGTGTTTATTTTCTATCATATGTAGGTTAAAGAGTCATTGTATGTGGATTATTTTATGTTCAAGTCAAGTTTACCTAGATCATCTTGGTTTCTAGTGTACAAGTGGTAAATTATATTGTTTTAGGTACATACATGACAGATGTGGATTATAAGTAGGGCAAAATCACTTTTGTATATATTATTTAAATTTTAGTATATCTACTTCCAGTTTTTAGACAAGTTTTTGAAAAAGAAATAATCTTATGATGTATGATAGATTTATTTTTTAAGAACATTGATTGAATCGAACTGAGATTATGTGTCTCTATGCCAAGTGGTATAAATATGCTCTGAGTCTTTTCTGTAAAATTTGCAAATGAATTTCTTAATGAAGCATAGAGGACTTGGGGGAAATTTTGCTTGTGGGCAAGAAGAGCCTGAAGTCCCTTCGTTGACATTATCCAATTTCAGTTGGCACAAATAATTATGTGACCACTGGATCATCTATAATGCAGTTGATTTTATTATCTAATAGTAATGGCTCCTTTGCTTTGACTGAAGACTAAGGCAGCAATGTTTTGGTTAAGTATGTGGTGTTTCTATTTAGTCTAAGTTTTATTTTTAATGATGATGTGGACACTTTTTCTTAAATTGTTGAGCTGAGTTGTGGAAGCTTTGTTTTAAATACCTTTGTTGATTTGTTCTTCCCAATACCATATTGATTGTTTTTTCCGATATTTGCTGCATTTAGTTTCAATTCTAATATTTTGATTTGACCATGAAGCCGGAAACCATAGGCAAAATGCTGGTAAATCAGATGCTCCTTTGCTTTGGAATAATTTTTGCCACTCAGGTAGGTAGTTGCAGTCATTGGCCTCCTTCTTTCTCTCTCTTATGTGTTTGTGGTTGGTTTCACATCTACATATTGCTAAGAAAACTTAATGTACTATCCCAGGATAGTAGTGGGATGTTGTTACTGCTTGGCATGATTGAGCAGTGTCTCAAAACTGGCAAAAAACAATCCTGGCATGCGTCCAGTATCACCAATGCATGCGTGGCCTTACTTGCAGGGTTTAAGGTTGTTATCATCCCCCATTTGTTCACTTGAAATTTACATTGTGTTGTTTTACTTGTTACAGTGTCTCATAATAATGTTCTGTTCCTACTTAGGCTTTACTTGCTTTAAGACCCCAACCTTTGGGAGTGGAAGTATTAACTTGTGCACAGGCAATCTTTCAGGTAGAGATGTAATTGGTGTTAGCAAAATCTTATTAGTTGAGTTTCTTTATTTATTAAACATTTTCTGGAATTTCACCATGTCTCTTTCCATTTTTCTATCTTGCTTTTAGAATATTCTGGCCGAGGGAGACATTTGCTCATCACAACGGAGGGCATCATCTGAAGGTCTTGGTCTGTTAGCTCGACTTGGGAATGATATCTTTACAGCTAGAATGGTTTGTTCATCTTTTTTTTTTTTTTGTAGCAATGTTTCTCAGGGCTAGTTACCATGTGTCTATTTGTGTTTTCATGTGTTTGTTGTGCTGTTAACAAAATTCAATATGCTTCCTCTGCAACTTGTTACCCTAGTTTCATTTTTGTTTTTGGCTGAAGTTACTTTTGTTATGATTAGACACGAACACTTCTAGGCGATCTAGCTGGGGCTGCAGATTTGAGTTACAGAGGATCAATAGCTCTTGCACTTGGCTACATCCATCGCAGGTAAGGTGTTGACAATTCTGTTGGGACTTGTTTGGATTTAGGTGGAAATGGAAATTGCAGATTCACTGCTTTCCAGATTTCACTCTTCGGATTGAAAAATAGAACTGAAGAATCTTTGCCACATTCTTCCGTTTTAGTGGGTTCTCAAATATGCAAGGGGGGTAGTCATATTAAATCCATTAATTTTGTAATTCTTTCATGCATTTCTAACTCTACCGGTCTACCCCTGAACCTAAGTGTGGCCCTGTGAACTTTTTCTTCTAAACTTAATCATTAGAGAAGGGCTTGGCAATAAACAAGTTTATATGTTCCATTTTACTTGGACGAAATGAACCTAGGTACTAGAGTAATACCTATATTACTGATTTTTTTTCTTCATTTTAGGAGCTGTTAAATGTTCCTGCAAAAAAAGTATAAATATAGCTAGTTGTATCACAGCAAAGGAATAAGTTACTCCAGCTCTTTCTTTATTATTTTATTTTTTGTTAGGTGAAATGACTATTGATTAGAATAAAGAATGAATAAAATATTTACAGATGTCAAACATCCCCACTTAGACCAACCAAGGTTTCCTACCCTTTTTTTGTACCACCGATATTACACAATATACATTGCTATTTTGTAGTTTTCCCCAAACAAATTTTCCTCTATCCATTGTCCTTTTTGCCTACACATGAGCCAATTTATTGGATGGTTTGTGACTCCAATTGTAGCTGAGAATTAGGTTCCTTGCCAGCAATCTTAACTCTCTCATAGTATTCCTGTATTGCCATTTGCCATTGGATTAAGCCATTATTTTCAGTCAAGTACTTTCTGGACATGCTCATTTATCTTTGAAGCTCACTTTTTATTTTTGTCCCTTTTTATTTCTCATACAGTTGATTTCATTTGATCCATCTTCAATGCAGCGCGGGAGGAATGGCATTGTCAACTTTGGTGCCTGCCACTGTGAGCTCAATCTCTTTATTGGCTAAAAGTGCAAATGCTGAATTACAACTCTGGTCTTTGCATGGGCTTCTTTTGACTATTGAAGGTGCTGGCTTGTCATATGTGTCTCATGTTCAAGTAAGTTGGAAATTGATGACAAAGTTCTACTGTGTACATTAGATTTGTATACGTAAAGGCATCATACTTGCAATCATGCTGTATGCTTTTTTTTTTCACACAAGATAATTGTGGAGAGGCCCTTGTAGGGCAACAGATATTAGAGAATTTACAAAGAGGCCCTTGCAGGGCTGAAGAGAAAATAATAAAACAAGAGATACAATACAATATGAACTACAGTAATATGGTACATCAAGGAGTTTCTTCACACTCCCCCTCAAACTGATGTAGAGGCATGAGCATCAGTTTGCTTGCTAGAAATAAGTGTCTAGACCTCGTCATGGCCTTTGTGAAGATGTCAGCAACTTGCATATCAAAGGCAACATGAGGGAGAGAGATAGAGTTCGCAAGAAACAGGTCGCGGATAAAGTGGCAGTGCACCTCAATATGCTTTGTCCTTCCATGAAAGATAGGATTAAAGGCAATGTTAATAGCACTAGTGTTGTCTGCATACAGAGCAATGGGTGTAGGAGTGGAATGACCCAACTCCTAAAATAAAGATTGGAGCCAAACAACTTCACTACAAACAGATGACATTGCCCTATACTCTACTTTCGTAGAGGACTTGGAAACAATCTATTGTTTCTTGCATTTCCATGATATTAGAGTCACCCATGAAGACACACCACCTAGTAGTGGAGCGGCATGTGTCAGGGCATCCAGCCCAATCATAATCAGCATAGGCCCTCAGTTGGATAGAAGAAGATGAAGAGAAGAAATGACCCTGTGATAAAGAGCCCCAAACATAGCTGATGATTTGATGCACCGTAGTTAAATGAGGTTGACGAGGGGTAGAGACAAGCTGACTAACAACTTGAATTGCATGTGAGATGTCAAGACAAGTCATGGTGAGATAGATGAGAGACCCTACAAGTTGTCGATAGAGGGAAGCATCAGGAAGCAGGGAGCCTTCTGATTTGGATAATTTGACATTCAGCTCCAAGGGAGTATCAACTCGTTTATCATCAGTAAGGTTGGCCAACTTAAGAAGACAAGAGGCATACTTGTGTTGGCAAACAAAATAACCTTGGGAGCTCCGTTGAACTTCCAAGTCCCAAGAAATAGTTAAGAGGGATGAGATCTTTCATGTGAAAGGAACTGTGTAGAAGAGACTTGAGGTCCTGAATTCCTTCTATTTCATCTCCACTCAACAATATGACATCCACATATCTAAGAGAATGGTAAGGCCTTGAGACCTTTTCCGGGCAAAGAGAGAGTAGTCCGACGGACTTTGGCTATACCCAACTTGCACGACAACATCTCTAATTTTTTTCGACCAAGCTCGAGGGGCTTGCTTTAGCCCATAGAGGGATTTTTTTTGCTGACAAACGAGGGAGGGATCACTACAATACCCAGGAGGAGGTTTCATATATATTGCTTCCTTTAAATGCCCATGTAAAAAAGCATTTTTCATGGCTAGTTGAAAGATAGTCCAAGAATGTGCAATAGAGAGGGCTAAAAGAACACAGATAGTAGTAATCTTGGCCACTGGATCAAATGTCTCCTCATAGTCAATGCCATACTCCTATGGATATCCCTGTGCCACAAGCCTGGCTTTGTAACGGTCCAAGTACCCATCCGGTTCAGCTTGATGAAATAGACCCATTTTCTCCCAATAATAGAGCCATCTGAAGGTGCTAGGACAAGGTCCTAGGTGTGATTCTCATGCAAAGCTTGAATCTCCGCATCCATGGCATCTCGCCACTAAGGGCTACTACTGGCCTGCTGATAAGAACGGGGAATATCTGTAGAGGACAAAACAATAGAGAAGGAGCTATGGTTTGAAGGAAAACCATGGTGGTCAGGTGGTTTAGAGATACGAGTAGAACGATGCAAAGGTAGAGGAGGAACAATTAAGGAATCTGAAGTTGGAGCGTTACTTACAGGGTTGTCTGTGATGGGGAAGGATCCAGACCAGGAGGAAGAGGGCTCGTAGGCGTAGGAGCTGGACCACGAATCAGCCTGCGAGAGAAGATGTGAAGATCCTTCTCGGTAGTGGACGACAGAGTATCCTGTGATTCAAAATCATGCAAAACTAAAACAAAGGGTGCAGATAACTTGGCAATTCCTAAAGAAAAGGAGATATGCTCAAGAAAAATCACATTTTGAGAAATACGAATATGATGTGCCGAGGGATCATAACAAAGGAATCCTTTGTGGTTAGGGCTATATTCCCATAAAAGCACACATGACAGATTAAGCTGAAAGCTCTGAACGTTAACGAGGAGGAAGATGAACAAAGCATAGACACCCAAAGACATAAAGATGGGAAAGATTTGGGGGGGTTCCAAACATCTTTTGATGAGGAGATATGTTAGCAAGAACAGAAGATGGGATACAATTGATCAGATACATTGTCGTGCTAGCAGCCTCTACCCAAAATGTGGGAGGCGTGTGTGACTCTTGTAGAAGAGCCCTTACAACATTGATAATGTGGCTATTCTTTCTTTCAGCCACACCATTTTGTTGAGGAGTGTCTGGACAACATTATTGGACTTGTATGCCATGATGCTTTAAATAAACCAGAAATTCTCCCCCTGAGTCTAAGTGTAAGGCCTGCACATTCGCTTGAAACCGAACTCAAACCGTGTTATGAAATAACCGAAATGTTGGAAAAACTTCTGATTTGTGTTTGAGACAGTAGATCCAAGTGTACCTGGTACAGTCATCAATGAATAGCACAAAATACTTGTATCCCATTTGAGAAACAACAGATGAAGTCCAAACATCACTATGAATAAGCAGAGGATGATGCTGATTGTGATTTCTCAAACTCCAACACAAACAAGTGGCCCATCCTATACCCCTTCCCTTTCACCTTCCTAGTGCATTGGTACTGAATAAAACAACCATAAGAGGAAAAGGTTAAAATGTGACCATCATCAACTAGTTGACCAACGAAATAAGGTTAGCAATAAGTTTACGAACAAGGAAAGTTTTAGCAAGGGACAAGGAGTTTGAGGGGGAAAGTTTGATACACAAATCATCACTCCCAATGATGTCAAGTTTCTCACCATTAGCAGTGACAATATGTCTATGGTTGGTCTCTGACGGTCTGTTTGAGGGTTCAGGATAGGCCCCAGTCATATGATTTGTAGCATCAAAATCAATTACCCAAACGTGAGAGGGAGAAAAGCAATAACCAAAGAACTTACCAGATAGGCCAATAACAGAAAAGGCAGATGAGATAGAAGAGGATACCAATTGCTGTATGTCTTCCTTATTCATGGAAGCAGAGGATTCTCCCTTGGCAATAGAGGTATCAGACACTTGTCCATATCCCCTTACATTCATAGCATTGAGTTAGAAGGGTCTTTTCCACCAGATTTCTTATTCCCTCATGCAAGAAAAACAGTATCAGTCCTTGAATCAAGATGTTTCTCTTCTATGTTTGCAGCAATTAGGAGTCTAGTTTCTTCCCTCAATAACTCTCCCATCACAGAGTCTAAGTCTTGAAGAGTTCCTCTTCTCAAAATATTTGACCTAATCCTTTCATACTCAGGTCTCAGCCTCATGAGAAACTGGTTCACTTTTCTATTTTCAAAATGCTTCTGCAAATACTTGACACACGTAATGGGATCAAAAGGTTCAATATGAACTAGTTCATATTCAGCCCAGAGATCAATAAAGCCTGCATAGTATTCTTGTATCTTTTTGTCCCCTGGCAATAGGCAAAGATCTCAGTTTCAATCTGGTATTGCCGTGACATATTGGACTGATGATAAACCTTCTTCAGAACATCTCATAGGCAGTTCTCAGTCTTCTCATGGGAATACTAATGTGGAGCACAATGGAGCTCAAAATCCAGGAGACTAACTTTCTATTGTCTAGCTTTGATTGTGTATAGGTTTTACTATCAGCCCCATCAGGTTTACATACAGTTCTATTCAAGTAACCTTCAAGTCCATTTCCCTCAACATAGAAATTGAAATGGAACTTCCACATATTGTAGTTAGTTCCATCAAATTTTAAAAGGAGAAAGTCAATCTTTTCAGCCATCATAAATGAGCAAAATCAACCTAGGGAAAAGGATAGCAGCACTGATGTTTGCAATGTTAATCAATGCACTTAAATCAGCAATGAACAAGGCAGTGAATTACTTCATCCGAACACTGTATTTCTCAAAAGAAATTAACATCAGGGCTGAAGCATGATATGCAAACAACACCAATCTAGAAAAACATCAGCAAGAAAACTTTATAGAGGAATCAAAATCCTCCAATAAACAACCCAGAACAACACAAAACTAGGGCAGCACAAACTAGGGTTCCAAGGACTGGTAACCGAGAGAAGAAAATACCCTAGGGCAGCACAAAACTAGGGTTCCAAGGACTGATAATAGTCGATTAAGACAATAATGTTGATACACCAACCTGAAATGAGAAGTTTTCCAAATCAGCTTGAAAAAATGACCTTATGTCTGTTGAAGTTCCTCAGTTCGAAACTGCTGCCGTTGAAGGAGAAAGAAGCCAGACTGTTGAGATTTCTTAGTCTGCTGTTGTTAAAAACTGAACCATAAGAAGCCAGGCTGCTGCCACCCTGGAGGAACCAGTTCACAGTAGGATAAAGAAGGCTGCTGCCGCCCAGAAGAGAAGGTCAGAACTCCCCCAAGACTTTTCGGATCCCACAGATTTTCTGAGTGAGAAAAAACAGATCTGGGCACAGCCCTAACACTGGACAGAAGCCTCCACAGAGAACTAGGATTAGAGTTGAAGAGCACAGCCCTAACACCAGTCGAAACACCCAGAAAACAGTACCCCTGATATGGCCAATGAGTAAGCAAAGAAAGAATAGAAATTACCGAGCAGCCTGCTCTGATACCATGTCAACAAACCCAGAGGAGAATACAGAATTCTGGGGTGAAGAAATGGATACTTCAACCCTACCCCAAGGGTCCTTTATATAGATAATGAAATTAGAGAATTTACAGAGAGGCTCTTGTAGGGCAACAGATATTAGAGAATTGATAGAGAGGCCCTTGCAGGGTTGAAGAGAAAATAATAAAATAAGAGATACAATACAAAAAGAACTACTGTAATATGGTACATCAGGAAGTTTCTTCACTGTTTATATGTTCGAGTGACCAAGATTTCAATTGATATTGGTCATTCAAGTAATTTTTGAAAAAATCAAAAATAAATATTGTAGAGAAGATGGGCTGAATGGCCCATAAGGTGTTTATCCTTTTTATCTTTTATGTTCATTGCTGTAATGGGCCTTAATCTGGGCTTTATTCTTTCTTATGTTATGTTTTTTAATTTTCTGCCCAACTAGGGGCATCTCTGTAAATTACTAAAGTTTAACTTAATGAAATGGAATTAGGGGTGTAAGAGAGAAGGTTATGTTTGAAAATCTCTCTCTGTGAACCCTAGTTGCCGCCACCATCTTCTTCTTCTTCTTCTTCTTCTTCTTCTTCTTCTTCTTCTTCTTCTCTCTTCTTGAAACCTGATTTCTGTTACTTCCTTTTGATTTTCTACAACTTATTAAACAGTCCTTTCTTTTCAAAAGGCTGTTTTTCTTCTTGGTATCAGAGCAGGCTCGACTTTTTCCTTTTTTCATCTCTTTTTTCCCATACACAGTGTGTATGGAGAACTGAATCGTATGAATAGTTAAAGAAACCTATTTCAGCCCAGTTGTTAGTGGTTTTTGGAGAGAAGGGGACTGGTTTTGTCGTCCTCTTGACTGATTCAAGTGTGTTGCCTGAAACCCTAATTTTCTAGAGAAATCTGACTCCAAGCCCCACAGGGAGTTTGACCTGGGCACTCAGTGACTGAAAGTCTTCTCATCCTTCATCTTGAAGATCGATTCAAGTGGATTGGTGTTCTGTGAAGTCTACAAGGAGCGGCTGAGATTTCTTTGTTTCTCTCGGCTTCCGGGTGTGACTCTGGTAATTGGTACGACTGCATAGAGTTTGACTCAATACAATTTTATTCTGTCTTCATTTGTTGTTATTTGAAATTGTTAGAAGTTATTTTCGAAGTATTTTAAGAAGATGAACCCTTCAGAAGTTGAAAACAAGCATGTTGCTGAATCCAGACAGGTTCCGGGAGCCTCTGTAGACTCTCTATTGGCTGTGACCACAGTCAACTTAGATGGAACTAATTATCTGGCTTGGTCACAATCAGTAAAAATTCATATCTGCAGTAGAGGCAAATGGGGTTTTATCTCCGGGAGCAAAAAGGCTCCTTCAGAAGATGATCCATCATATGAAAAATGGATGCAAGAAAATTATGTTGTTATTGGATGGCTTGTGAACTCATCGCAACCGCAGATTAGTCAACACTATTTGTGGATGAATTCAGCAAAGGAAATTTGGGATAGTGTTGCTGAAACCTATTCCCAGAAATTAAATGTGGCCAGGGCTTACAAGCTAAGGAGTGATGTGAAGAATTTGAGATAGGGGGAGAAACCTTTAGCTGTTTATTTCTCAATACTGAAGTCTTTATGGCAAGAAATTGATTTGATAGAAGCTGTAACCTAGGACACCACTAATGATGTTGAGACCTACAGGAAACTTGTTGAGAGAAACAGGGTGTTTGAGTTTTTGACAGGGCTGAATCCAGAGTATGACATCACTATTGTAAGGCTTATTTAATTGTTACTTTATAGTTGTTGTTAGTAGGCCGACTTCTTAAGATACTGTCAGTTAGTTGTCTTTTCTTCTTATTAGTTTGGTTCTAGGGTGTGCCACCAGGGGCATACTTGTAATTTCTATTATTTTTATTAAGTTAATATAAATAGAGAACTGGTGGCAGCCAGTAGTATCTTTTTTCCCTCTCAATCGTATCTCCCTTTCCTTCTCTTTCTCTCTTTCTCTCTCTCTCGTCTCCCACTCTCCATGAATGATTACATGGTATCAGGGCAGGTTTTCTGGGCTATAAAAGACCTACGATTCCTCCTGTTTTGGGCAAGGTTTCCTTCTTTAAATTCTTGGACATGGAAGACAGAGAAACCCTAGTAGGTTATTGGCAGAAACCCTAGCAGATTTCTGACGGCACTTCCTGTGTTTTTTTCTTGGTCGTAATACCAAGGAAACCCTAGTCAGAGAAGGGCGATGCTGATAGAGACTCTCTTCCTTCTCTATTCGATGCTGTGAAGTTGATTTCAGGTTGGCACCTTCGTACAGGTGCTGGACAGGTGTGTTCTTGTTTTTGTCTTCTTTGGCCAATGGTATGAAGGGCTTATTCCTTGGTTATATATACTTGTTTGGATGTTGGATTGTTAGACTATATGAGCTGCAGTCGGACTGATAGCAATGTCTGCCTTGGTTGTGTTAAACTAATTACCGGGCTGGTTTAATGACTGTACCATCTCAAAGTTTATTTCAGCAGTGTCTTGTTCTCTTCCTCACATCCTAAAAGTAAATTCCTTGAGGGTTGGTGTTCTGTTTGTGGCTGTTGTGTAGTTGTGTGGTGTTTAGACTATTTTTCAGCAGCATCCTATGGCGAATTATGAATCAACCTCATCAAGGGTTACACCAATCTGCAACACAGCTGGTATGGGAGGTGAAAACATGATTTTCCCATGCCAATTACCCCTTTAAATGGTCTGAACTACCTGGAGTGGGCTAAGAGCGTAAAACTCTATGTAACGGCAAGGGGTAAAGCTGGTTACATTAATGGAAGGGTGAAAGAACCCAAGGGTGAGACAACTGAACACGATAGGTGGAACCAAGAAAACAGTATGGTGATTTCTTGGCTCCTCACAGCCATGGAACCTGATGTGAAGAACTTTATGTGGGCAGACACCGCTAGTGAGATCTGGGAACAGGCCAAAACTACTTATTCTGAGCAAAGGCATTATGCCAAGGTTTACCAGTTACAAGCTGAATCTTCAACCTGTAAACAGGGAAACTGTAGTTTGTCTTCATATTATTCAGCCCTTACCTCCATATGGAAAGAATTGGATCATTATCAGGCTATAGAGTGGAAACATGATGATGATGCTAAGGCCTACAGGAAGCTGGTCTCTCAGCAACGTGTGGTTGCCTTCTTGTTGG
Organism: Nelumbo nucifera; assembly: GCF_000365185.1. Next base: position 2,264,053 of record NW_010729113.1, on the reverse strand, counting down.
GACTGAACCCTACATATGAACCGTTGAGGGTTCAGATCCTAGGAAGCAAAGAGTTGCCGACGGTTCACGAGGTATACTCCCTTGTTCAATCAGAAGAAAGCAGGCGGAGTGTGATGGTTACAGCTAAGGGGGAGCAACAAGTTGCTTTGGCTGCAAAGAATAATAACTCCACGGGGAAGAAAAGTGACACTAAGAAGACTGATGATAAAGATAAATTGTTCTGTACCCACTGTCGGCGTTCACGGCATACACGTGACACTTGTTGGGACATCCACGGGAAACCCAAGTGGGCAGTGAAGAATCAAGAACAGGGTAAAAGTCAAGGTCAGAAGAAGATGAACACAGCACAGAATGCAGCACATGTGGCAACCCAAGAAACTCAGGTTGTCGGTAGTACCCAGGACCATCCTAATAAGTTTGACCCCAAGGAAGATATAATGAATTCCTTCAGAGAGCACCTGGAATCTTATGGTAAGGCTTTGCGACAAATGGATAGCTCAGTCCCTGGTACTCCCTCTACTTCATTTGCATCTACTTCAGGTAATACAGCTTCTGCATTCCATGTCACTCCCACGGATTCCCCTTGGATCATTGACTCAGGGGCCTCCAACCACATGACCGGTAAGCCGAACTTGTTTCGGACTTATAGCCTTTTGTCAGGAAGGGATAGAGTGAGACTTGCAGATGGTTCTTTTTCCTCCCATTGCAGGCCAAGGATCAATCTCTTCCCCATGGCCTTAACCTGAATTGTGTATTGCATGTCCCTCAACTTCCTATAAATTTGTTTTCAATTAGTAGTATTACAAGTTCTTTAAACTGTAGTGTAACCTTTTTTGCTGACTCATGTGTTTTTCAGGACCTAACTTCTGGGAGGACGATTGATAGAGGGAGCTTAGTGGATGGTCTCTACATTCTTGACAACAAAGCTGGTCTCTCGGTATCATCCTCAGAGTCACATAGTCAGTCAAATAAGAGTCATTTTTTTGTGGCATAGTCGTTTAGGTCATGTTTCTTTCGAAATAATAAAGTCTTTGTTTCCGGTTTTATTTAAGTCATGTTTAGTGTCAGAGTTCCAGTGTTAAACGTGTCAGTTGAGCAAACAATGTAGAACAACTTTTCACTSAAGTAATAAAAKATCAAATGTTCMTTTTCATGTTGTGTATTTTGATGTATGGGGGCCTACCAATGTAATCTCTGAGGGCAGATATAAGTACTTATTCACATTGATTGATGATTACTCTCGCTATACATGGGTAATTCCTATGCATAGTAGAGACAAAGTTCCAAAGATTGTGAAAGACTTCCCGAGGATGGTATTTATGCAGTTCCATGTTGAAATACAGATCTTCCAATCCGACAATGCAAAAGAATATTTCCATGGGGAGCTCAATGAGTTCTTTGTCTCCCACGGATCTATTCATAGGAGCTCATGTGCCAGAACACCACAACAAAATGGTGTTGCCGAAAGAAAAAATAGACACCTCCTTGAGGTAGCTCGCGGGATGATGCTACATATGAATGTTCCAAAAAGGTTTTGGGTGGATGCTATATTTGCAGCTGCTTATGTCGTCAATCGCATGCCCTCCAAAGTGCTGAACTACATGGCCCCTCATCAGTTATTGTACCCTCAGTCTCCTTTATTTTCCATTCCCATTAGAGTCTTTGGTTGTCTAACCTTTGTCCATGATTTGTCTCCATCTCGAGGTAAGTTAGACCCTCGGTCCATTCCTTGTATCTTTCTGGGGTATCCCTCCTCTCAAAAAGGGTAACGGTGCTTTGATCCCGTTAGTCGTAAGTTTTTTGTGTCTATGGATGTTTTCTTCTTTGAGTCTGAGCCATTCTTCCCTGCTTCTCCTTAGGGGGAGAGTAGTAGTGTGGAAGAGGAGAAGCAGGTTCAGGTATCTCTTCCTTCTATTCCGGACCTTGCTTCCTTTCGTGTCTTCCAACGTACACGCCGTAGAGATCAGCGATGTGATAGAGATGTGGAGCAGCCAAACACTGAGCAACCGACACCGTTAGACTCCCAAGAGGTAAGTCCACTCCCTAACCCTACTCCTACTGTGGATGACCTTGACATTCCTATTGCTCAACGAAAGGGAGTCAGGTCATGCACTACCAAACACCCCATTACCCATTTTGTCTCCTATGATCACATTTCCCCCTCATACCTAACCTTCCTATCTGCAATTGCATCCTTGTTCCCAGGAATGTTGCAGAAGCCTTAAAATGCCCTGAATGGACTGTTGGAAAACGTGGGATTACTGGTGTAGATGTATATTTGGTAGTTAAAATTTATATTTGGTAATTGTGTAAAAATAGAATTATGTGAATATGTATTCCTAGGATTGTGGAAAATAATCCCTTAAATATGGGAATTAAAAAGGTTAGTCCCTTAATTATAGGGCTTGATTAGTCCCTTAATTATAGGGATTGATTCCCTTAAATATAGGAATTGACATAGAAAGTTTTTTTCTATTTATTGCAGCAGCTTACTGTAATAATATGCCGATTGGCAAAGGAATGAACCAGATCAGTTTTCTACCATTTCAAACACGGTATTAGAGCTCTAGGTTTGCCAACCTTGAGAATTTTTTTTGGCCTTCATTGCCAGTTTTTTCTCTTCGTGTTTTTCTGGTCTTCAGTGTTGATCTGTAACTAGAAGTGTTTCTTTATTCTCCTTTATTCTGGCTAGTTCTTCCCTTTATTCTCCTTTCCTGCTGGCCTTATTCTTCCTCCATTAACAATGTCCGACGTGACTGTAACAAGTGCTCCTATCCAAACCGATGAAGGAGCAATGAATTCTCATCCTCACAACGGTGATTTGCAGAATATTCAGGCAACATATAGACTGAATGGCCAGAACTATTTGAATTGGTCACAACTAGTGCGTACATATTTGAAGGGAAAAGGAAAAATTAGTCACCTTCTTGGGACAGGGCCAAAGTTGGGCGAGTCAAATTTTGATGCTTGGGACGAAGAGGACTCCATGATTATGTCATGGTTGTGGAGTAAAATGACACCCGAGATCAGCGATACTTGTATGTTTCTTCCCTCTGCAAAGGTTATTTGGGACGATGTCCGACAAACCTATTCCAAAGCCTATGACGCTGCTCGTGTCTATGAGGTCAAAGTGCCCCAATGATGCTGTGATCTTGAAGAATTTTATTGAAAGAGATAGGGTGTATGATTTTTTGGTTGGACTGAATGCTGAATTTGATCAGGTCCGAATACAAATTCT
>NW_010729113.1:2225623-2247119 GCF_000365185.1 Nelumbo nucifera | reverse complement strand
CTTCCTTTTATGATTCTTCTCAAGAGAGGCATTGTCCAAAGGGGGAGCATTTGTCACAGTTGTTTGCTCTCCCCCTTCCTGTCCCAGTTAAGTCTTCTGTTGAGACTCTTCCTCCTTCAAATGAGTCATGGGAGGATTAGTCCTTTCATTCTCATTTCAATGTTCCTATCCCTCCTCCTTTACCTCCTCGTCCTCTTTTTAATCCCAAGTTGTACCAACGACAGAGAACCAGAAGTGAGCAAATTGTTTCCCCTACAGCACATGAACCTCCTACACTTCCAGTCACAGAAGAGACAATAGGTACTGATACAGCCCCTTTGGAGTCATCCTTTCCAGATCTTGATATCCCTATTGCTATTAGGAAAGGAAAAAGGTAGTGTACTTCACATTGCATTTCCAAACACCTTTCTTATAGTTTGCTCTCTCCTCATATTTTGGCTACCTTTCTTCTGTTGCTTCTAACCCACTTCCCAAGTCTGTGTAAGAAGCTCTTACTATTCCAGAATGGAGGGATGCTATGAGAACAGAAATTGATGCCCTGCACAAGAATGACACTTGGGAAGTGGTTGATTTACCTAAAGGGAAGGATCCAGTAGGCTATAAGTGGGTTTTTATCATCAAATATCATGCTGATGGCACCATTGAACGTTACAAGGCTAGGCTGGTTGCAAAAGGTTATACACAGACATATGGGATTGATTATCTAGAGACCTTTGCTCCTGTTTCCAAGATGACTTTTGTGAGAGTTCTGCTATCTCTGGCTGCACATTCAGACTGGTCACTTTATCAACTGGATGTAAAGAATGCATTTCTGAATGGAGAGTTACATGAGGAGGTCTATATGTCTCTTCCTCCAAGGGTGTATGAAACAGATATGAAAGGGAAGGTTTGCAGGCTGAAAAAATCTCTTTATTGACTTAATGTTAGACAGTGTATGCCCTTAGCTCCAATCAGAATTATGTACATTATGACATTTATTGTAAATGAATAAAGTACATATTTGATTCATGTTATTATGGTGTGTTTCTGTGTAATACCCTTAAACTGGACACATATGAGACTCGTGTTAGTTTAGAATCTTTACAGCCATTGGATAGATCTGGGGAGATTTATCCTGCCAAGGCTAACATTGGTGTGCCGCCAAGTTGGTTGGGGTGGCTTGCCTCAGCTACCAGGGTGAGACCTGAGGTGCATGCAGTATGGGTTTTCTTGAAACCTTGAACCGTACCAGAATTCCAGTATTGCCCTGGACCTTGGAGATAGATGGGCAAAACTGGAATGTTGCACCTAACCCCTAGATTCGATTATGATACTGCACTAGGTGTCGGATTGGACTGTTTTGATATGCCAATCAGTGAGATCCTTAGAGGGGGTCAAAACCTAGGTATGTTGGAACAGTCTGAGAATTCACCTGAGTGGGTGATCGTAGTGACAGGATCAGCCCCTTTGTCGGACAAAGTGAATGATCGGGGATGCACTCTCTCTGATGGAAACCAAAATTGCCGGCAATCGATTTCAACCGTTGAAATTTGTTTTGCAAAATATATTTATATAGAGATATACATATACACATTATGGTTTCAAAATGTTTGCAAAAGGTTTTAATTCCCGGGATCCATGTGAGTAGAGAGTGTAGCACTGTACCTTGCAGCCGAGGGAGAGGTCCTCTCTTGTCGTGCAGTGTTTGATCATTATGGGATGAGAGGTTAAGTGTAGGACCATTAAGGGTAATGCCTGATGGGCTAATCTTGCATCTGCCCACAGTCCTTGGGTTTTTATAAGGTGGCTTGACCCAAGGACCATTTAGTGTAAATGTTGGGCCCATTAAGAAACCATGGTGATGGACTCAGGGGTTCATTGTCTCCTACAGTGAATTCGGCCAGGCCTTGTAACAAAGGTTGGGTTGAACCCATGTGGCTGATGTGTAGATCAATGTTTGGGTCCCACGCCATACAAGGATAACCAATTGGGCAGCAGATTAGGAGGTTAAGTGAGCACATAGCTTAATGGGCCTAAAGCCCAATTCGAATTGGCTTAATGAGATTAATTAAATAGGGGCGGTTCTGGGATTTAGATTAGCGGATAGGATAAGGGATTATCCCTATCCACTTAGAGAGTCCAGATCCAAATAAAGATTTGGATCAAGAAACTCCTAATTTGATTAGGAAGGCTGATCTTTATCTGCAGATAAGATAAGGGATTATCCTTATCTCTTAAAAAGAGTCCAAATCCAAATACAAGATTTGGATTAGGAAACTCCTAATGGGATTAGGAGATCCTCTCTTTAAAGGCTATAAATAGAGGAGCAGGGTGAACCTCCAAAAAACACAACAAGAAAACAGAACAAGAGTTCTCAGTTCACAAATCACAGAGAGAAGAATTTGCAGTTTGACGGATCCTATCTTCTGCTCGTGCCGCCCCTGTCAGTTTGATCTCCACTTGTGGGAGTGATCAAGAAAGGTTCTTGATATTGCCTTTTGGTAGAAAAGGTAATCGGAAGTCGTGGTCACCAGCTCTCCATCACATTCTTGCTAAAGAATTCGGTTCTTGCTGAAGAACCGTCCTGTTGATTCTGCTTCATCCTGCACCGTGTCATCTTCGGTGGAAGTAGTCTTTGGACTTCTCCTTGGTCGTGAACACCTTCGTTGGGGGTTTACCATTACTCTGTATCAGGTATATCCCTCTCCTCCCTTTTGGTTTCAGATCTGGTCCGGTTTGGTTTTAAGATTGATCATTGAAAATGTAGTTTTCTAAAATAGGGAATGTGATTCCCACATGGGAGAGAAATTTTTTAAATTTCGCCCAACCTTCTTGTAGGGTTCGGCCATCCATATGATGGATCTCTCATACCTTCACTTAAATAGTCCCCTAGGGCATGGTTTGAAAGGTTTAGGGCTGCCCTTGTTAGCTTTGGCTATGAACAGACACAGTCTAATCATACCCTCTTTGTGAAGAGGAGAGGATCCTTGGTCGTTTACCTGATTGTGTATGTTGATGATATTGTTGTGACTGGTAATGATGTACCAGGGATTAATGATCGCAAATCTTTCCTTCATACAGAGTTTGAGATCAAAGATCTGGGGGAATTGAGATACTTTCTTGGCATAGAAGTTGCTAGTTCCAAATATGGGATCCTTATCTCTCAGAGAAAGTATGTACTTGATTTGCTCTCTGAAACAGGGAAGATGGATGCTAGACCAGTTGCTACTCCTATTGATATGAGTCATAAACTCTCTGCTTCAGATGAAATATTGTTGAAAGATAAGGGAGTCTTCCAGAGGCTACATTGAAAACTTCTCTATCTATGCATGACTCGGGCTAGACATTGCATATGCTGTCAGATGCATTAGTTAGTTCATGCATGCTCCCAGGGATACTCACATGGCAGCAGTAGAGCGGATTCTGTGTTATTTGAAGGGTTCCCTTGGAAAGGGAATTCTACTTGCTAAGCATGACCATATGAAACTTGAAGCCTACACAGATGTTGATTGGGCTGGAAACATTGATGACAGAAGATCTACCTCTAGGTACTGTAGCTTGGTGGCAAGTAATATTGTCTCTTGGAGAAGCAAGAAACAATCAGTTGTTGCCCGATCTTCAGCCGAAGCTGAATACAGAGCCATGGCTCATGGAGTTTTTGAACTACTGTGGCTTAAATCCTTAATGGAGGAACTGAGTATTGAGCATGATAAGCCAATGATGTTATACTGCGATAATCAAACTGCCATCAACATTGCTCACAATCCAGTGCAACATGACAGAACGAAACATATTGAAGTTGAAAGGCACTTCATTCGAGAAAGAGTGGCTTCTAGAGAGGTGTGTCTACCTTTCATCACTTCTGAAGGACAATTAGCTGATTTCCTCACCAAGGGCATTCCCAAGGCTAAACTTCAGCATGATACTGGCAAGCTTGGCATGATTGACATCTATGCTCAGCTTGAGGGGGAGTATAGAGAAGATGGGCTGAATGGCCCATAGGGTGTTTATCCTTTTTTATCTTGTATGTTCTTTGTTGTAATGGGCCTTAATCTGAGCTTTATTCTTTCTTATGTTATGTTTTTATAATTTTCTGCCCAACTAGGGGCCTCTCTTTAAATTACTAAAGTTTAACTTAATGAAATGGAACTAGGGGTGTAAGAGAGAAGGTTATGTTCAAAAATCTCTCTCTGAACCTTAGTTGCCGCCACCTTCTTCTTCTTCTCTCTTCTTGAAACCTGATTTCTGCTACTTCCTTTTGATTTTCTGCAACTTTTTAAACAGTCATTTCTTTTCAAAAGGCTGTTTTTCTTCTAATATATCCATGAAGTGATGTGCCAATAACACTTAAACCTGGGCCAACAAAGTTGCATCCTAAGATCAGTCAACTAATTTCAACAATTCAAATGATGGAGCAAGATTTAACTTCACCAGTGAGATTCTAATGGCTTTCTTTTATGGTTAATAGTGAAAAATGTTCATTAATGTACAAAGAATATGAAAGGGGTGAGATTACCCCAAAAAATACAAAATCACTGATGAGCCCAATACAAATGTTTCCCATCAACCCCTTGCATAGCTAGAAAATCTGCTCTCCCATTTGCCTCCCCTGGAGCCCAATGAAACATCACTAATATTCCCCTCAAAAGCCATAAGATTTTCTTAAACCCTTCCCGGTGAACCCATGCTGCCTTCTTTACATCCTTTAGCAACTAATCACCACTTGAGAATCTCTTTTACAATCAGCCTTTCCAGGTTTATCTCTTTTGCTATTTGAGCCCCACACAAGACAGCAAGCAATTCGTCTCTAAAGGAATCCCCTAAACCAATAGGGCCCGAATAAATGGTTAATATATTCCCTTCTCCATCTCTAAATACTCCCCCAATGCCTGAGGGGCCTGGATTGCTGAGACTCCTTCCATCAAAATTAAGTTTAATAAAGCTTTCTGAGGGAAGTGTCCACGGTTTGTTGATTTTCTCTTTTCTTGTAAATGAAGATGTCACTTCCCTCCAATTTCTTTTTAGATCATCAACGGTATAAGGTGAAAACAGTTCTAATGATTTGACTCAATGTATCACCCGTATTAGGATACAATCCATAAGAGCTTCCAAATGTCTTTCGTCTTCCTTGATGATTCTTGCATTTCTTTCTTCCCAAACAGTCCACAGTACAGAAGCCCTAGTGCACCTCCATAAAACTTTTCCTCACTTCCTTGGCCATCTGAATGTTGCACCTGCAAACAAGGTCTCCAAACTTGTAGGTGTAGTCAATCTGCAACCAAAAAGAGAGAAACACCAATTCCAAACAAGAGGTAACAAAGGGACAGATGATAAAAAGGTGTTCAACAGTTTCACCATGTGTCTTATAGAATATGCACCAGTTTGGGGACAAACACACATTTTTCCTTCTTTTTTGTAAGATATCCAGATTATGATAAAATATCCTTGCATTGCATTCCAACTGTAGTTGCCAAATGATAAGGCATGGGGTGACTCCATGTAACCTGCAAATTGAGAACCATTATCATAACATGATATAGTCAGCATTGCATACTGACATAGATTGATGGGTTGATTCATTACTTTCTTTATTTGTATCGTAAACCTTTATTTTTTCATTACTTTCTTCTGTGAATATTGTTTTTGTAGGCAACACTGTTGCTTGGTATGGAAATTCTTTTGTCTGAGGAGAATGGATGGGTTGATCTTCATCAGGGGATCGGCCGCCTTATAAATGCTATTGTTGCTGTTCTTGGTCCTGAGCTTGCTCCTGGGAGTATTTTCTTTTCACGTTGCAAGGTTTTTCAATATGTTAATGAACAATTCTTCAGTTGCTGACAACTTTCTGATTGGTTTTTTAGTTTGTGATTCATGCATATAGTCTTCATGCTGATAATGTATGTCCATGCAGTCTGTTGTTGCAGAGATAAGCTCTGGGCAAGAAACATCAACACTTCTTGAGTATGTTACCTAGTTATTCCTTTAAATACTGTTTTATTTTCTTTATCATTTTCTTTGTTTTCACCTTAAACTTTCATATGCAATTGTGAAGAATTATATGGTGAATATTTGATAAGGTGGTTAACTTTTGTGTTGGGTATTCCAATGGGAATAATTACCATTAACTCTCCAGGAGTGTGCGATTCATGCAACAACTTGTTCTTTTCGCCCCACAAGCTGTGTCTGTGCACTCCCATGTGCAAACCCTACTCCCAACACTGTCCTCCAGACAGGTTCTGTTTACCATCTTGAATTGAATTTCTTTGGTAGTTATCTTAAAATTTATCATCTTTAAAAATATATATATGTTTTTATGTTACAGCCAACTCTTAGACATCTAGCTGTTTCCACACTTCGACATCTTATTGAAAAGGATCCGGTGAGGAACTAACCATTTTTCTAATCTGCACCCTTTTATTTTATCTTTTCCATTTCCTGTTCTTGTAACCTATGATACTATGATACCTGTACAAAAGTACCATATTGTGTCAGACATAGTGTAAATCCTGTATCCAATGCTTTGTCCAGCCATGCTTTTGCTGTATCTCAGTAACTGATTGTGGCATCATATTAAATACCCAATGCTTGAATCCTTTTATGCTGTTGAAAGTGACTGCAATGCTATAAGGTGTAAGTTAAAGGGTATCTATTATAATGAACTATTTAGACAAAGTCTCTTTGCTAAAGCACCCAATGAAGGGTATCTGCATAACATCAGCATTGTCATGTTTGTTTTTTTCTAGTATTGCTGATCAAAAAAAAATGTTTCTTTCTAATATTAATCTTTTCTGATCTGAGAAAGGTAAGTACTTTACTCTTTGCAACTCTTGATTTTGTTTTACATTCTCTTTTCTTTTTCCATCTCATAATAATGTATTAGAGCAGGTTGATAAACATATTATAGTCCCTGCCTAATTTGCATAAATATTGGCCTTAACCCTGAGATGGCCATGATAAACATATAATAATCCAAGTAACTGCTGCTAAGCGAGGCAACCTAGGTTGATATTTACTAACCACACTGACAACACAAGAAATGTCAGGTCAAGTGATACATAGCTGTAGTCTACCAACTTGTCTCTGGGGCATTCCCTTTGTCCAATGCTATATCATCATTATTCCTACATTTCTTGTGGTTGGGATTTATAGGAGTGTCAATTGGTGTGTACTGTGTGGCTACAAGTTTCCCTGTATCATTATACAGGTCCAGAATATATTTTCATCCAGAAATTTATATACCCTCTCTATACATTGTTATTTAATTCCCAAATCCCAAGACATATCTGATCTCTCCTAAATCGTTGAATTCTAACTCAAAAAATTTTTGTGATGTTTCCTGTAACAGATATATAACCAACATAGACAATCAGAATGGTCACCAAACTACCATGTCACTTTGTAGAATATTATTATCATGTGACTATTATAAATCCAACCCTCTGAATAGTTTCTCTAAATCTATAAACCTGGCTCTAGATAGCTGTTTCTAGCCATAAATCAACTTCTTTGATTTACAATTATGCCCCTAAATTCCAAGAATAGATACACTAGGTGGTACATGTAAACTTCTAGAAGGTCTCCAATTAAGGAAGGGTGTTGACATCTATCTGACATAGAGGCCAAAAATTGGGCAGCAAGGGATATGAGAAATCAAATGGACTTCATCTTGGCCTCAGTAGTAAAGGTTTCTTGATAATCAATTTTACAAGTCTAAGTATACCCATTTGCAAAATGGGCCTCATATCTTTTAATGGAACCACCGGCATTGTATTTCACAGTATAAACCTAGTTACCACCAATAGGTTCTTTACCCAAAAGAAGTTTAACTAAGGTGGTGTTCGGTAGCACTGACTCGACCTCTGAACACCAAAATTTTTGTTTTTCGATGCTTTGGGATCGTTCGGTAGCACCTCCGAACTCACCCTCTAAAATCTGAAAACTCCTCAAAATGATTCAATGGATCTGCTACCTCCGAACACGCTCAGAGGTAGCCGACGATATTTTTTTCCCAAAAATACACATTTATAATTTTTGAAAAACCTATTTTACTCTGTATTAGTCTTCTTCCCTCTTCCCTTTCTCCTCTGTTCCTCCCTCCACCTCTGCTGAATCAACAAACCAGAAAAGGACCATGAAAACACAAGATCTCAAGAACCCAAAACGACAAGATTTCATTGACCACCTTCTCAATTTCATTCAAAGAGAAGTGAAAACATTAAACCAACCATAACCCAGATGTAGAAATCACCCTGAAACTCTGAATTTTCAATAACTAGAGCTGTAAGGCCCAGGAAGCCCAAGACCAGGAATGAGTGAGAAGAGGGAAGCGGAGGTCATCGTCCAGAATCCAGAGAACTATGAAGACCCCAAACAGTACAGCGGCATTCAGGAGAAGAAATCATTAACAGAGGAAGCCGTGTTTGGGAAGGAGAAGAGACTTGAGAGGAGTGGAAAGTGGAATTATTTACCTTCAAAAACTCCTCCGAATAAAAGGAGAGGCTGGTTACTATTTGTTTTATTTTATTATTTAATTTTTATTAATATTTTTATTGCTTTCATAACTTCTTATTATTTTATTGTTTAATATTATTTATTAATCTTTTTTATTATTTATATAATATTAATCATTTAATATTATTTATTTTTTATTTTATTTATTTTATATTTAACTTTTTATTATTTTATAGTATTTTATATAATATTTTAATCATTTTCATTTATTGTTATTTAAATAACAACTTGAGGGATAAATTTGTAAAACAAACATTTTTCAGACAGCATGACATTCAGAATCTCAGATTACCTGACAACTCCACTATATTCAGATGTTTGCAAAAGCAAAAGTGTCAATTCTCCACTGAATGCTTTTAGAGATTTTCCAGAGGTTTTTTTGTGCTTTTCAGACTTCAGATTTACTGAATGCCACCTAACTCACAAGTTTGATTCTTTTCAGGAGCATCCATCTCCCAGCCCATGACATCTTGAATACTTAACAACTTTGACATTTTAAGACATAGCAATAGAAGACAAAGTGGAAAGAAAGGCACCATAGGATGGAGATAAGTTATCATAAGAAACATTAATTAAAATTGGATAGGATATGTTGGTAGAAGGCCGGGTGCATTGCCTTTATCCTTCACTAAGAGTAATGGGTAAGTCAAGATCAATTGAAGTAGCAAGTAATGGGTCAAAATCAAGAGGAAAAGAGGATAATGGATACCTGAGCCTGAGGAACTAAATTGTAGTTGATGTTTAGTCTCTAGAATCTTCTTACTCCTAGTGTACACCTGTAGATCTTTTCCTCGCATATCAGAGGAAACACTAAGAGGCAGTTGAACAATAGTGGAGTTAACAAAGGCAGAAGACTCAAGCACAAGCACAAGTATAAGAAAATATTAATTGGAGAGAAAAAAGGACTCCTAAGTTCTTTTACTTTTACACTCCCCTTGTCCAATGCTCTTCCCTACGAGGCTAATATACTCGAGTTATATTCCTTGCCTATGAATAAGTGCCTGATTGGAGGGCACTACACAGACAGCCTTTAAGCTATGTTTGGTGAAAAATCCGGAGAACCTAAGTCGGCTTTCAGTCAGTCATTTTTTGGGCTGTCTGCTTCAGCCTCTTTAGATAACTTTTCCAGAGAACCTCAAAGCAACTGGACCAGCCTAGCTGAATGTTCAGTTTAGCTCTCCCAAATAGGCCCTATCTTGTACTCAGCCTGTCCTAGATGTGTTTGGCAGTTGACAACAGCATTTTATTCGTAGCAATCTATAGCTGCACAGAACTAACCAGTCATTACTATTGGATTTTCTTATTATCATCTCAAATAAACTGGATCATCAAATTGGAAGGTGCATGCTTGAGACCACTCCATTTGATTTACTTCCTCCTAGTAAGACACCACATCTTCCTAGTAATCTAATGGCAATGCCATTAGATTTACTTTCTCCCTAGTAAGATACCCCATCTTCACCACCCTCCCACATAAAATTTTGTTGATTGAGACCACTCCAGAAAATTATTCCCGTTCAGTTCAACATTCATGATTTAAACATTGGGACTTTCACCAGCCCCATATAATTTCTAGATCCACTCTTCTGATCATTAGATGCCAATGGCATTAGTCTCCTCCTATTGTTCAAATATTCTAGGCAAGAATGATTTCTCCAAGGCAAGTGCATACTTCCCGAGATAACTGTCCCTTCATCTACAGCCTTTTAAACCAGTGACAGCACTCTAGATCTGGTCATAAAAGGATTATAGGTTGCAGGAATACCAAGTCAACTTCTTACACAACCCAAGAAGTGGTCGTACATCAGCTGATGTTAAATATGGCCTGGAGAAATTAGTCCAAGACTTTGATTGCTACACTCTCTACAAGTTGTAGTCACAGATCACTAGCAAACACACCATCAGAAAACGATGAAACTGTAACTTTGATTTTGTTAGAGATTTTCATAGAAAATTATGAGACAGTAGATGGTATTCTTCTAAAGAACCATAGCTTAGAACTAGTTAATCTTCCAAAAGACATGGAATTCATAGGGTGCAAGTGTATCTTTACAGTCAAATATAACTGTTTAATGTTGATGGTACTGAGAGGTACAAAGCTAGGCTAATAGCTAAAGGATTTACTAACAGTTAATTTTTCCTCTTGTTGTATAGACAAATTGTATTTATATGCTCCTTTCTCTTGTAACAACTTATTTCTGCAAGTTGTATTAGCTATATGTCAAGAAGGTTTCCTTAAAGGACATCTTTAGATGGATGTTTCTGGTGAATGCCATTTGGATAGGGCCAATACCACATAAGATAAGGGCATTTGTTGGGGTTTTTCCAATTAGAATAAATACTAGCTTGCAAAATAAAAAACAATTTTGGTCTCTATCACCACACTTATGCCTCCTTTGCAGGTAAACATGAAAACTCATTCCATTTGCTAATATCATGTCATTTTCTGTATTCTATTTGGAATTTTCTTTTTCTTTCTCTAGTGCAAATGGTCTACTCTCGTGGATTTGAGGTTGCTCCTTAATTCTCATTTCTCCTCTTCCAAGAAGAGAGGGTTTTAGGGTTTAGGGTTTTAGGATTTGGAGTTTAGGGTTTAGGGTTTGGGTATGGAGTTTTAGAGTTTAGGGTTTGGAGTTTTTAATGTTTAGGGTTTGGGGTTTGAGGTTTTAGGGTATAGGGTTTATAGTTCAGGATTTGGGGTTAAGGTTTAGTGGTTTAGGGTTTGGGATTTATAGTTTAGGGCTTTGGATTTGGGGTTTAGGGTTTAGGTTTTGGTGTTTGGGCATAGGTTTAATGGTTTAGGGTTTAGTGGAGAACTATTGATGAAGTCATAGATAATGTATTAGTGTGTGAGGCAAGAGAGAGATGTTAGGCTCTTCAACAGTAACAGGGTGGATTATTTATTTATTTATTTATTTATTTATTTTTTGGAAGGTAACGGGGATTATTGATGTAGCCCATCGTGTTCACTAGGTGAAGACTGGAGCTTTTCTTACCTTGTACATCATATGACATCATGAAAATGTGGAAACAGGGGTTGACTCCTCATCTACTAGTGTAGTTTCAGCTACCATTTATTGAAGGGAAAAATCTCTGAACTTCAGAAATCTTGTAATTGAAGGAGATTCAGCAGTTATAGCTGGGTTGTCAGTCGGACATTAGGTCTTTTGGAAATACAGATATGTTGTTAGGAAAATAAAGGAGATGTTAGGTGAACTGGGAGCAAATGTTAAGTGGGTTCCTCGTTTTTCCACAGTTTGTTAATCAAGAGGATGTGAGGGACATATTTTTACATATGTATTATCGACATTTTATACTGCCAGCATACTTTCTTATAAGTAATATAATTTGAGTTACTAAAAAAAATATGGTTTCTAGTTTCTACATTTGAGATTAAAGATCTTGATTGTCTGAAATGTTCTTTAGACATTTAGGTGGCAGCATCTAAAAAAGGGATTTTTTTCTCAATGGAGATATGTTTTTAGTCTTTATTTCTCAATGGAAATATGTCTTGCTGATGAAGTGAACTACTTGAAAATAAGGATAATATCAATTATTGGTTTGAAGGTTGTTATATTTATGTTTGACTTTTTTTTTATGAGTGATGAAAATTTTATTAAGAGAAATAACGGTGTTACAGTGACAACATTCAAACAGAGGCATGAGATGCAGCCCCCATTACAGAATCAGAATACATTTGAGCCACAAACAATTCAGACTAATGCACCCCCTGTTTTGCAAAAAAGTCAGCTAACTCATTTGCTGACCTCCTTTCCCATTGAACAATAATTGTCATATCTCTAATTAGCCATTTAAATCTTTTCATAGAATCTCTATATTTCCAAACCACTGTTTCCGGTTCCTTCAGCCACCTTAGTACCAGCTTAGAGTCACCCTCAACTACCAATCTGTCAAATTTTAAGTCTCTAGCAATTTGTACTCCTTATAAGACTGCTTTGAATGTAGCATACACTGAATCGCCTTCTCCAACAGGGCCTGAGGAAACAGCAAGAATGTGCCCATCAGAATTTCTAAAGACTCCTACAATGCCAGTTGGCCCTGGGTTTCTACGACAACTGCTATCAAAATTTAGTTTAATAAAACCTTCTATCGAGGTAGTCCAGACTGCAATTGGTTTACCCTTCCTAACAGAACTTCTTGCTACAGCTTCCCAATTTCTCCATAGAACTCTAAGAAAAGATCTAACGATTTGGTCCAATGTATGGCCCTACTTACAACACATTCTTTACCAATGAAAATTCTGTTGTTCCTTTCCTCCCATACTGTCCAAATCAATGCAGCCTGAGCACATCTCCACATAACTTTACCTCTTTTCTTCAGCCAGCTAAAGGTCGTAGGGTCAAAGAAACTACCAATCCGTGGGGGCACAGTCCACCTGTTACCCAAAAAACCCAAAGTCTTTTCCCAGATACCTACAATAAAGGGGCAGGAGATTAGAATGCAGTAACAACTTTCTCCATTTGCTTTGCAAAAGGTACACCAATATGGGGAGAAACACATATTAGGTTTTTTTTTCTGCAGGGCATCCAAAGTGTTGATTTTTCCATGAAGAACTTCCCAACACAAGGCCCCTACCTTGGGAGGAATGGTATGGACCAAATTTCTTTCACAGGACAAGGCTGAGGGGTAGGGAATGAACACAAGAGAAAAAAGAGGCACAGGAGAAAACTTCCTTAGGATTGTGTGGGGAACCAATACATACATTAGTGACTAGTTCCTCTTCTGAAAGCCGCTGGGAGTATCCTGGCTTACTTAAGAGATGCTTTATTAAGAGGAACCTCTGAACCTCATTTGTAACAGGTGATCCACTGGAAGAATTCATGCAGATTGGGCATATTCTATGAATAACAGGAAATCCATTTCAAATTATTGTACTTTTCTGGGTGGTAACCTAGTGTAGTGTTTTAGAGAAGCAAAAAATAATTTATCATTGCTAGATCTACTGATGAAGTAAAATATAGGACCTTAAACAATGAAATGTCCTTGTTGCTTTATTTGAAGATTCTTTTGCTAACTTTGGCATTACATTAAAGTCCTATTAAAACATTTTGTGATAATCAAGCAGCAATCAATGTTTCTCATAATCTAAAGCCTGATAGAACTAAAGTAATTGGGCACTTGGAGTCTTAGGCTCTCATGAGACCTCCTCCTACTCCTTCAAATGGGATGTACATATTAAGGGCTTGGGCAGAGTTAATGAAGTTTCCAACTCTACATTTCACCATATCCACCCTCCTCACCAAATAGTGTATATATGGGATGAATTCATTATCTAATTTCATTATCCCATTCAACATGTTCACTCCATAAATATAGGGGTGGCCCTATAATTAAACTAAATTGTATCACCTATCTTTGTATATGTTTTTTGTGGGTCCCTGTCTTTATATGTGTTATAATTCTCTTTTTGGTTTTTCTCTCCTTTTTTATATCTTTTTATTGATTTAGCCAGAGCATAAGTTGGAGTTAAAGCTTTTCTAACATACTTTTACTCGCATATTCAATTAATTGTCTGTTATCATTTATGTTTGAAACTGAAATTTTTAATCTTTGTCTGACCTAAACACTGGCATTACTCTTTTCAGGATGCAATTGTTGATGAGAAAATAGAAGAGAACTTGTTCCATATGCTTGATGAGGAAACTGATCCTGAGTATATCACAAACTCATCATTATTCTTTTTGCATTTCTTTGTTTTGGATGGAGTTATATCTTGATGAATTATTTTCTGATCTATATACTATATGCCATAGTTGTCTTTTGGTGTATGAAGTATTTCATTATTAATTTAGTTGTCTTCTAGTTCCCATTTGTATCTTGTTCTGCAGTGCTAACAGTATTTCTTTTAGTCATCAATTAGTTATTATTAATGAAAAAATGAAAAATCTATTCTAGGGTGCTATATTCCTTTTGTTAAATTTTATTAAAATTTCAATGCAACAAGTTCTTTATTTTATTTTATTTTATTTTTTGATAAGCAATAGAATAGGTTTAAATGTTTAATGTGTTCTTTATGATTATTAGAGTGATCCTTTGGTGAAAACACTAAAAATCTTTGAGGATATCTCTGCTGTCGATTTGGTGAGAAACTGGAAGGAAGTGGCTGATTCTGCCCCTTTCAAGGCTGCCATGAGGTCATCATGGTCTCCACCAATCAATTGATTCATTAAGCTAAACTTTGATGGAAGTAGTGAAGGAAATCCAGGCCCTTCAGGCATTGGAGGAGTTTTGAGGGCTGAAATTCTAATTGTCATTGGAAGAAGTTCAAAAGGCCAAGGGAATATTCACAAACTGATAATTGAAAGGGACTCAAAGCTGGTTATAAGCTGGCTGCAAAAGGAGGCTGCTGGTTGGTGGGATTACATTAATGAAAAAAGAAAGTTTAAGTGGTTGTCACAAGGAATCGAAGTCAATCTGCATTGGGTGAAAAGAGATGCTAATTTCTTTTCTGATGTGCTGGCTAAGGGTGGGAAGGAATCAACTATTTTGGGTTATGTTGTAAACATGTCATACTGTTTTGGGAGGGTTAAGAGAGTTTACCTCTCCCTTTTCTTTGTATTTCTTTAATTTTATTTAATGAATCCTTTTCAGTTATTGATCAAAAAAATGTGTTCTTTATGACAGACCGAGACATGGTACCATGTCTGTCATAGTGTCATGTATACACAATTAACCATGAGTTTGTCACTTGTAGATTATTTTCTTGGTCATAGTTCATTAGAATGAAATTTATAGGTTGGACCACATAATAGCATGATTTTCATGATATTGATCATGGAATTTTAGGCTTATTTCTCTATTGAATTGTTTCATTCATTTTATGATGTTTATTTCCTTTAGCCATTTGCAATGTCATTGATTAAATTCTATAATTCTTCTAGGATTGTGAATTTGGTATGTGCTACTATTACTCGATTGCTTTACACATCCTGCCCCTCATGTCCATCACGTTGGATATCAATATGCCGTAACATTGTAAGCCTCCTAATTTTTGAATTAAGATGTATTATTTTCCTATTGACATATTAGGCTTGGCTTTGGCCTAACTTGACATGACATTGAACTTATTTGCAATGCCAGGCTCATCTGTGCTTATTAACATGTTTCTTGAAATTTGTATTAGGTTCTTGCAATGTCAGCAGGACAAAATGGTCCTAGGAAATTGGAACATGATACTCTAAATGGTCCAGATGGTGATGCAAGTTTATATTACGTAGATGATGAAGAAAACATGGTTCATAGCTCTACTGACAGGCAGATACAAGGTTCCACCAGTGATTCTTCCCATGTTCCTAAAAGAGAGAAGCATCTCAGATATCGGACTAGAGTCTTTGCTGCAGAGTATGTGCTTTTGTTTCCACAGTTGACTTCGTAAACTGTTTACTGTGATGCTTGTTCTCTAATTTCCTTCACCATATGGTACTTTATATAGGAATTGGAGTATTGCTGTAATAGACAAAAGGAAAAGAAGAGAAAAAGAGAATTATGAGA
Organism: Nelumbo nucifera; assembly: GCF_000365185.1. The sequence goes on along the minus strand of NW_010729113.1, from coordinate 2,231,117 downwards.
GAGATTAATTAATTCAATTGGAACATGTCATTTTATGAAAGAAATAAAGAGTGTAGCATGTCCATCTTAATATTATATACTCAAAATATAAAAGTACAACAATATTATAAAAATTTTGTGTAAGTTGCATATACATCACTTGCGCTTGGGCAAGGCAAGCCCCAAAAAGCAAATTGAATTATCATATCATTGATATCACCTTATCTTATTGACATTTTGTCTTCTTTTGCTTATCATTGAGTGTACCTTAACCAAGTAATTAAATGATTTTTGGTATTCAGGCTTATTATTGATGTCTATCATGCTATATCAATTTTCCTTTTTTTTATTGTGGTCCTTGTCATTTTTATGACTTTTAAACTTCAAAATCATTTTTTCAGTTGAGCCAACTCAATGTTCTGATTTTGACTATAACTACTATGTTCTCTTTATTCTGATTGACTCTGTTTTCATCTTTATGCACAACCTCTGTTAAATTTAACCAAAACACATTGTTTGAAAGCATAGGTGTTTAAGCCACTTACCTGGAGCTGTTGGAAGGGAACCTGCTCATTTTGACTTATCTTTGGCAAGAAGACAGTCTACTATTGAACAATCTTCTGGTGATTGGCTAGTTTTGCACATACAAGAGCTAGTTGCACTTGCATATCAGGTCCTTAAAAACAAATAATTGTACATTAAACCCCATGGATACCTCTACACCAAAGTTCTTATCTCATTCATGGATATTGATAATCCTGTCAACTCTATATTTGATAGATAAGTACGATTCAGTTCGAAAACATGCAGCCAATTGGTGTGAGACTTCTTAGTACCATTATGGACAAGGTAATTTTGCACTCTGCAATATTCTGGGGAATTTTGTTTCTTTAAACAATTTATTCTGTTATTTTATTGTTAATTCACCTTTATAATGAAATACTTGGCTCATAAGTTTACCATTTCATAATATTATTCTTGTGAATTTAGGGTGTACATTGTATTTGTTTGTCTATGGATATAGAAACCAATGTTTGAAAACATGGAGGTATGAGGCAAGGTGCTAGGATCTTTAGACCATGAGGCCTATTGATTCTTAAGAAAAACATCAAACTAATATTAGGAAAAGTATAGAAACATGCATAAGCAGAGTGTATTTTTATGTCAGAGAAGCACATAAGTGAATAAAATGATTGCATTAACAATGAAGTTGAGAATATTAGGAGCTTTAGAGAGAGCTATCACATTCTTTAAATATGCTAAATCATAGATACAAGCTCATACACAGAGATGTTTGAACATGCATACATATAAAAGAAATGTTCTTTACACTTTCAGGTATGATTGTCAAGGTTGAGCCTTGAAGCATTTTTCTTCAGCCTTGCTCTGAGGGATGGATCAAGGCATAAACCTTATTCATTTTTAAAACACTGATAGAAACAAGAAATTATTGGTCGCAAATCGGAAAAAAAAAATGTTTGTGAAAATATAATAATTTTGAAAGGGGGAGACGGAAGGATTTGGAAAGCTTACTGTTTTCTTAGTAAAAGTTAAATAACAGTAGAAAGAAGTGAGAAGAGGCAAGAGAAAAGGAAGAAGAGAGGAGATGGGATGGCAGCGCCAGCACTTCTATTTATATTAGGGCAACATAAAAATATAGATACAATGACAGAAATGCCCCTACGGCATAGTACTTCTACTGTTAACACTCCCCCTCAAGTTGGGACATAGATATCAATCATGTCCAACTTGTCACACAAGTCATTGTGCCATAGGTATTGAAGGCCCTTTGTGAAGATGTCTGCAACCTGTTCTTCAGAGCTGACATAAGGAGTCATACTCCCCCACTTACAATTTTCTCCCTGATGGAATGTTTATCCACTTCAATGTGCCTGGTTCCATCATGTAGAACAGGATTGGCAGCAATATTGATGGTTGCATTGTTGTCACAGTACAATGACATAGGGCTGTTAATAACAAATCCCAACTCACTTAACAAATTTTTTATGCACAACATTTCAACAACGCCATGGGACATGGCTCTGTATTCTGCTTTTGCAGTAGATCTTGCAACCACACTTTGCTTCTTACTCCATGTGACAAGGTTTCCACCCACAAAAGTGCAATACCCACTAGTGGATTTCCTATCAATTACAGGCCTAGCCCAATCAGCATATGTATACACCCCCACCTTCAAATGTCCATGTTTCTGGAAGAGTAAACCAGCCCTTAGACACTTCTTGAGATACCTCAGAATCCTTTCTACAGCATCCATGTGGGCCTTAGGGGCATGCATGAACTGGCCAAGGACACCTATTGTGTGTGCAATGTCTAGTCTAGTTGTAGACAAATACAAAATCTTTCCCACAAGTCTCTAGAACTGATTCGCATCCTTTATTGTCTCTCTGTCAACATCGCTCAACTTGTGATTAGGTTCAATAGGAGAATCAGCTAGCTTCACTCCCAGTTTACCTGTGTCCTAAAGATCTAGCATGTATTCCCTTTGAAAAATGAAGTTACCCTTCTCCAAGCAAGCAACTTCAATTCCAAGAAAAAACTTCAAGGGGCCTAGATCTTTCACCTCAAACTGAGTAGCTAAAAATTTCTTCAGCTTCACAATTCACTTCTCCAATCTCTAGTGATAACTATCTCATCAACATACACAATTACGGCCACAATTTTTCCTTCTCCTCTCTTCACAAATAATGTATGATCTGACTGACACTGTTTAAAACCAATATGCTACACAACTAAGTGGAACTTACTGAACCAAGCCCTTGGTGATTGTTTCAATCCATATAGAGACTTCTTCAATTTGCACACTTTCTACTCACTGCCTTTAGTACAAAAGCCAGAATATTGGATCATATACAGTTATTCACTTCTTCCTCTATATCACCATTCAAAAACAGCATTCTTAATATCTAACTAATGAAGTTCCCAGTCAAAGTTGGTAGCCAAGGAAATGAGGAACCTAATGGAGTTCATCTTGGCCATCGGGGCAAAAGTCTTCAGCATAATCAACTCCATATACATGTGTGAACCCCTTTGCCACTAACTTAGCTTTATATCTTTCCACTGTGCCATCAGCTCTGCGTTTCACAGTAAATACCTACTTACACCCTATTAGTTCTTTTCCTTCAAGAAAGTCCACCAACTCCTATGTACCATTTTTATGTAGAGCATTTATTTCCTCTTTCATTGCATCTGTTCACTCAGGTACTAACAAGGCATCTACTACATTCTTAGGGATAAGGACATTGTCTATGGAGGAAAGAAAAGCATGGAAAGGTGAGATGCCCTCATAGGATACAAAATGGGAAATAGGGTATTTGGTGGAACAACATCTGACACCCTTTCTTTTAGCAATAGGAAGATCAAGGTCATCAGTAATGGAAGTGTTTACATCAATAGGTTCAGGCATAATGGGAATAATGGTACCCGGTAGGAAAGGATCTGCCTTTGGTGACTCCAATGATGTTAGTGCTATAGCTTCAGGTTGCTCTACTGCTTTTGAACTCAAGTGGTCCTTTCGGTGACGAAGAAATAGACAGAATGGAGGAGGATCAGGAAGAGAAGGAAGATGCACTCGCTTGTGTTTCTCCTCAATCCTACTCTCCTGAGGAGAAACAGGAAAGTAAGGCTCATTCTCAAAAAAAGACGCATCCACAGAGACAGTACTTTCAGGAAACAGGGTCATAAATCATAACAATGGTAACCCTTTTGAATAGAAGGGTAACCCAAGAAAACACACGGAATAGCATGACCAACTTCAAGAAGGTGACGGTTTTTCTTTCTACAACCCCATTCTTTTGGGGTTTTCTAGCACATGAACTGTGATGAAGGGATCCATGTGAGGTGAAGAACTCAGTGAGATGAGAATGGAAATACTCCTTTGCATTGTTAGACCGGAAGATTTGGATTTCAATTTGAAATTGGGTAAATATCATACATTGAAAATCTTTTGCAACTTTTGGAACCTCATCTAGAATGGTCATCAATAAGGGTAATAAAATATTTATAGCCAGTCTCGGAGGATAGAGTAACAGGGCCCCAAACATCATAATGAATAATACGAAAAGGAAATTCAACTTTATTACTCTTTGAAGGAAAATGATTTCTACAATGTTTGCTCAGTTGACAAGTTTGGCATTTCAATTCAGACACTGGCACTGACTTAAACAAGTCTGGAAACAAAATTCTCAATGACTCAAAAGATAAATGACCAAGATGCCATAGATAAACCTGACTCATACTAGACTAACTCAAAGACTATAGTTGCAAGACCCGACTCTGTAACTTCTGAACCAGTTTTATTCTCCAACACATAGAGACCATCGACGATACTTCCTCTACCAATCGCCACCCCTGAGATCTGATCCTGTATAATAACACAAGAGGATGGAAAGAAGGTTATTGAGTAGTTCAATGAATTTGCAATGCTACTAATGGAAAACAAGTTTATGGGAAGTTGAGGTACATGCAATACATTTGAAAAACTAAGGCCCAATGGGAGAGAAATAGTTCCATGACCAGTTATGGTGGAGAATGAGCCATCAGCAAGTCTCACCTTATCTCTCCCAGACAAAAGACAATAGGACTGAAATAAGTTGGACTTTTCCTTCATATGGTTCAATGCACCAAAGTCGATAATCCAGGGGGACTTTGAAGTAAGAGAGGAAGCATGGAAGGTTGTAGCAAAGTTACTGTTGGAAAACGTGGGGTTACTGGTGTAGATCTATATTTGGTAGTTGTGTAAAAATAGAATTGTATATATTCCTAGGATTGTGGAAGGATTGATTTAGAAAGTTTTTCTTTCTATTCTTGTACTTTCTATTTTCTTTTCTTTCTATTTTTCTACTTTCTATTTTCTTTTCTTTCTAGTTTTTTCTTCTTTCTATTTATTGCAGCAGCTTACTGTATAAATATGTCGATTGGCAATAGAATGAAACATATTAGTATTCTACCATTCCAAAACATGGTATCAGATTTCTAGGTTTGTCAACCTTGAGATTTTTTTTCGGCCTTCATTGCTAGTTTTTCGTGTTTTTCTCTTTTGGCCTTCAGTGCTGATCTGTAACCAGAAGTGTTCCTTTATTCTCCTTTATTCCTGCCAGTTCTTCCCTCCCTTATTCTCCTTTCCTATTGGCCTTATTTTTCCTCCATTAACAATGTCCGACATGACTGCAACAAGTGCTCCCGTCCAAACCGATGAAGGAGCAACAAATTCTCATCCACACTGGTGATTTGCAGAATATTCAGACAACATATAGATTGAATGGCCAGAACTACTTGAAGTGGTCACAACTAGTGCATACCTATTTCAAGGGAAAAGGAAAAATTAGTCACCTTCTTGGAACAGGGAAAAAGTTGGGCGAGCCAAATTTTGATGCTTGGGACGAAGAAGACTCCATGATTATGTCATGGTTGTGGAGTTCAATGACACCCGAGATCAGTGATACTTGTATGTTTCTTCCCTCTGCAAAGGCTATTTGGGATGCTGTCCGACAAACCT
>NW_010729113.1:2154079-2201799 GCF_000365185.1 Nelumbo nucifera | reverse complement strand
TTATTAAGTTAAACTTTAATAATTTACAAAGAGGCCCTTAGTTGGGCAAGAAATTAAAAGAACATAACATAGAAAGAATAGGCCCAGAATAAGGCCCATTACAGTAAAGAACATAAAAAATAAGAAAGGATAAACAGCCTATGGGCCATTCAGCCCATCTTCTCTACATGCTGTATAGCAATAATTATTGGGTGCTAATCAAATTTTATGTTGTTGCTGTTTACTTCTTGTTTGAACAGTTAGTGCAGTTTTGTCCTGAAGATTACTTTGAAACTGATACTTTTGCATTCCTGGCAATGGAGCTCTGTGTATCCTATCTATATAAAACATTTCAGAGGTAGACTTTCTTCCATAAAAAATCTACTTTCTCTGTATACTAACTTGTTTAAAGCATCTAAAGGACTAGCCCCAACATCATTTCTAACAGTAACACCTTGACTGGGGGTTTCTATAATTTTTGCAGAAACAATGCAGCTTCAGTAGAAGATCCAATATGTAAAGATTTAGTTTCTGAATTATTTATTATAGCTGAGACACTAGTAAGGCGATTTGAACTTAAGGTATGGTAGGAGCTTCCATACTTGTGTTGTTCTTTTTAACTAAGATCCATCTCCAGATTAACTTCTCCTCACATGTATTCGTGATATTGCATCTTTTTTCTTGTTATCACTTGTTATTGTCTCAGATATCCATTGATATCTCATAAATAAACTTTGCAATTTTGAGGCACAGAACAAATTGAAATCAATGCTGGGATTTGAGTTAACTAGTTACAATTGTCTTAGAGGAGCTTCAACTGAAGCTTGCTTTTCAAAAGTTAATGACTTCATCCAAAGTACCGGTTCATTATTCAAGAAATATGTTGAAGGTAAGCATCTAACCAAATGCATTACATCCTTTGTTTTTTGGCTATTTAACTGATATTGCTGCTAGTGTTGCATGGATTCTCCTAAATGGATGGAGTCTTTGTTGGGCACCATTGGATTCCTATACTCCCTTTATTTTAATCTCCTGGTTTATTTCTTATATCTATTCCTCATCCTACAACCATGGTTAATGTGCTTGAAAAATGTAAGAGAGATGTTCTATTGCTCAAGCCTGAAGAATAAAAGAAGTATCACTTGGTTGATTGGGAATAAGTTTGTACTGTCAAGGACAATGGTAGGCTTGGTTTGCAAGCCATTAGATTAATGGGAAAATAGTAGGAAAATTATCCAAGACAAAACAGAGATCTCGGAGGTTCAATCCGCCCTCATCGCCAGTGAATGCCTACCATCATCATCAACGGTGTTACCAGCAGCGGCAGATATGTTACTGGCAGCAGCAGATCTAGTAAAGGTAGAAGATGAAACCAGCAGCTCCAGATCTGTTACCGGCAGAGGCAGATCTAGTAAAGGTAGAAGACGAAATCAGCAGCAGCGATTACCAGCATATGCATGAGGGAGGATGAAGAAGACGATCTGTTACCGGCGGTGGTGGCGATTACCAGCAGCGGCGATGAGGATGAAGACGATCTTGAGTTTTCTCGAGTTTTTCCACCGGGGTCGCACGGTTTTGGTGCAACCCCGAATCCTTGATTTTGGGATCTCGCATCCCACCTTTTTCTCACCCCATCCCCCTCTTTCCCTCAAAACAAATATGAGAAAAGGGAATATTTTTGGAATATTCCCTTTTTCTCATCCCCATCCCACAAACCAAACGGAGCCTTAGGGGTTGAACTTCAACTTTTTGGATTGCAATAATACTACTTTTAAGCCCCTAGGCAAATTTCTGTATATGATGTGTATTTGGCATTGTTAACAGGCCATACTTATTTAGGCCCTTTTTATCCATTACTATTAATGGAAATATACTTTACCTACCAAAAATAAAAGAGGATTATTGATACTTGGCTAAGAAAAAGGCTGTAATCCAAGAAACCAAGTAGTCTGTCGAGGAACTCAAAGCCCAAAAAAATAAATTTGCTTTCCTTCGTATGAAATTATTATAAGAATTAAAGATCCAAGTACTTGTTATATAGTAAAAGAAAATTTCATTAAAAAGAAAAAAGTGATACAATCTAAATATCTGCTAAGGCAACACCTCCAAACAAACTAAAGCAATACAATTCGCCCATAGGCCAATCAATGTGAGTTATCCAAAATACAAATTTGAGCCTGAAACTCCCTAGGTTAACCCCCACTGATCCTCTTGCTTATTGTCAAGCTTTGCCTATTTGACCAAGAAAACCTGAAGCCAGTTCGACCTCCTCCATCTTTCCTCTCTTCAATCTTCAAACATGCCCAGATACCAATTCCATCTTAAATTTTCAGCCATCTCCTTCCCTATTAAATTTTCCAACTTCCTTTCACTCTTCCTCAGGAATTTCTTCTTCCTTCTCCTTCCTCCCATATCTCACCCCCTTCTCCAACTGCTTTCTTTTTGCTATATTATTCCCTTCTACTTATTTCGAATTGTTCAATTGCCTTCCTCACCATCCCTCCCCCCCCCCCCCCCCCCCCCCCCCCCCTCCTAGAAAGAAGATGCCAAAAGACTTCCTAGTCGCCACCTGTCTGTCCACTAGCTGATCAATACCCACCTTCCCCTTCTCAGTGTTCTCTTCCCCTGTAACCTCTGTAGCTTCAGTTCCCACTATGGCTCATTGTACTACCGACCTTTTCTTTCTATTGTAAAGCCTCTGTTGATCGTCCTCCACTTTTTTCCTCTTTAAAATCCTTCCGCCTTCATCCCTGCCATCATACCACCGACCCCCCCCCCCGAATCTTCTTCCCTAACAGAGCCACCCCCACTCCCAAGTACTTATGGGGGTTATTGCTTGATTTAATGGTAAAAATCTCGGGCTGACAATCTGAGAACATGGGTTTGAGTCTGAGAGCAGACATTCTGTGTGATAAAAATCCAAAGGTTAGGTCCATATCCCATCTACGTCCCCCCCCCCCAAAGATCCCAAATAGTTGGGCCTCAAACATTGGGTAATGGTCTTTTTTTATCTAAAAACTTGACTTAAATTATTTATGATGGTAGAAAATAGAAATCTTGAAAAAGTCATTTGACTGTCTTAGTTTGTATATTTAAGAAAAAAATTGTGTAATCAGAATACAATTTTTTTTCCTTTAACAAATTAATGAAATTTTATTTCTACGAAAGAAGAGAGGTACCTTATGCTAGTTTTACTGTAGGAGAGAGCATCCTATGAGGTATGAATACAGATTTTTGCATTTATCAAAAAATTAAGAAATAAGAGAGAGAGAATAAAAATAAAAATTGCTATAGTGATACAGCTAGCAAGGCCCAGCATTTTGCATTCCCAAGAATATGTAATCTAATTACAATTTCCCAGCCCTGCAGCATGCCCCAATAGAGAACTGCTATAACTGCTTCTTCTCTGGCTGAGGATTCTGCTGAGGAATTTGCAGACACTTGAACCAATTGAATGAGGTTTTCCTGCTGGATGTCACAGAAGCTAACTCTTTTTTATCTTCCAATTTTAAAAGTCCAGGTCGTCCTTAGAATATGTCCATGGGTCCTTCACTCTCTTGATGACATAGAATTTTATCTGCAATTTGATGATATACTCATTTGGATTGCCTCATTATTTCAACTTCCGTTATGTTTGCTTCATTAGTTCACCTCATGTAAACCATCTTCATCTATGCCTTACCCAACTATACAGGTCGGGCACATGAATCGTGTTTTTTCATTCCATTCTGTTTAGTGGTGGTATTTAATTATTTTTTCCATGATGGTTCTGTTGGGTTTTTTTTTTGTGAATATAAACTGCATTTAATTTATTTCTGTCCTGTTTATTGAACCTAATAAATAGGTGTTCTTTTGACTAGACTTCCAACATTCTTAGTTATAGCTTTAATCTCAGGGCTAGTATGTAGCCTATTCCATTTCATCTACAATTAGTTTTCTAGGTCAAAGAATTTGATGTTTGTAATATTACAACTTTAAATAAACTGTTTGTTGAGAGTTCCACAATATGATAGATTTCCCCACTCTTGTGATTAAAATTGATTTAGATTTCATCTTTGATCAGCTTATCTTAATAAGTCCAATGTCTTTAAGTTGGTATAATATCTTAATGCAGACGGAGTGAAACATTGTGATGATATTATCAGCCACTTGAGAACAATTCTTGGAATATGGTACAACTCAATCATTGGCTTAACCAGGGACTGCATCAGGGGCATACATTTGCTAGAGAATAAGAGATCTGGCACATGCAAACTGTTGCAAACGAAGCTTGCATTTTGCTTTGAACAAACATTTTCACTTGCCAAACTGGTTCATGAAATTGAAGATCTTGTAGACAAAAAGGATAATGACATGTTTTTGACTATATACAAGCATTGTACCAAGTGCATCCAAAGTATCATTACCAACTCTGATATACAAGTAAGCTTTATATTAATGCTTTTGATATCCAAGATGGATTGCTTTCATTAGCAAGCATTCAAGGGCATCTGTTAGAAACATTGCTGCTTACAGGTTCAGGTGGTTGGATTGCAAGCTCTGAAAAACATTGCCCAGAGAGAACTTGGCCAAGTGTCAGACACTAAAAAGACTTCCTTTCTCATGTTCTTCACAGGAGAAGTGTTTTCTGATATCTTTACCCTAATCCAGAAGATATTGAAGGTATTTTCTGTTTGAAGTTTACCAGACTGCTACTTAGATTCATAAAGGGCCTCTGAAGGTGATTGTTTTTTCTCTTGACAGAAACCCATAAGCAGGGAATCAGTGGTTATCACTGCTGAATGCTTGAGATTGTTAGCCCTCCTGCAGACACTGTCAAAGACAAATGAATGTCAAAAATGTCTTATGAGTCTACTTATGGAAGCTATAGTCATGGTTCTTTCTGTTACAACTAATGATCATTCACAGGTAGCATTGACATTTCCAACAGAACTAATTTGCTTGTGTCTTTTATGCCAACATTCATTTCCTTGTATGTGCAAACCCAGGAACTCATTGAAATAAGAAACAATACAATGAAGCTTGTTTCTCATCTTGCTCAAATCCCTTCATCAGCAATTCACTTCAAGGATGTTCTGTTGGCAATGCCCATGGAACGTAGGCAGCAACTTCAGGTGCTTTTTTTTGCTAACAAGTTTGAACATATTACCTACTTGCAAATCTAGATTAGACAGTAGAGAAATAAGTTTGCGGATTTTCTAATCTAATTCTATTGCATGGTTGGTGCTGTTTAGCATATCAAAACATAATATTTGAACCAAAAGAACCCCGTAATTATGGCCTAGTATTGAGCTCCATTTGACCTCCAAAAACCTCATTTCTTCTAATGTTAAAGGAGGCAGAAGAAAGTTTACTTCGATATGTTCTGCTCTAGTTTCTGCTCATTTTGTTTGTTTTCACCTCCTACATCAAAACAAATGCAGCCTAAGAGTAAAAGCTACAAAGAAGTACCACATAAATTATTCACCAAGGGGAACACACCGGGGGTGAGGATAGGCAGTATCAATTGGAGTTCATTCCAGCAAGGGGAACAACGAGGGGAGTACTATTGGTTTGGGACCCATCTGTGCTGGTGGCAAAGAAGGTAGAAAAGGGGCAGTTTTCTATCTCTGCTCAGTTTCTTCTGGTGGAGAGTTTTAATTGGGTAATGACTGGTGTATATGGGCCAACAGAAAATGGGAGGTCTCAGGATTACTAGGAGGAATTGAAGAAGATAAAAGAACTGTGGGATTTTCTCTGGGTGATTGAGGTGGATTTCAACATGATCAGGTTTTTACGGCTCCGTTTGGCGCATCTTTCCACGTGGTCTTTCGGCTGTTTACAAGCCGGGCGGACCGCAGCGTGGTCTTTTTCCGTTTGGTTCGTAAGAGATCTAGCCGCCAAAAGTCGGTGCGCTGGAAAGACGCAAGAAGCCCATTTTGGGCTGATTTCGGGAAGCTCCAAATGGAGCTTTTTGCATCTTTCTCACTTTATTCTCATGCAGAAAGACACGGAAAGACATGCGGTAGACAAACTAGCTTCGGGCTGCTCAGATCTTCATGCAAAAGCTCAATGCGTCTTTTGACTATCAGAGCTACCAGAAGATCTTCCCAAAAAGACTTGCCAAATGGCCCCTACATGAAAAGAGGGGAGGGCAGAGAAATTGCAGGGGAACAAGAGGTTTTGCACAGTTCATGAGCCGGGGGGAATTGGTGGATTTACAACTTATTGGGGCTAGATATATGTGGTCAAACAACTGGGATGACCCCATTGTAGAAAAGCTGTATCATTTTGTTGTCTCCACAACCTGGGAAGATTATTTTCCTCGCTTGTCCCAGGAAGCCTTACCTGACCACTACCCTATTCTACTAAATTGTGGAGGAGTCTCTTCTGTTAAAATCCCTCCTTTTCGTTTTGAACATATTTGGTTTGAAGAGGAGGGTTTGGTTGATAAATTGAAGAGGTGGTTGGAGGAGTATCAAGTAGTAGGGACAGCAAGCCATATTTTTAGTAGGAAGCTAATAAACTTGAAGACAGAACTAAAGGAATGGAGCAGGCAGACTTTCAAAGCAGTGGGTGAAAAGAAAGAGTGCCTTGAAACAATTTCAAGGGTGGATAGGCCTGAAGAGATAGGGGTATTGACGAGTGAAGAGAAATTGAGGAGGATCAATGCTAAGAAGGAATTTGACAAAATCTGTTATCAAGAAGAGATAAAATGGAGACAGAGGTCCAGGTGTTTATGGTTAAAAAATGGGGATAAAAATACCTTCTTTCATAAATTGGCAACTGCAGAAGAAGACAAAACTGTATCAAGATGTTAGAGGTAGAAGGGGAGGTCAGGGAGGTCATTGAGGAGGAAAATAGGCTACAGGGGACACTGAAGACAAAACTGTATTAAGAACTCACTCTGTTCTTGCAGCCAAAGAATGTGTTGGGAGGTTAAGAGCGAGGACACTGAAGAAATTTGTTTTGGATTCCTGGAAGGTGAGAACAATGTTTTAAAATGCAGAGGCGTGACGCGAGGCATTCCACTACCTAGAGGCGTGAGGCATAGTTCAGAATGCAAGAGGCATAAGCCTCCTTAAGGGGAAGGGGGGGGTAAGGAGGGAGGAAGGGGAAGAGAATGAAGAGGAAGGGGGGATCTCATTTTTTCTTTATTTTTAATAAGAATCTTTTATATTAAGAAGAATAAAGATGCATAACATTAGTTGAAAGCGTGCCTCCAGGCGTACGCCTCCCACGCCTTTTAAAACACTGGGTGAGAATGAGAAGATTAGAAGAAATGCTTCGATTTTGTAGGGGATGAAGTGAAGGAAATCTTTCATTTTGCGAGGAAGCATTGATGCTCTATTCTTCTTTATCGTCTGTAGAGGTGAGTTTGGTTCTGTTCATTAGCCTTCCTCCGTTGGATGGTCAATGTAAAAAAAGCAAAGAGTAGATTTTAGTGGGGCTGAGTCCTATCTGTATCTTGTAAATTCTCAATAAACATATCAAGTTTCTGTTTTTGTTGTTTATATAAGAAATCTTCATTTTGATCATCTGAATTGCCAATCAAGGAAAGAAAAAAAATTGTATTCCATTGAATTGTAACTTATCTTATTTCCTAAAGAAAACAAAAGAAAGGGAAGACAAATTAAAAGAGAAAAACTGAAGACAGAGAAACTGTTCTGTAAGAGTTCTGAATAATTGTTTTTATTTCTTGGAACACCATAGACAAAACTTAATTCTAACTGAGCTGCACAAGTGCTTGACTACCTAGACTATGATCAATATTAATTGTTTGCTCTGGAAATTCGCCTGGGTATCCAAGACGAAGGGAAGCTTAGGTCTTGGTGGGTGGAGTTTAGCATCCAGTTCTAAATATCCATTATTCATTGAAGCACTATGAAGAAGATAAAAAACAAGTGCACTAGAAATGCAATTCTTTCCATGAGCACATCTCTGTTTTTCTCAAGAAAACAGGGGTCATTCAAATTTGAAAGATAGAGAGATTTAGACCTCAACATTCGTTGTATTAAGCATTTGGAATGCATGAACGAATCAGAAAGGGGAGCAGGGGGAAAGACAATAAAGAGTATAAAAAAGTAAGATGATTTCATAAATTAAAGAAAAGGGTAGTTTGGGCATTTAGAAAGCTTTAAATAGTCAGACGAGAATCTTTTTTGAAGTTAACTGACAACGTTAACGAGGGGGGGGGGTATTTGTCTACCGGCTGAAGTTCAGGGGGGTCTTTGTCATTGACCCCATAGTACAAGGGGGTCTTTGTAATTTACCCTAATTTTATCTTTTTTACTTTGAGGCTTACACCTTGCCTCTACAAGACCTGAGCACGCCTCCACTTTTAGCCTTCTAAAACCTTGCCTATAATACAGTACCCCACTCCCCTTGTATTGTTTCAAATTCCCCCACCTGTCACTATTTCCAACTGTAAAACAGAAAATTTGCCCACTATCTATCTATGGTACTCTGTTTTCATTTTTTTTGATAATGTAATGGGTACAAGCATTTAATCCCAGATAGTTGAACCAGTGAAACCATTGGAAAGACAAGTGGTCCAGCCAACAGTTGGGTTTTAAATATTCTTTAAAACAAAAGTTGGAAAATTTATTGCAGTAAATGTTTGCTACATAATGGTGTTCTGTTACAGTTTCTTCTCCTGTTCGAATGCTGATTGGGCCTTTATACAATTTTGTAATCCAAGCTAGTTAAACTGTTAAACAGATCAGTTATAAAGTTATGAAATAAATGAGAACAAACTAGGCAGCTCTCTTACTAATTCTTTTAGTATTGGCCAATAACCAGCTATACTTCATAATTACTAAGCAGAACTGATTCTTTACAAAGACCAAAACAAATTTTTAACCCATGTAAGTATAATTTCAGGACATTATTCGCGCTTCCGTTACAGAGGATCAGAATGCATCACAGACAAAACCCACAACTTCACCACCAATCATAAAGTTACCACTAAAGACAGAGCAAGGTATAGATAAATGCTCCCAAGCTTTTTCTTTAGCATCTTTTACAACACGATCAGACAAGGACAACATGGAGGAAGAAGATGATTGGGATTCTTTCCAGTCTTTTCCTACTGCTACTGAGTCTTCTGCTAATTCCAAAGGTGATGGCACTGTAGAAGTGCCTACATTAGTTGACAATTCTTCTACTTTAGATTGTAATTTTGACGCAAAAAATGATCTTCAAGAGCATTCCAGTTTTCGTTCAGTAGAGGATGTGAAAGAGATCACCACTGAGGGTGTGGATTCTAGTGAAGATGAAAATGGTCCTGTAGAACCATGCAGCAGTCACCATCAGGAGGTAATAGAAGAGTAGCAAGAAGCAAAAATGAAAATATCCTGGTGTTATCTGATCTTCAACCTGTCAAAAATGAGTGTAGTAATCAAGAGAAATCTAGTTCCAGGAAGGATGATGATAACCATCACCAAGAGAAGGGTTCTAGTCCAGAAGCTGCAACAAAGCAAAATGAGGGAATGAAGGTAGTGATCAAGAACCAGTCAAAAAGCATAGTATTTAATTATAAATTACCAAAACCAGGAAATGTTTGTTTTTACTGGACATTGTTATTACCCTGGGCACCTAAGAAAACATTCCTCATCACACTTGAAGGAAAGGAGAAAGGTTATGCGAT
Organism: Nelumbo nucifera; assembly: GCF_000365185.1. Next base: position 2,192,192 of record NW_010729113.1, on the reverse strand, counting down.
CTCTTGACATGCCTTCTTTCTGGAGGGAGTCTCAACCAAATATATTCAACTAAGATGCAGCAGTTAATTTGGTAATGACGGTATTTGTAAAAATTCAGATCTTTTGGTGCCGTATTCTTTCTTGTGAACGGAAGTATATTGGATTATGGGCCTTGGTTTCTGTTTTCCATCCAATGCCTTTTAAAAAAGGACTGAGCTAATTCGCATGAAGAGCTGATGGCCGATTAGTCTCTCTTGACCATTAAAAGTACAGATTTAACTTGCCTGAAGGTTGCAATTTTTGAGATCGAATCCATCAACTTGAACATATCGAAAAGATAGAATGAATCTGCAAACTCGAGGAGAAATCGGGAATTCAGAGTCAATTTTTTACATTAATTCTCTAAATGTTTGTTGTATTTTTATTGTTTTACTCTGTCTCTGTTATTTGATAATTTTTAGAGACACGACTCTACGTGTGAAGTTGATTAATTAGTTGTCAAAATAATCAATATTTACATAGTTTACCTTTTTCCTCAACAATAGACACATTCGCTATTTTGAAAGTGTAATAACAAAAAATGCTTAATTTTGTTTTTGATGTTAATTTTGGTTTTTTTTTAAATAAAACATTATAAACAAAATGGTAGCCAATTTAGGTCAATTAGTCCAGTCTAGACCAGGTTGAGAATGATCATAGGTCAGGCCCAGACCAGGCTTAGCACTTATTATAAGAGTTATAGCCTGGACCTGGCCTAGACCAGGCCTAAAATATAAGCCTGAGCCTAGGTCTATACAGGCCTGAGCCCAGGGTGGGTTTAGGGCTTAAAGCATCAAATAATAGTGTATGGGTTGGGTTTGGCTTGGCTCGAGCCTATGACACAAAATAAGGTATTAACTTCAAAACATTGATGTCCATCTAGAGAACAATGTAATGTATTTACTAGCGAGTGCCCCTTGTGATGCACGGTTTCAGTTAAGTGAAATTGAAATAAAGGTCTTAGCCAAATCGCTTTGAATCCAGCCCAAGTTGAACCCCCATTGAGAGTGATCAATTTCCTATGCACTCTTTTTCACTATTAATTAATTTTAAATTTTTATTTATACAGAAATAAATAATTTTTATAAAACATTTTATTTTTATTTTTAATGATTAATCTTAAAAATAATTAATTAATAGTAACATCAAGAGCATCTTCCATACTTACATGTTTTCATTCATGGGAGAGGTTCCCAATGCATGGCTGCAAGTGTTGTGGGGTGGGTGTGAGGACCATTGGAGGAAATCAAGAAAGGAAACAGAAAAACATTCAAACTATCAATGTCAAACAAACTATTAAATTATAAACTTGAATAGAAGGAAATGCTCAAAGGAAGCTTAAGTAATATACCCTGATTTTTATTAATAAAAAAACAATTTAGATCTACTAAGTTTATTTTGTTATTAATTTTTGTTAATTTTTATTCACTTTCATTAAATTTTTTAGTTTTTGCTATCTTTTATTATTTTTATTATGTTTGATTATGTCATTTATTTACCAATTTCTAAATTTATGTTTACTTATTTAATTTATTACTATGTCTTTAAAACAATCATTACTTTTTTACTTTTGCTTTTGTTTTGAAGTTATTAATTAGTAAAACAATTAATGTATATAATTTAATTAAAAATGCTATTAGTATTATTATTAGTTATGATTTTAGTTTATTTTTAAATTATTATTGTTTTTATTTGTTTTACTGTTTATTAGTTTACTATTATTTAATAATTAAGTTATGGAAATTTGGGGGGTACATGCAGAATATGGCAATGCATTACTGTACATTACACAGGTTTCGAGGTGCTAACTCGAGGCAGGACCCTTCAGTGCCTCTTGATAGTCGGTGCGAACTCCACAATTAAGAGAACTCGGTAAGAAAGAATCAGGATCCACCTCATGACAATATCTGTAATGATGTTGAGATACCAGATCAGACCGAGGTTAGCAGCACCAACGCTAAGCCGGTGAAGAAGCAGCAACGACAACGCCGCAAGACACGTCGCTCCTCGGCTAGAAACAGTCTGCCAGCGAAGCCAAGCCAACAAGCGGAGCGAGCTAAAGAAATGGAAGAAGTGAGCTCGGTGGCAACGAAGACTGCGCCTCCCTTGCTTTGTCGATCATCTCCTCTGTCTCCCGAGCTCCTAGCAACCCCGATGCCGAAAGACTTCAAGGTACCCCCATTAAGTATGATGGGTCGTTTGACCCCAACGATTACGTGGATTCTCTCCAATCTCATATGCACCTAGCCGGGGTTGACGAATCCTGCATGTGTGTGGCCTCCTCCACCACGTTCAGGGGGGTAATCCGAACTTGGTATCAGAACCTCGCACCAAGCTCCATCAAAAGCTGGGTGCAGCTTGATGACCTGTTCACTACGCATTTCATTACCAGCAAGAAATGCCCGAAGTCACAAGAAAGCCTTCTGAATGTGGTGCAAAGGGAAGGAGAATCAATCAGAATCTACATCAAGTGCTTCAACGATACTTGCCTGCAAATAACGGACCTCGATCCAGCGGTGTGTCTCACTACAGCAAAGAAAGGGATCACTCACAAAGAGTTCAAGTGGCATGTGGTGGTCAACAAACCAAAAGATATCACCGAGTTCCTTAAATTGGCAAACCAGTTCATCGGTACCGAGGGGGAGATTAACCAGAAGATTGACAATCCACCGACTGAAAAGAGGAAGAGAGAGAATGAAGGGACAAGCAACGACGGGCAGAAAAGAAAGAAGAGCAAATCCCCAGGCAGGGGAAGAAGCAGGTCCCCCTCACACAGCCACAAGTCAGGTCGGCGTTCTAGGACTCCGCCTGTAGAAAAACGAACTATACACCTCTGAATGCTAAGCGAGGAGAGATCTTAATGGCTATTAAAGACTCCTCCTTCGTCAAATGGTCTCCCAGGCTAAGGGGAGATCCGGCAACAAGAAACCCAAATGTCTACTGCCACTTCCACCGAGATCATGGACACAGCACGGAAAATTGTAGGAATCTCCGCGATGAGATCGAAGAACTTATCTGTCGAGGGTACCCGAATGATTACAGCTTGCGAGAAGAGAGGGGGCAGGCAGACTAACAGGGAGATCGTCAGGGGGACCAGAGGAGAAATTCCCTCGACACTAGCAGGCAAAATGAGCAACCACCTCGGTAGCTCCTAGAGGAGAGGCCAATTCGTGGAGTGATCAATATGATCATAGGCGGGTCCATCATTGCGGGATGTACATCAACAGCTAGGAGGACCTCAATCCGTGAATTGGAGAATGAAAGTGAAAACCCGCCAAAGCAACATCGGCTCGAAGAACCGATCTACTTCACAGAGGACGATGCGCGCGGTATCCAGTACCCACATGATGATGCTTTAGTAGTGAAACTAAGGATCAACAACTTCGACATGAAACGCATCCTAGTAAACTCAAGCAATTCAATAGACATAAGGAGACCTTCGATAAATTGCAGTTACAACAGAGCGACATGAAGCCAGCAGATACACCCTTGATAGGGTTCAGCGGAGAGGATGTTAGGTCTCTCGGTCGAGTCATAGTACCCGTGGAGGCAGGCACGTGCCGAACATCGTACGATTTGAGCACACATTCTTGGTGGTCATGACTCCCTCCCCCTACAATGCGATAGTAGGTCGGCCTATCACGTACGTTTTGCGTGCGATAGTGTCCACTTACTACTTAGCGATGAAGTTCCCAACTGACTACGGAGTGGGGGTCGTGCGAGGTGACCAGCTCGAATCCCGTAAGTGTTACGTGGCCGCTTTGAAAGGAAAAACAAAGCTAGTAGAGGACGTCGAACTCGAGCAACCAGCGAAGTATACCGACGAGCGAGCTGCCCCGAAAGAAGAAACAATCCAGATACCAGTCTCTGTCGCCGAACCGTCCAGAACTCTTCAGATCGGTGCCTCGATTAGCGAACCACTTCGAACCCAGCTAGTAAGTTTTTTACTTGAAAATTTAGATATTTTTGCTTGGTCTGCGGCAGAGATGCCCAGGATTGACCCTAAAGTTATAACTCACAAACTTAATGTTGACCCTTTAGTCAAGCCAGTAAGATAAAAGAAATGCAACCTCGACCCGGAACGTTGAAGGGTAGTCAATGAGGAGGTCGGGAAGCTCCTCACGGCAGACTTCATCAGGGAAGTACATTACCCGAGATGGGTGGCCAACACAGTTTTGGTAAATAAGGCCAATGGCAAGTGGCGCATGTGCGTCGACTACACCGACCTGAACAGAGCCTGCTTGAAAAACTGCTTCCCACTGCCCAAGATTGACCATCTAGTGGACGCAACCTCAGGGCACGAGTTGTTGAGTTTTCTGGACGCCTATTCCGGTTACAACCAGATTATGATGGATCTTGCTAACGAAGACAAGACCGCTTTCATAACTGAGCTTGGGCTATATTGTTACAAGGTCAAGCCCTTTGGATTGAAAAATGTTGGGGCAACGTTCTAGCACCTTGTAAATAAAGTTTTTGAGCCGTTGATTGGTAATAAAGTATAATGTTATGTTGATGACATGGTTGTGAAGACCTAATTTTCGAGCTCTTTGTTGAATGATTTAAATGATGTTTTTCAAATTTTAAGATATAATATGAAGTTAAATCCAAATAAATGTGTCTTCGGAGTCACTTCGGGTAAATTCCTAGGCTATATATTCAACCGACGTGGCATCGAAGCCAACCTAGAAAAAATAAAGGCAATCCTAGATATGAGACCACCCCGGAAAATAAAAGAAGTCCAGAGGCTGACTTGCCGGATAGCTGCCCTAAGCCGCTTCATGTCTAAACCGGTGGACGTGTTAAAACTATACCTCTCCGCGAGCGACGAAGTAGTTAGTTCGGTACTAATCAAAAAAGTAGATTGGGTCCAACGGCCCATCTACTATGTTAGTAAAGTTTTGCAGGATGCAGAGACTAGGTATCCGGAGATTGAGAAACTAGCATACGCGTTGGTCATAGTAGCCTGGAAACTACGCCCATACGTCCAAGCCCACACTATCGTTGTCCTCTCCAACAGACCCCTGAGGCAGATCCTGCTTAAGCCTGAGGTATCTGGAAGATTAACGAAGTGGTCAATCGAGCTGAGCGAATACGATATCCGGTTCGAGCCACGACCAGCAATCAAAGCCCAAGTCTTGGCAAACTTCATAGCAGAGTGCATGTTCGGCACAGCAACCCCTGAATTAACCAAGCTCGCTCACACAACAGAGGTGTCAAATAGTGTGGCACCGGACCCAATCAGGGTGGTACCGACCTGGGACGAGGAGCCCTGGATCCTCCACGTTCACGGCACATCCAACCAGTGGGGAAGTGGTGCAAGACTGATACTGTACGGCCCAAATGAGGTGAAGTTGGAGTATGCTCTCCGGTTTGGATTCGAGGCGTCAAACAACGAGACAGAGTATGAAGCGTTGATCATCGGACTGAACTTAGCAAGGGAAATGAAAGCAAAGCACCTCATCGTATGCAGTGATTTATAACTACTAGTCAACCAAGTCACTAGCAATTACGAAGCCCGCGACCCAACTATGGCAGCTTAATTGGCCAAAGTCAGAGAGATCCTGCATAGCTTCATCTCCTGCTTTATCAGGCAAATTCCAAGGTCCGAAAACGCTGAGGCCGATGCCCTATCACGTCTAGCGAGCACGAATGACAACACTATGCGAACTGTGTACATAGAGGACTTACCTTGGCCCAGCATTCTCAGGGGGGCAGAAGAGGTCGCTCCTTTGTTGCAAGTGGAACTGAGCTGGATCGACCCGCTCGCTAGTTATCTACTCTACGGGACCCTACCTGCAGAACGCAATGCGGCTCGAGGGTAGAGTGTCAGTTAGCCAAGTGCGTCCTCATAGACGGACAGTTGTACAGAAGATCCTTCACGCTCCCCTACCTGCGACCCTCAGAAGATGAGCTCGTCGTACCTCGCAACACCCATGAAGGTTTGTGGGTGCACACTTGGGGGGCAGAGCCCTCACATAGAGAGTGTTAAGGCAAGGCTATTATTGGCCCACAATAAAGACAGATGCACTTGAGCTCGTCAAGAAGTGCGACAAATGACAGAGGCATGCCAATATCCACCTCCAACCTGCTGCTGATTTGGAATACCTTACCAGCCCGTGGCCCTTCGTGCAATGGGGAATCGACATCCTTGGTCCTTTCCCGCCAGAAACAGGGCAAAGGAGGTTCTTGGTTGTAGCAGTAGATTATTTTACGAAGTGGGTGGAAGCCGAACTCCTGGTAACCATCACTGCCTGTAACATACAGAATTTCTTCTGGAAAAGCATATTATGCCGCTTCGGACTACCCCGAGTGCTGATATCCGACAATGGCAAGTAGTTCAAAGATATTAAGTTTCAAAACTGGTGTGTCGAAATGGGGATTCAGACTTTCCAAGAGAAGAGGCAAGTTCAAACATCAGACTTTCCAAAATCTCCTCCAGCGGGTAGGTCGATCTCCATGTGGTCCTCCTCCACGTCGTCTCGACCTACCTCCTCTGACAATCTTGCTTCGAGGAATTCGTCATCACTTTCTCCCTCGGAGGAGTCAGGTTCCTCGTCAACCTCTTTCGCCATCTCTGGAGTAACAAAAGACATGGAGATGGATCCAAGGTTGAGCTCGGGGAACTTCTGCCGCACCAGCCACCTGCAGAGCTTGAAGCTCGATTGGTACGATTCGGAACCGTACTCGATCTAGAGGTCGTGAAACTCGGGGGACTCCTGAACTCCTTGACGGCAAGATCTCTCTCTTGAATCCTCGTCTCCTAAATTGTGGTGTCAAAGATTTCACTGCACTCCTCGATCATTGCCTCAAGGTTTTCGTTCTCCCGGTGGAGAGCTTCCTTCTCCCTCTTGAGCTTCTTCTTTTCCTCTGTTAGCAGCTGAATCAGCTCCTCTTGGCTCCGAGCTCCCTTTTTTTCCCTAAGAATTTCACCCCGAACTAAGTCCAGCTCGCGGTAAAGCTTTCAAGCATTCTCTTCGGCCTCCCGAGCTCGCTTCAAGCGGATCTCAAATTGATAGACTAGAGAGTGGATAGCGAAGTTCACCTAAAAAAGAAAGCAAGCGTAAGTATCATTAACAAAAGGATAAAAAAATAAACGAAGAGGTTGGTTACTTACCACCATACAGTAGCTAGCTGCTCTTCCTCTGCGCTGACTTGTTGTCATGTCAGCCCACTCCATGACCTCCGCAGGAAACACTGCGCCTTTCCTCTGAAGGAGCCCGAGCCTCAGAGTCATTATGCTTTCCTTTGCTAAGGGGGCTGAGGCTCGGGCACTGAAGTACCTTCGGGCTCGCAAGGTGGGGTTTCCTCATCCTGATCTTCTTCCAAGTCAACAACTGGAGGTTGCGAACGAACCTCCTCACCTGGGAAATCGATAGAGGTTGGCTCTGGCGCTGCGATCTCGGGTTTGGCAGGAACCAAAGAGGGTTCGTTTGGTTTGCAGTTGGAATCAGAATCGGAATCAGAATGGTCAATTCCCATAGTCTGTTTGGTTCAAACAGGAATGAGAACGAGAATTGGAATCAGCATGAATGGAATTTCATTCCCAAGGGAGGGGCAGGAAATGGCCATTCCCTCAAATGGGGGAATACCATTCCAGCAGGAATGGAAATGGTATTCCGATTCTGCCCAACCAAACAGTTAGATCGGAATAGCCCATCCCGATTCCAATTCCAGATCCCTATTCCTATAAACCAAACGGGGCCTTAGCTTTTTTTAACATTGGCCAACTTTAAGTGTGGATGCAAATTTTGCTCTCGTTATAAATGCAAATACGTCTTGAAATTTGTGAAAGTTATCATTTTCAATACTTGAATGCATTATTACCCAACACCAACAAAACTGAACCAAAATACATATATCACTGAACCAGCATTAGCACTCTTCCCAAATAAAGCCTTAATTGTTAGAGCTCTCAAAGGCTTCAAAAGAAGCCAGATTTGCACTGAACCGGCATTTGCACTCCAAACAGAATGGCGCTTTGGGAATTTCATGAATTTCACGCTAGCAACAGGGGTGATCTTATGCCAAGTGTTAATATCAGTCGATGCAAGACTTCGAAAGATATTTATGGGCTGCAGTGAAATATCCGATTCACTACTGTGCTCACACTATGTACACACAGCCACTTGCAATCATATATTGGGAATGTCTCCGTACTACTACAAGTGACTGGTGAGAAGGGTGTGAGCACTGTCTTACGATGAAGACTGAATCCGAGTTCTGCAGTGAGAGGATTAGCGATGGACATCATCATCGAATTGTTCAATTGAAAGAAAATAAGTACCGTGCAATAAGAGCTACGACATCATCGAATTGTTCAATTCGGGTGTAAATGGAGTAGCGGGTGATTGATCTTTCACCCATGCACTAATTCCAATTGGTCTGTAAAGGTTTTTTTACCTTTTCCTCCTTTTTCCTACTTTTTCCTTCAAATCAAACATAGCTGAAGGATCAAATTGAATGATGGAATTGTATAATTTAACCAATGTGAATAATGAGTTCTACATGTATGAATTTTCATGTATTTGCACTTGTCAAAAAAAATTTATTATGGTTATTATCATTGTCATTGTATACAATCCAAAAAATTTGTTATTTTTTTGGAAAGAATATACAATCAACCTAACGGCATTCCCAACACACAGATGTGGATTTGCGAAAAACAGTTATTTATTCCATTGGTCATTGGGCATGTTGGATTATCATCTCGCCAGTTATTGGTATTTGTGTGGAGAAGCGCTTTCGAATTCCGAGGGTGTCAAGGGTTTGAAACGGTGTCAGGAGATTCCCACTCTGGCGGGTTCAAATCTATGAATGTTAGAAAACGAATGAGAAAAAACAATATATATATATATAAGAAATGAGAAAAATTTACAGAGTACTTACCTCCTGCCGGTATGGCCGACGGAACTCGACCGGGTTAATCTCTGGTGAGTGGGTTATGAATGGGGGTCGGTGCCAAGAGTTTCAGTTTGAAGTAAAATGGAGGAGTATGGGAGAAAAAACGCTTTTGGGCAAGAGAGGAATTAACTGAGGTGCATTTCACGGCATGAAATGAGTTCCACACGTGTCTCAATGCGCGTGTGTCATGACACACGTCGCATTCTGGTTTTGTGAGACGTTTTTGGGGAGCAAGTATGTGGGGGGCAGATGCCAACCCTCAGGTTCAACCTTGCCTATAATGTTTTCTTCAAATGCACAAGGAAAAAGTTGCTGGAATATCCCAATATCTGTGTAATACTATCAGCAGTGAACATGAATTCCCTTTCTTCTTTCACATATAATTCGAGACTTGCTCTCTTTTACCATACAAATGGCATTTTCAATTATAGACAAGTCTCTTAGAACCTATCACATTCAAAACAAGAATAATTAATTAACTATATTAAATGCGTCTTATATTTAGGGTATTAACTTTGATTATTTTTTCATTGAATAATATATTAATTAACTATATTAAATAAAAATAAGTATAATAAAGAATAATTATTTTTATTGACGATAGAAATAAAATACAGATTTAAAACCAACATAAAAAGATAGAGTCTTTTTCTATTTGGTGGCCATTCAACAATTCAAACTTCTTGGGTCAAATGTGTGAATACTTGACGTCACAATTAAATAATAATGAAAATTAAAAAGATAAAAACATGCGGAAGTATAAAAAATACACAAAATAGAAAGAATTTTGACAAAAATAAAAATAATTTTTAAACAAAAAAAAGTGTGACAAATAATAATAACTTTTATAGATATAAAAAATTAAAAAAAATGTAGAAAATTTTGGAAACATATATTATTTACTATCATCATCATCAACATCAACAAAAATATCAATAAACAACATAATATATATATATATATATATATATATATATATATATATATATATATATATATATATAATGTGGTAGAAATGCATATGCTGAGATGAATGAGTGGGAAAACTAGCTAAAAGGGATAGGATCAGATTAAGTCATTCAAAGGAACTAAAAGTAGATTCAATATATGATATAAAGAGACAAGGTAAACTAAAATGGATTGGTCACGTGCAGAGAATATCTTTGACAACACCCATGAGAATGGATGATTTATTGCAAGTTGAAGGGGCTAGGAGGAGTAGGAGTAGACCATAAATGACAACACCCATGAAAACACAGGTCAATGTAGTAAGAAATGATTTATATACTAATATTTTTAACAATGGATATGACCTTAAATAGAATAAAATGGTGAAAGGATTCCAATGGGATCTCCTGCACACAAGAATCCTACCCACAAGACACTACAAATATACATTGGGAACATCTTCCCATGAATGGTAACATGTAAATTCGACTCTGGATCTCCTGCCCACAAAAAACTACATCTGTGCATTGGGAACATCTCCCCGTGCATAATAACATGTAAGAGGATGAGATGTTCCCCATGTGTGACTACAATGTTATGTAGGTAGGTGTGGGCAGAGTTGTCATGGGTAGGAAGTCCAGACTCTACAAATACTAGAGATGTATTCAATGTTCAGCTGTGTATTGATGTGAAAGTAGGTGTGGGTAGGAGATCTTAACACATAGGATTCATGTATCCAACTAGGGATGGCAATTTTCCCTATTTCCCCGATCCCCGTAGGGATCTACCATGGATGAGGCGGGGATGGGGATGATTTTCCCCCTGCGGGGACGGGGATGGGGAAATTTTCATCCCTATGGACAAGGACGGGGTGGGGAAGGGGATTGGGGAAAGCACTCCCCACCTCACGAGGACCCGATCCCTACCCCATGGAACCCCCACTAATATATATGTATATATGTATATGTATATGTGTATACTAGCAGTGTGTGTGCATTGCACATGGCAATATCAAATGATGATAATTATAATAGTTAGCAACCAAATGACCTTACTGGTTGAACCATTAACCTATTTAACCAGGAAAATGGACTATGGTTAAGACATTAATTCATATTTTTTCTTTGTATTTTAATCATTTCTATCTTTACTAACGATAATTCTTATTTTTCAAACATATTTTTGTTTAATATGAAGAATATATAATATTAATGCATGTTCAAATTTTTCTATAAAATTTATAAAAAAATCTATATTTTTTCTTTTTTTTATTATTTAATTTATGACATAATAAAAATAACTTATTTACCAAGAGAAAATACAATTCCAATATATTGTTTGAATATTGGTTTTAATATTAAATATATATATATATATATATATCATTAATATATAATATTATATGTTATTTATTATTTATTTATAAATTTGTTATTTATATTGCACTTTTGTAAACTTCTTATATGCTATTCATTCAACTATTATATTTTCTTTTCCTTTTAATAATTTATTATTTTTTTAAATTAAATCAGGTCATATCAAATTTGGATATCCAACATATTCATCAAATTCAGATTTGAATCAATATTTACGAGATCCGATCCAATCTATTTGCATCCCTACCAAACCACTTGCCTACAATGACCTAACTAATCAAATCACTAAACCATTTTACATGGTTAGTGGGGTCATGTGTTAGTCATTAATGCTCTTTATTTTTATCACATTTCTATCATTAATGAAAATAATTCTCATTAATCGCACTTTTTTATATGATGAATATATAATATTATAGAATGTATCAAAAACTATCCATAACTTTTTACATTTTCTAAAATTTTATGTATTTTATTATTTAATAATAGCATCATGTGTTGATCCATTTGGCATGGATAGTTGAACCACTAACCACCACTTTGATGAAAAAACAATTTTTTCTTTTTCGGTTGATTTTAAATCATGTATTACATTTTCATCATCAATAAAGTAATTCTTATTTCAGCATTTATTTTTGCATGTGACAGTACCAAATGATGATGATGACAATAATAAGTAACCAAAGGACCTTACCGGTTGAATCATTAACCTATTTAACCAGGAAAATGGACTATGATTAAGACATTAATTCATTTTTTTCTTTGTATTTTAGCCATTTCTATCTTTACTAACAATAATTCTCACTTTTTCAAACATATTTTTGTTTAATATGAAGATATGATATATATAATATTAATGTATGTTCATTTTTTTATAAATATATATATATATATATTTATTTTTTATTATTTAATTTATGAGATAATAAAAGTTACTTATTTACCAAGAGGAAATGCAATTCCAGTATATTGTTTGAACATTGGTTTTTAATATTGTGGTCAAATCAATTATTTATAAATATAGTATATATATTATTTATATATAATATATATGTTATTTATTATTTATTTATAAATATGTTATTTATATTGCATTTTTGTAAACTTTTTATATGATGGAAATAGTTGAAAATTTGTTTCATATTTTTTGTACTATTTATTTTAAAAAACTTATTATTGATTATACATCACGGGTTATAACCTATTTGACCTAAAAGGTTGAACTACTAACCCACCCTCTAAATATGAAGATGGTTTAATTTCCCATCGGTTTTAAGTTGTATATTTGATGTCCATCATTAATAAAATGATGTCTATTTTATCATAGTTATTTTTTAATATGACAAATATATAATAATAGAAATGTGTCCAATTTTTTTTCAAAATTTCTTTTTTTCTATATTTCTTGTATTTCTTACATTTCTAAATTTGTATTATTTATTTATGAAATCATGAAATTATCCACTTGACCTAAATGGTTGAAGTACTTACCCACGACTTAGATGGAAAATATGATTTCATTTCTAGGTTTATTTTAAAAATATATAATTTCATTCTATTAATAATTATTGTGTACGGATTTATTAATAGAATTTAATGATGATAAACAAAGTATTTTTTATATTTCTAAATTTGTATTATTTATTTATGACATCATGAAATTACCCATTTGATCCAAATGGTTGAACTACTTACCCACCACTTAGATGGAAAAATATGATTTCATTTCTATGTTTATTTTAAAAATATAAAATTTCATTCTATTAATAATTATTGTGTATGGATTTATTTGTGGAATTTAATGATGATAAACAGAAGTATAAATGTTGGATTCAATGAGAGACAATGTGATTTATTTAATGACTTAAATGTGAGACTTAATGATAGATAATTGAATATACTTAATGGTATTCTTTTAATTACATTTTATGCCCTTTCAATAGAGATAAACTAAATTCAAGAGGAGGGGTATTTCAGTAAAGAAAATTTATAGAAGTCAATACCTCATCATTCACACTTTTATAAGTAGTATAGATATGTATATATGTAAACATACATCTATATATTAATATTTTTTAAAATATGTATAAATTTTTTAATGGGATTGTAAATTTGAATTATTTTATTTTTATTTTTTAAATAAAATAAAAGGCAAAAACAAAATAGTTGACATTACAAAAAATCACGGGGAGTGGGGATCGCCGCGAAGATGGGGATAACCTTGTCCCCGTTAGCGGGGATGGGGATGAGGATAGGGATTTTCGTGTGAATGAGGACCACCCCACCCCATTGTCATTCTTATACCCAACTTCACATAGCACTCCAGATCTACTAACAACAAATTGTTCCCACATCTATACCCATGTAACACCACCGTCGTGTATTGAGAACCAGGGGTGGCCACAAGATGAGCCTTTCACGAGCTATTCGAGCTCGACTCAATTTAAACCAAGCTTCAAGCCTGATATATAGGCTCATTTGCTAATTGAGCCAAGCTCAAGCCCAGTGAAGCTCAGGTCGTGAGCCTTGCGAGCCTAGTACTAAATAAATAATTTTTATTACATACATACATACATACATACATACATACATACATACATACATACATACATACATACATACATACATACATACATACATANATATATATATATATATAATAAATCATTTTATTATATATATACATAATATTTTTATTTTTCATGTATAATAGTAAATAATTTTTATAATTCTTATTTTTTTGTCTAAAAGATAAAAAATAATTTTTAACATTTAACTTTTATTTTTCAAAAAAAGAACTTGACTTATAGTCAAGCTCAAGCCGAGCCAAGCTCAAACTTGCAAGTTATGAACGGAGTCAAGCTCAAGCTCAAGTATCTACCTCAAATCAAACTCGAGCCTAATACTATTCCTTCAAGCCAAGCTCGAATAACCAAATATTCGGCTTGGCTCGGCTTGAATCCACCTCTATTGAGAACATCTCCCCATGAGTGACAAAGGAGATATTCCCAATGCATAGCTGTAATGTCTAGTGGGTAGGGATGTGAGAACAATTCATGGGCATATGTGTTTCACGTAACCTTTTAAATTTTTTAAAGCATCAAAAAATTACCGTTCTAAACATCTTAGTTCTTATTTTTTTCTTAAAAGGGTTTTCTTTGATTAGAAGTATTTGTGAGAATTTTCACTTATCATATACGACTTCTACACCATACTACATGTATGCACCCTACAAACCTGAAAATCAAAAAGAACTTATTCTAGTGAAAATAGAAACAAAAAGCAAAAAGCCCTACCACACGTGCCAAAACAATGGTGGTAAACTGGTTATATGACCATTTTCGTATCGTCATTAGCACTACTTAGCATGTGAAAAACTTGCAGGAGGGGGTGGTATTTGAAGCTTTTCATAATTTAGGTAGTAAAGTAACATATCCCTCATAATGCAATGATATATTTATATAAAGTTATTTTTGAAGCTTTTTCATAATTGAGGTAGTAAAGTAGCATACCCCCTCATAATGCAATGATCTGAGTAAAATTTGGATTCAAGTTTTAAATAATTAGACTGAAAAAATGGTGCTGAATTCATCCAAATCCAACCCTAACCCTACGTGAAGTTTTTTTTTTATAGAACAAGTTGAATTGGGTTCATGGCTTTAAACTTTAACCCTAACCTGAGCTTCAAATTGACCCAACTCAACCCAAAATACCATTCCGGGTTGGGTTTGGAATCTTTGGGCTACCAAGCGAAGGTTGCACCCTGAATAAAGATACCAGATGGGTTAAATATAGAGTAGAATAATTATCCAACTCTAGATCCACCACATCCACGTCCAGTTAGAGATAAACATATTTTAAATTAGTGGGGACCAATGCGATGCATGAATTTTGTTAAGCGAAAGCTAACAATAAAAATACATAAGAGTATATAATTGTTTTATATTTTAAATTTATAATAGTTAATACAATCAAATTCGACCCGAGTTGGTCGGTTTTCTAACATTTCCAATTGGCTTTGATTCAGCAATTTTCCAATCCAACCAACTTAGGTCAGTTTCAGTTTGGTCATTCGTAAACCAACCAAAACTGAACTAATCACGTGACCATAGTCTAAAAATATGATTTTTTAATATGATAAAGTCAGAAAATTCCCATATTTCATAGTCTAAAATATTTTATATCATAAATTTATTTTTTAATAATACCACTATAACTTATTAAATTTAAATTTAATTTTTAAGTTTAAATCTTTTGATCAAACAGACCAAACTGAAAATATACTCAAACTGATATAAACCGAGTTGGCAGATTTTCACTAATGGTTAGTTGGTTTCGGTGACAAACTCCCGACCTCACCATGTCGATTTAGTTTGTGAAATAGCCTGCAACTGAACTAAACCAACCATTGAACACTCCTAATTTCAACTAAATTAATAGTCTAATCTCTAATAACTAACAATAATTTAATCTCCAATAATTATTAAAAATTTATAGCAAAAATATATAATTACTAAAAATAAACTTATGATAAAAATATAATAAAAATACAATAATTAAAAAAGTACAATAAATATTAAAAATATGTTAAATTAGTCAATAAGTAGTGCAATCTTAAATAATACTCTAATCTTTAATAAAAATTAATCAATAAATTATAAAAATAAATAATTATTAAAAATAAATTTATAAAAAATACAATAAACTAAATTTCAAAAGTTAAATAATAATTGTTTAACCTCCAATAATTATTGACAATTTTCTGTTAAATAACAAAACAAAAATAGATTTATAAATAATTATTGAAATCATATTTATCAAAAAATACAATAAATAATTACTGAAAATAAAATAAATATTAATTTTAGTATATAAATATATAATGAATATACACTATTATTATAAAATTATTACTAATAAATATTAACTTCTTAAAGTTACTTTCTATAATTGTTAATTGATATAAGTGAAATTAGTTATTTACAATATTAATTGGTTATTTAAATAATATTTTTATTTAAATTTTTTAAATATTAATTATTAATTGAATTTAATAATTAATAAAATTATAATTAGTACTATTATTACATAATTAGTTATTAATTTTGTAAAATATTAAATTATTATTAACATGAATATTATGAAATCTATTATAATTATTTTTTTACTTTAAGAAATTTTTTAAATTTACCACATAATTTCGTTATTTTAACTCTTTAAAATTTAGTCATGTTAAATGTTCTGTTACTTCAATATTTAAATGATGTTTTCTTTTTTAATGTTAAAATTTTATTATTTGAATAGCAATTAAATTGAATAATTCATAAAATTATAATTTATATTGTTACTACATAATTTTATGATGAATTTTGTAAAAATATATAATTATTAATAATATAAATATTATTAAATCTATTTTCATTATATTTTGTGTTTTGAGTAAATATTTTAAAGTTAGTATATAATTTCATTATAATATTTAAACAACTCAGAAATATTTTAATTAGAACTTTCTTTAGGTAGGTGTAGATAAAAAGTGGGGGGATGATAAATAGGAATTAAAGATAGTTTAGGAGAGAACTTTTCTACTAAATTAGAGATAATTGAAGAGATAAATAGGAGTTAGAGATAATTTAGGAGAAAGTGGGGGAAAGTGGTGCCACTTGACTAAACATTATAGCAGCATATCCCTCTTTCTTTTTGGTTGTTAGAAATAGTACTTAAGCCTATTTTATTTTCTTATTGATTCAATGGGTAATTATGTGGAATTAAAAAATAAAAAAAGAATCAAACAAACAGGAAATTAGGAATGGGGAGTTTGGAGCAAGGAGAGGCATGGTGACGTGGACCATCTTGCTATATATATACTAGTGGGGCCCCGTGCGATGCACAAGATTGGGTACTCCTCCCTGTCCCTTGCCCTCGTAGTCAAGACACTCCACCTCATCCCCACCCCATCCCCGATGGTGGGGCGGGTTCGAGGTGAGGCACCCATTACCTATCGGGGATAAGGAATCCCCAAATTTTCCCCACCCTAAGGCAACCACCTAAAAATAATCCATTTTGTGGATATTTTACAAATATGATTATGGGAATTTGGGGTATTTTAGGAATTGGATTATGACAATTTGGGGGTATTTTATAAATAAAATTGTGGGATACTAGGATTATAAGAATATGAGAAAAATTTAGAGATATTTTAAAATAAATATTAAATCTATTGATATTTTACTAATTTACCATCGGGCTTGGGGAATTATATACAAACCCCGTTCCTAAGCAAAAATATTTTTCCCATCCCCACCCTATCTCTTCCCCATCCCTATTTAAAATTTGAGAAAACTCACCCCGTTTAAGGTGGGGTAGGATAGGGCCCTACTTTTACAAGGAATATTGTCATCCCTACAATTCTAATAATTTTCTATAACTAATTAAGTAATAGTAAATTAAATAACAAACAATTACAATATTTTATGATGCTTTCCAAAATTTATTTAAATTGTTGTTGATTAGCAAAAATGTATAGTAAAATAGTTATTTACAATAACAATAAGTTAATATGAATAAATGTAAATTATTTACTATTAATCAATGTGTTGTAATTTTAGTAAGTTAATGTAATTATGGTAAATTACATTAATTTTAATTAAACGTAAATCAGTTGTATGATGTTAATTAATGTAAAACCAAGTATGGTTGAAGTCAACCAAGTGGTCTAGACCGATGTGGATAGATTAAATAATTTTTCTAAATTATTTCATAATTATTTATTAAAATAATAATAATAGATTGTTATTTAAAAAAAATATGAAACAATTGCTGATAGATTAATTTCCTAATTTAATTTTCCTATAACTTTTAACAATTATTTAGTTGAATAGGAATAGTAATAATAATAATGGACTATTATTTAAATAGTTTTGGAGAATATTTTTCATAGATTAATTTCCTAATTTTGTAATTATTACTTATTTTATAAAATATGGATTATTAGTTAAAGAGTTCCCCTAAATTATTTGATAATTGATAATTATAGTTATTGATTTTATAGAAATTAGTAAATTAAACCAATTAGTAATATCTTTTATGAATAAATAATTGTTGTAAAAATTTAATGAAAATTTACTAAATTACAATAATTAATGTAAAATACGCTAAACCTTCAAAATTTGAACATTTATAAATTAACCAATTGTTAGTTTTCACTAATTATTTAAATTTTTAAATAATATATAAAATATTTAATCTTTTTTGTTATTTAAATTTTATTTCTTAAAATTATTATGTAACTTTTAATATTTTGTTATCTAAATAATTTTTATTTTTAATTTTTAAATATTATTTACTTATTAAATTCATTGAATAATCCATAATATTATAATCTATATTTTTATTACATAATTTCATTATGAATTTCATAAAAATATAAAATTATTAATAATATGAATATTATTAAACCTACTATAATTATTTTTTATGTTTTTAATAAATATTTTAAAGTTATTAACATGATTTCATTATAATATTTAAATAATTGCTAAATGTTTTAATTGAAACTTTCTTTAGATAGATATAGCTGAAAGTGGGGGAGAGGACAAATAGAAATTAGAGATAATTTATGAGATAAAGTGGGGGATAGTTAGTTTTCTAAGAAAAAGGAGTAAGTCATGTTAGGTGACAACTCCTAGTGCTTCTAGAGGGAATCTTGCACCCTCTATAAAATTGTTTGGTTTGGGTAATGGAGCAATGAGATGACTACTAACATAACAAGCTCTACTTTAGTGTGTGTGTGTGTATACGTACTTGGATCTTTGTGGGTCCGAGGCGACTGCATGTCGATGATGGCTTGGATCTTTCCTAGATTATCCTCGATTCCTCGCTAAGTGACCATAAACCCCATGAATTTGCTAAAGCTGACTCTGAAAAGCACATTTGGTCAGGTTCAGTTTCATCTTGTACTTCCTAAGGGTGTCAAAGACTTCCTTGAGGTCGGCCAGGTGGTGTTCGACCTTCTTACTTTTTACGAGCATGTCATCAACATATGCCTCGACGTTGCGGCCGAGCGTTCTTAAGGCTGAAGGGCATCGCCTTGTAACAATAAAGTCCACGGTCTGTGATGAAGGTGGTCTTATCCTGGTCGTCGGGATGCATATGGATTTGATTATAACCTGAGAATGCATCCATAAACTCAGGAGTTCGTGCCCCACCATTGCATCGACGAGCTATTCGATCCTCGGTAGGGGGAAGCTGTCTTTTGGACAAGCCTTGTTCAGGTCAGTGAAGTCAATGCAGATTCTCCACTTCCCATTTGCCTTCTTCACCATCACCACGTTAGCCAACCAGTTTGGGTACTTTACTTCTTGGATGAAACCGGTGCCCAGCAACTTCCAGACCTCTTCATTGATTACTTGCCACAGTTCTGCGGTGAAGCTCCTCTTCAGCCTAATTGGTCGGTAGTGCGGGTCGGCGTTTAAGCAATGGGTGATGACCTTGGGGTCGATCCCCAACATGTCTGCCACCGACCAAGCAAGCATGTCAGCATGGTCCCTCAACAATTGCATAAGGTCCTCCGAAGATGATCGTCCAAGAGAAATCTGGCCTGGACTGTCTCCTCAGGGTCTTTCTCAGAGAGCAAAACCTAGATGAGGTCTTCAACAAGTTGGTTACGCTGTGTCCTCAGTTTGTCCCACAGATCTATGCTTTCTATTGTTAGTGTCTCTGCGGCTTGCTGCTTTCCTCGGCAGGACGTCAGGTAGCATTGTTGTGTCACTCTCTGGTCTCTACAGGCCACTCTCACTCCATATGAGGTTGGGAATTTGATGGCCAGGTGGAAGGTAGAGACAAAGGCCCGCGAAGCGTTCAAAGTCGGTCGGCCGAGGATCGTGTTGTAAGAAGACAGGCATTGGACGATGATGAAGTCCACCATAGCTGTAGAAATTATCTCACCATATCTGATTAACAGGGCAAGGTGATCCTCCCCATGGGCATGAATGACCCCTCGGAGAAGCCCATCAGGGGAGTGTTGACTAGTGTAAGACAATCTTTACTAATGCCGAGTTGATCAAAGGCCTCTTCGAATAAGATGTCAGCTGAACTCCCTGTGTATACTAGGATGTGTCACACTTCGTAGTTAGCTATCTCAGTCGTGATCACTATGGCATCGCCATGCGGGGTTTGGACCCCCTCCCCCGAGGTCATCTTTAGTGAACGTGATCAGATCCTCTTGCCTCTTTTTCTATTCCCTATTGTCGATTTCGAGCAGTCGCGCATATCTCTTTCGACCCGAGTTGCTCTCTCCTTCGGAAGCCATCCCTCATGAGATTACTGCAATGACCCCGACTGGAGGAGCTCGGCCTGGGGGTCTGGGGCGCGGTTCTTATTTTGGCCTATCCTCTTTGATGTCGATGAAGCCCCCAAGGTAGTCGCGCCGGATTATGTCCTCGAAGTGGTGCTTCAGGTCATGACAATTGTCGGTGTCGTGGCCATGGTCTCGGTGGAACTCGCAGTACTTGTTGTGATTCCTCTTGTTGCTTTGGGTCTTCATCTTCTCAGGCCATCGAACATACTCGTTGTCGTGGATTTGCATCGGGATTTTCAGACCATGGTGCAGTCAACAACATGAAGTTCCCGAAGGTCAGAGGTAGTGTCCTCAGCCTTCTCTCTGGTCGTTGGTCCTATCGCTTGCTATCTCGGTCTGCCCTCTCTGTCTTATGCTCCTCGGGATCTCATCTCTTCCTGTTGGGTCATCCCTCTTCCTCGTCTCTTTGTTGTGCCTGTGCTTCCTCCACATTGATGTATTTTTAAGCATGGCTCATCAGCGCAGCCAAAGTCAGAGGATGGTTCTTCAAGATGGAGAAGTTGAATGGGGAAGGGTGCAGACCGTGTTGGATGGCTGTGACAGCTACCGACTGGTTCAAAGATTATTTAAGGAGCACAAATCAAGCATTTGTACACACACAATTTCAAAAATCACTTTGTCTCTCTCTCTCTCTCTATCCGATCAGCTACAGTCTCACATAAGGTTTCTTTGGAGACTCTTCAACTTTGCTGGTTGCAAATTCTCGACCAAGGCTCTGTTGTATCCTTTGAATGGATTTACTTGTAACCCAACAACAAACTCAGGGAAACTGAGTGGGGGCAAATAACGTTCTAAAGACAATGTCTTTAGACGTGCATCGGAGCTTCTCCTCCAAGTTTTAGTGACCCCATTTCCCAACACATCATGCATGCATGTTTGACACAGGGGGATTGTTAACTACTGCTGCCAAGAGTTGCAACATTGGTGGTGGGTGGATTTGAGGAGAAGAGAGGGGAGAGAGATTCGGACAAGAGAAAGAGAGAGATGAGGCCTATATCTATACTACTTTAGAATATTTTTTGAATTTTTTACGTACCAAATTTACCCTCTATATTTAAATTTATTTATAAAAAATGAGGGTGAATAGGGTAATTAGTAATTGATATTAAATGAGTTTAAAAGAGGAAATTTTAAGATATTCAATGCATTCAATTCACTCTCATTAAATCCAACATTTAAGGTATTAACTTGCATTCGCCTTCATTAAATCATATATTTAAGGCATTTTTGTTTCTTCTCATCATTAATTTTTTTTAATCAAATTCTTACATAATAAATAAGCGTTTTTATTTAAATTGTGGTAAGAAATTAAACTATTTTGGGTCAAATGGGTCAATCCATGTTTCACAATTAAATAATAAAACCTAAAAATATATGAAATACAAAAAAATATAGAAATTATAAAAATTGGGAACATTTTTAACATCATATATTCCACATATTAAAGAAAAATAAGTACGATAAATAAAAATTGTTTTTATTAATGGTGGAAATGGAATGTAAAATATATTCTCTCATATTAAACATTGTATAATATATTTGACATATCAAACAATCTCATATTTAAGGTATATTCTCTCATTAAATCCTATATTTAAGACATTTTTTTCAAATTACTAAATTTTATAAATTAAATCCACAATATTAATTTTAATAGTATAGAAATAAAAATTTTGAAAAGTAATTTGAAAACAAAACATTTTCTTCCTTCCCAGTGATGAGTAAGAAATTCAAACATTTGGAATCAAATGGGTTAATAAACAATGCCATAATTAATTAACAAAAAATTAAAATTTATAATACAAAACAAAAGAATTGGACATATCTATAATATTGTATATGCATTATATTAAACAAAAATAAGTATGAAATGTAAGAAATATTTTTATTAATGATAAAAATTGAATGCCAAATTTAAAATCAACCTATAGATGAAATGATGTCATAGTAAACAATAAACTTTTTTAAAAATAAAAAAAATACAAAGAATCACAAAAATAAAAAAAAAAAGATAAAATTTTGAGCACATATCTAGTGTTATATATTTATAAAAAATAAAATATTGGGTACATTTCTAATATTATACATTCATTATATTGAACAAAAATAAGTATTTTACATAAGAAATAACTTTACGAATGATAACAATTTAATACAAAATTTAATCTCAACCTATAAATCAAACCATTTTCCTTTTTGGGTGGTGGGTTAGTGGTTTAGGTCAAATAGACTAATCGATGATATGATAATTAAATAATAAATCTTTAAAAAATAAAAAATGTATGTAATAAAAAATATATAAAATTATATATTAATTATACCAAACAAAAAGTGGGTGTGATATGTATAAATTATTTATATGACATAAATGAAATATATAATTTAAAACTTATTTGAAAACAAAAATTTGTTCTTATCTAGATGGTGAGTCAATAATCCAACTTTTTAAAGAAACTCATTATAATTGTTAAAATCAAAATTATTTTTATTTATGATGGAAATGGAATAAAAAATGTTACAACAGCAACAACAACAACAATAATAATAATTGTTATTGTAATTTAAATTTAACATGTGCAATGCATCTACAAATTTACTACAAACATTTAAGTTTATTTTAATCATATTATCATTTTTATTGATTTTGAATTTCTATCTTAACAATGATATATCTAAAACTCAAACAATTAAAATCAAGAAAAATTTCTCACATGCAATGCATGTACTTAATTACTAGTATAGTTTCAAGTGGTACTCATCTATTAGTTTTCTCTTTAAAGAGGAAAGTTAAAGTGGGAATCACCTATTATATTCTTCTCAAAAGAGGAAATTACAAGTAGGTCCCACTTATAATTTAAAGTGGGGTCCACCTATTATTTTTTGCTAAAGAGAGGAAGTTCAAGTAAGATCCACCTATAATTTAGTGAACTCATTAATTTGTATATTATTTTTAACATTTACCAGTTTTACATTAAATAAATTTTATTTTATCTAATGAGACCCACTTGCAATTTTTCAGTTTAATAATATTACGTCAATATTTCTTATTATTTTATTCATCATTTAGATGAACCTAATGACGATCTTTCAACTTAGGGGATGTTTGGAACCGTGGCCATTTTTCAAAAAAAAAAACGGTGCCACATCGGATCCACACAGGAATTTCAACAAGAGGCCGAATCTCTTGCTCGCAGCTTCCTACCCACGCCATAAATTTTGGACACATGTCTACTAGCATGTGCCTCTTCTTCACATGTGCAGAATTGCATGTGAATTCAATAGAATGTAATGGGACGGACGTTAAGTCCATCCCGTCAAAACTTACCCATTAACCCAATTAATTTTTTAACCTACAAATAATTAATCTTTCCCCTTCCCAAGAACCCTAGTATTCTCATTCTCTCAATTCCATTATCCACAGCGTACTGTTCCAGAAAACTTCACTGGCATCCCACAACCGGCAACCAGCGACATGCTCACCGGCATCTTATTCTCTTCGTACTCCACCGGTTAACCTTCTTCTTCTATTCTCCATAACCTCCTACTCCAAGAGATTTTACCAACATCTTACAGCCGACAATTGAGGATGTGCTCATCGATACACCGGTGGTTAAGTAACCTCAGCCAATACAAGAAAAAATTGAGCATTATTTTCTTATAGTTCTTCTAACCAGGTTCTTCTCACTAGTTGCCAGTTGCCGGATGTCGGATGTCGATGAAATCTCTTGGAACAGGACGTTATGGAGAATAGAAGAAGAAGGTTAATCGGTGGAGTACAGAGAGAATAAGATGCCGGTGAACACGTTGCCGGTTGTCGGTTTCTGATTGCCGGATGCCGATGAAGTTTCTTAGAACAGTACATTGTGGAGAATGGAACAGAGAGAACAAGACTATTAGGGTTATTGGGAAGGGGAAAGGTTAATTATTTTTAGGTTAAATTTTTAATTGGGTTAATGGGTGAGTTTTGACGGGATGGACTTAACGTCCGTCCCATTACATCCCATTGAATTCACATGCAATTATGCACATGTGAAGAAGAGGCACATACTAGTGGACGTGTGCCCAAAATTTATGGCGTGGATAGGGACGTGGGTAGGAAGCCGTGAGCATGAGATCCGACCTCATTCAACAAACGCCCATGTATTTCATTGTTTGGTTCAAGCATTTATTCAAAAATCGAGCATGCCTCGTAAATCGGGACCCCTCCGATGCATGAAATGTCAAATTTGGCGTTTCATGCATCAGTGAATCGTTCCCCCCAACGGCAATGAAAATCACCTTACCAAACAGCATAGTGTTGCTCACTGCCTACGTGGCAGAAATAGGCCTGTAAACGAAGCGGATTCGAATTGAATAAGGCCATGTTCGAATTCGATTCCGATTCCGATTACAAAATAACTTATTCGATTTCGATTCGAAATTCGTCAGATGTTCAAAAATTCCAACCGATTCGATTTTGATTAAAATATCAAATATTCGAATCGATTCAAATTCGATTGATTTTATAAATATTAAAAATCCTAAATCTTGAAATTAGATTACACAAGAAGAAAACCCCTTGGCTTGTGAGCAAAAAATAGAAAATGCCTCAAAAAGACTAGAATAAGAAGAAAATAATAGCAGAAAGCACTTGAAAAATCTAAAAATAAAAAAGAGATATAAAGTAACAGAGAAAACTGATATTTGAATGGAAGAAGTTAGAATAAGTGAATAACGCCATGAAGCTCATTTGTCTTCGATGAAACCCGATGCTCTTTCCTTTTTTTCTTCTACCTCTGAATCTATGATTGCAAGTTATGATAAGACGACCATGACTAGGGGAGAGGGAGATGAGACGGAGATGGGGAGAAGCATGATCATGAAAATGGGTTATGCATGTTTCAATGAAGGCAGAGGGGTTGTGGGGAGAAGGGGAGAAGATGGGGAGAATAAGAGTTTGTAAAAGTGAAAGAGTTGTGGGGAGAGGTTCGATGAAGACAAAAGGGCTATGCATGTCTCAGTGAAAAAAACAATATAAAAAATGAAGAGGGATTATGCATGTTTCGATGGAAAAAAAAATCAAAATGACTGTTGTACATTTATTGATTTTTGTCAGTTTTCTAAAAAGGCTGTAACATCTTTAATTGTCTTTGATGATACTCTTACACCTTTTTCCTGAAAAGGTGTAAGAGTATTAAATGTATAAGACACGAAATCTTATATTACAATATATTTACATATATTTTATATTTAATATATATTATATTTATATTTAATCGAATTTGAATTTTTATCGAATTGAATCAACCTATATTCGAGTTCGATTTGATAAATTAATCGGTATTAAAACTTAATTCGAATTTGACCATTAAATTAATCGAATAATATGAATTTGATTCGTTTACATCGGATATCGTATTCGAAATCGGATACTTGAATACCGTTTACACCCCTAGGCAGAAACACTCCCAAACAAAATTAAAGATTTTTTTTTTGTGAAAAATGGATCTTGGAAGCATGGACGTTTTTTCTTAAAAATCGGTTCCAATAAATGCCCACGCTTCAAAACACCATCTTAGTTTGAGGGCTAAATTGGCCCCTCAAATTTTAAAAGCCAAATATCCATTTTATTTTTATTTTTTATTTTTTTCTTTGTAATACATTAAGGATATGTTTGGTTTGAAGGAAAAAAGTAGGGAAAGGAAGGGAAATGTAGGAAAATCTTTACAAACCTTGTATAAATTTCCCTACATTTTCCTTCATTTCCCTACTTTTTCCTTCAAACCAAGCACAGTCTGAAATTAAGAAAGAAAATGACCGAGCCTGTTAAATAGCAATTTTTTATTTTTATTCTTTTTCCTTCAAGACATTCACGGAAATTGAGAAAATGACCGGCAAATCAACTTTCCCCTCCCCGGAGCCTGTTAAAAAACCAAATCACATGTAATTATTATTGTTTCTTCTCCTTTCGCCATCTCCCGCCCTTTCAATGTATGCCAACTGGATCTCTTCATTAGTCTCTCGATCGCAAAGTAGAATTATCGAAGGAGAACAGTAGAGGAAAAAAAAAAAAATCGGGTTGGGGCAGATCTCACAACATTGGATGGAAGGTACAGGTAGAGATTGAGGAGAGCAGCAGATCAGAGGTAGCTGCTTTATTAGTTAATTGCTGGTAGAGGAGGCAAGCGATGACTCGGATCTTCGAGTACTTTGTTGTTTGCGGGATCGGTCCAGAGATCTCAACGCTCGATGGTAACAAAGGATACCATGGAACAGGGGTCATGTACTTACCTTCCGTGCTCGATCAATACCCTCCTTCCAATAACGCGCTCTACCCTCCCCCGCCCCCTCAGCTTTCCACTGTAAGTGAAGGGCAAGTGCTTTCATAATTTCAATAGCTTTCGTTTTTTCACTTGTAACATGATTCTTAATGCGAATTTCCTTGTAATGGCGCGCTTTTGCCAATATCTTGTTTGACACAATGTGTGTTTTGCCTGCAATCTATACAAACATCATTCTCCCTCCAAGCATCGTTCTTCAACCCTGAAGTTATTGAAAATAAGGTTCTTAAAAGGGATAGTTTTGAAGTGGTGTTTATAGTCCTGCCCATAAGCCCATTGGATGTCTTGGAGATTATTGGACCCCAGTTAACATTTGAGAATATCCCCATGTTTTTTTTTTTTTTTTTTCCAAATATCTACGTCGTGTTACTGTCTTTTGACTTCTTTTTGAAATTGCACCTAATCATTTTAAAGAATTTAAATCTCTTACCCTCCTGAAGTTCTTGAATTGGAAGCTACTGCAACGCTATTTCTTAGTATACCAACTTATCGGCCATAACCTACACTAGAAGAACTCACTGCAAACCTTCTGATTGTCCAATGGGGAGCAAAGGGGAAAACCTCCCTCAGCAGTCCAGGCATACCAAGCTCTGCTCAATTTCAAATAAGCTGAACATGTTTCTTGAAGGAGGCTGCTAAAAGCATAGCATTGACAAAATGAGTTACACCCAAATCTCACTAAATGCTGCGTGACAAGGAACAGGTGTTTGTCACCACATTCTTTATTCAAGAGCACCCTGGAGCTTTCTGGCAACTATAAAACTTGAAGAAAATTTATGCAATCATATTGTTCAACAGTTGAGAAGTAAAAAATGTCCAAATTCCCTAGTTCTTGATCTCTTTCATTACTGGAGATCAATGAAACAATGGATCTGGGTACAATATTTAAGAAACTTGATGATCTTAAAATTCTAGAAGGTATTGTATAGTTCTCTAAAAAGTTTTAGTTGATTTTGAGAGTTTGATCAACATTATTAATCTGTTTGTCCAGTCCAATGCACTTTGTCTTGTATTGATTTTTGAAATAGTGAAACCCATTGCATGATATGGGACTGGTTCTATTAGTCACCCTTTTGGAGTATAGAACAGTGCAGAGGTTAATGTGGAGAGCATTAATCCATGTTATTTTTTTGGGAAAACCAGGGAGGTTAGAACATTTTGTTACAATAAGAAGACTCTGCAAAGCTTGTAGAAAGGAGACTATCACCATTCTAGTTATTTATTGGGTGCAGACCCTGGAGATGGCATTGCAATTGATGCTACATGACTTTCTTTGGGCAATCTGGGAGGGAACTAATTTAGAACATTTTATTACAATAAAATGACTCCTCAAAGCATTCTAGCTATTCATTAGGTACAGACCATGGAGGTGGCATTACAGTTGATGTGATGCTTAGATATGGGGTGCTGTGATAACATCTGATCCTCATAGATTGGTGAAACAGCAGGGGTAGGTACACTACACTGGGAACATCATCAAGCTGAATTTGATGGGTGTTATTTACTGGTCTATTAGATATTGGAGTAGTGATCATGTTCACATATTTTAGATCCATTTCATGATTTAATGTTTACGTAAGATTGGAATTGCTCTCTGCTAGTCAAGTCAGCGTTACTTATCGAAAAAGAAATTGCTCTCTACCAGACCTACTCTATTGTTTTCAAGGGAGCTATAGTGGCTGAAATTGTCTTAAAATGCTATTGTTTGGACAGGGGAACTAGGAGATTCAATATTGGATGCTTAATTACAGCAGAACTCTGAAGATGTAAAAATTGTAAGAAAAGGAAGAGAAGGAAGGAGAAGATTTGTGAGAGAGAAAGAAGAGAAAGAAGAGAAAGAGGGGAGAAAGAGAAGAGGAGCCAATCATATTGGCCGTCCCTCTCATTAGCTTTTATACTTAAAGAAACAACATGTACAATGTCCAATATACCCTTGATGAGGTGTCTACTACTAACAACTTACAAATAAAAACAAGCTACTACTTAAAAGTGCTCCTAACTAAAGGGCTGTGGTCCCAACATGCTAACTAAACAAAAATAAACAATTAAGTGATTAACAAGAAATCCTCAACACTCCCTCTCAAGTTGGGAGTAAATGTCACACATTCCTAACTTGTGTAGGTCATGTTCAAGCTTGCTCCTTGTAATTCCCTTGATAAAGACATCATCCAATTGTGAGTCAAAAGAGACATACGGTAGGCAGACTTCTCCAGTTGTTACCCTATCCTTTATGAAATGTCTATCAACCTCGATATGATTTGTCCTATCATGTTGAACTGGATTATGGGCAATGTTGATTGTGACTTGATTATCACAATACAACATCATAGGTTCCTCAGCAACAATCCTAAGTTCATTTAACGACCTAATCCAAAGAAGTTCTAGGACACCATGTGCCATAGATTTGTGCTTTGCTTTTGCACTTGATCTAGCCATAACTGAATGCTTTTTACTTTTCCATGAGACCATATTGCCTCCTATAAAGGTGTAAACTCCTGATGAAGATCTCCTATAAGGGTGTTCACGGGTCGGGTTGGGTCGGTTTGAGTCATTTTTTTCAACCGACCTGACCTAGTCGGTTTACTCATTGACTAAACCGAAACCGACTGACCTTGAAGAAAAACCGACCCAAACATGAAGGGTCGGTTTATCAGTTTAGTCGGTTTTTATATATATTTTAAACTAAAATATCTATATCTAAATATCTATTTATATTTAAGTTTATTTCTTTTTAGTTTTTATGCAAAACCAAAATATATATATATATATTTAAATCAATTAATTTTTTATGCAAAACTGATTTTTTGTCAATATATATTTAAATTTATACAAAACTGAATTAAATATTGTACCATTGTATTATATTTGTATTGGTTTTGCGTTTTTCGTTTTTATCATAAAAATAACCATTTTTTTTTAAAGTTCAAACAAAACACAAATAAAATATATCAACATTTAACATATAGGGTAGGGACTAATTAATAATTACTTAAAAATATAGGATCGGTTTGGTTTGGTTTGGCTTTGGTTTTCATACATGAAAACCAAAACTGAACCGAGTTGTCGGTTTATTTTTTCATACAAACCGAAACGACCAGCGATTTTGAAAAACCGACCGACTCAGGTTGGGTCGGGCTGGTTTGGTCGATTTGACATTTAATGTGAACACCCCTAATCTCCTGTCATCTAGGCACCCTACCCTATCTGCATCTGTATATGGATAGGCCTCCAATATCAAGTGTCTATGATCAATAAACAAAATTCCCCTATTGGGATGTTGTTTTAGGTATGCAAGAATCCTATCAATAGCCACTCGGTGCTAAACTCGAGGAGCATGCATATATTGACTCACAACACTAACAACATAGGAGATATCTTGATGGATCATGCACAAATATAGTAGGCGGCCCACCAACCTTTGATACCTCCCTACATCCTTTACTAACTCACCATCTGAGGCATTAATTTTGTGGTTATGATCAATAGCAGTATTGGCTGGTTTGACTCCAAGCTTCCTAGTTTACTGTAGTAAATCCAATACATACTTCCTCTGAGAGATAAATATCCAACGTTTGGATCTTGCGTCCTCAATGCCCAGAAAATACTTTAGCTCACCTAGATCCTTGATTTCAAATTCCTACTGTAATGACTTCTTTAATGCATCAATCTTACTTGAGGCTTAGTTTGGAAGGAGTACAAATACAAATATGTACAGTACAAATCTATACAAAATAATACAAAATATAAGGCTTTGTGCTTTACATATTTGTATTTGTACTCCTTCCAAATGGAGCCTAAATAATTTCCTATAACCATAGGATCATCAACATATACAATCAGTACTGATACAAGTGATCCTCTCCTTTTCACAAAAGGTATAAGATGTGGATCAGTTCAATAAAAATAACAATATGATATGAAATTAGAAAGAAAAATAAAAAAGAAATAAGAGACATCAGAAGAGGAAGAAGAAGAAGATGAGAGAAGAAGGGAGAAGGAGAAGAGAGTTTGATCAATCCTCTCTCCTTTTGGAACTCCCTTTGTCAAGAACAACTCTGAAACGCCATGGGCCGTTTCCATGTACTCTGTCTCATCAGAAGATCTAGCCACCATAGAGTGATTCTTACTCCTCCATGAAACAATGTTCCTTTCCACCATAGCACAGCAACCCGAGGTAGATTTTTTTTTTTGATAAGATATGATTTTATTGAAATTAAAGAATAACAAGATAAAGGTACAAGGTGGAAACTTCAACCACAGAGGTGCGAGCTGCAATCTCAATGAGTAAAAAGCATATTACAACTGTACCCAAAATAACTGATTCTTGTGTACCCCTTGCTTAGCTAAACAATCTGCCACACCATTGGCCGATCTTCTTTCCCAATGAAGCCTTACTTCAATGCTTGTGGTTAGCCATTTAACTCTTCGCAAAGCCCCCCTAAATGACTAAGGCGCTTTCTCTGGTTCCCTTAGCCACCCAATTACCAGTTTAGAGTCACCTTCAACTAGTAATCTGCCAAAGCCCAAATCTCTAGCAAGCTCCACTCCTTGTAAGACTACAAGGATTTCCACATTCACAACATTCCGTACTCCAATGGGACCTGAGAATAAGCTAAAATGTGACCATATACATTTCTGATCACCCCCAATACCAGACGGACCCGGATTGTCTAAGCTGCATCCGTCAAAGTTCAACTTGATAAATCCTTCTTTAGGGGCCCCCCACTCTTTCATAGGCTTCTTCTTGACAGTTGAGCCTTTTGCAATCAGTCCCCAATTCTGCCATAAGTCATCAAAGGAGTAATGTGAAAAGAAGTCAGAGGCTTTAATCTAATTTATAGCCCTGTTGAGTAGACATTTCCAAACCGCAACCTCATCTCTCTCCTTACCATTGAATGTTCCAGCATTTCTTTCCTCCCAAAGTGTCCACACTAGAGCTGCCCTAACACATTGCTACATAATCTTTCCTCTCCTCTTAGGCCATCCGAAAGTTGTAATGTCAAATAGGCTACTAATCTGTGAAGGCTCAGTCCATGTGCAACCAAAAATACCAAAAATCTTTTCCCGGATGCCTATAACAAAAGGGCAGGAGATTAGTAAGTGGTAACAACTTTCTCCATTAGTTTTGCAGAGAACACACTAGTTCGGGGAAATGCTAACTCCAGGTCTTCTCTTTTGCAAGTTGTCCAAGGTGTTTAACTTTTCTTTTTTTTTTTTTTGATAAATGAGTAAGATTTTATTATACCAGCAAATAAGAGTTACATGCAACCCATGGAAAGGCATGAGGTGCGACCTTTCCTTTATGACTAAAGGAATCAGCCATTTAGTTTGCTGATCTGCCTACCCACTAAACTCTGATTGTCATATTCCTTGTTAGCCATTTAACCTTTTTGAGAAGATCTCTAAAACCCCAGATCATAGAGTCCGGATCCTTTAACCAACCTACTATCACCTAGGAGTCCCGTTCAATAATCAGATGCTCTATGCCTAGCTGATTTGCGAGCTGGATTCCTTGTACAACAGCAAGTAATTCGGCCCTTAAAGAGTCTCCCACACTCGCAGGACCTGAGTACAAAGATATAATGCTACTGTCTTTGTTTTTTAGAACTCCTATGCCTGAAGGTCCTGGATTACCTCGACTACTTTCATCAAAGTTCAGCTTAATAAACTCCTCCCCTGGTGGCATCCATTCAACCACATGTCTGTCCTTCCTGGTAGAAGTATTAGCCACTGCTAACCAGCTTCTCCATAGGTCATCAAATGAGTATGCATCAAAGAGACTTAGAGTTTTCAGCATTGAATTGCCCTTGTCAGAATACATTCTTTAACTTCCGAAAAACTCCTTTCTTTTACACAAAAAATTCTGGTGTTCCTTTCTTCCCAAACTGTTCACAACAAAGTTGCTCTTATGCACTTCCACATGATTCTCCCTCTCTTTGTGTGCCATTCAAAGATAGATGGACTAAACAGCAAGATAATATTAGATGGCAGGTTCCACCTACACTCAAACAACATAAAACTCCAATTCCATAAAGCTGTAGCAAAGGAGCAATCCAAGGTGTTTAACTTTCCAAGAGACACTTCCCAACAAAAAAGCCCTCACTTTGGGAGGAATTGGTCTAGACCAAATTTCCTTACAAAAAGACAACTGGGGGTTAGAAATAGAACACAAGGAAGAGAAGAAGGAGGCACAAGAGAAAGAACCCAAAGAGTTGGGGGTCCAAACATGCGTATAAGGTTTAGAAGGGTCCAAGCAAATAGGTTCAAGAGTCTTGAGAAGCAAGGCCACAATCAATCTCTGAATCCCTCAAGTCTCTCCTAAAACCCAAGTTCCAATTAAAACCCAAAGAATGAGAAAGGGACACTAAGCTTTGAATGGGTTCATTTTTAAAGAGAGAAATAGAGTACAATGAAGGAAATTGGTCCTTTAGGGCAGAGTTACCAATCCAGATGTCTTCCCAGAAAAGAACCTTATCACCAGAGCAGATGCCATACCTGATGAGGCTCAAAAAATGGGGGAGAACCTCAATTATAGCCTTCCATGGAGAGTTCAAGGTGGCCCGTTGAGATACACCAGCATCCCAACCATTATCTACACGACCATGGATACATCCTATAACCTTATGCCAGAGCATCTTCCTCTCAAGAGGCCACCTCTACAACCACTTACCTAGCAAAGCCATATTTTTCTTCCTTAGATCTCCTAAGAGCATGCCTAGGTACTTAGTAGAAGATCAAGACTGTAATCAGTCTTGAATCCTAATAGGTTTTAGGTTTACAAAATAGAGAAAAAGTGAGAGAAAGAAGAGAGAATAGAAGAGGAACAGGAGAACACAAGTGGTTGAAAGGAGGAACAGATTCTAACAGATCTGCCGCCGCCACTTTCTTATTATTTATAGGTTATGTTTAGTACACAATGGAAAGGACGCATTTGCCCTTAGTACTTACATAATAAATAAAGTAAATAAAAGCTGAGATAAATAACAACTGAATTAACAAACTGACTCAAACTGACACTACTATAACTAAAACAAATAACTACACATGTTGTCCTACGAACACAGTGGGGACCACTACAGTGGGGCCCACATCAGTGTTCTCTACATACTTCAAAGGCCAATTAGATATGGGACACCCTAGAGAATCCGCTACTTCCAACTACTCCTCCAAATTTAAACCCGCCATGCAACTTATCAAAATTGACTTTCATCTTAGAGATAACCTCAAACAATTTTATCACCCTTCTCAGTTCCAAGCCTTATGTGGCTTCCCACTCACAAAATATTATTGTATCATTTGCAAACTATAGGCGAGTGACCACAATATTCTCTTTACCCACCCTCCACCCTCTAAAAAGATCCAACTTATCAGCTCTCAAGATAAGCATGTTGAACACCTTGGCTGTCAAGGTAAATAAGAAAGGAGAAAGTGGATCCCCTTGTCTCAACCCTCTGGTGGCCGAAAAAAAAATCTCCCATTAACTAGCATTGAATAATGGCAAGTCTTCAAGCAACCTTTAATCCATCTACACCATCTCTCTCCAAACCCACAACACCTCAGAATTTCTATGAGTAACGACCAATCAACCATATCATAGGCTTTCTCCAAGTCCAGTTTACATACAAAGCCTTTTTCCCCCATTCTCTTAATATCCTCCACACATTTATTAGCTACTAGGAATTGGTTAGTAATTTGTCTTCCTTGAATAAAAGCTCCTTGGGATTGACTTATCAGGTTGGGTAGTAAGACTAATTTTAACCTTAGTGACAATACTTTAGCCATTATCATATAGATGCTTGTCACTAGGTTGATGGGTTTGAAGTCCCTTGGTTGGATGGCATCTCTCTTTTTAGGTATCAAGACTAAGAAAGTGGAGTTAATACCCGTACTAAAGTGTTCCTCAACAAACTCCATATAAATTGCCCATAAATCCGCTTCAATTATCTCCCAACAATCCTGAAAGAATGCCATTGTGAAACCATTTGGACTTGGAGCTTTAGATCTATCCAATGATAAGGCAACTCCCTTTATTTCTTCCAAACCAACGTTTCTGTCCAAAATTATTGCCATTTCAATGTCCAATCTTGGCCATTCTAGTCCTTCCACCCTAAACCCAACATTGTTCGACCTTTTATATATTGCTTTGAAGTGATCCACAAAACCATGGGTGATCTCTTCTTGGTTGACCAAAATTTCACCATTCACTTCTAATTTCTCCACAAGGTCCTTTCTTCTTCTCTCATTGGCTAATGATGAAAAAACTTAGTGTTGCCATCCCCCTCCTTAATCCATTGATGCCTCAATTTCTGCCTCCAACAAAATTTCCTCCCTAAGCAAAATCTCTTCTAACTCCTTTAAAGCCTGATGCAAGATCCTATCCTCCTCTCTTAACATTCATTGGCCTTCCTTATCATCTAGTTGCTCAATTTGGGATACCACTCTTAGTTTTCTCTCCTCTATTCTTCCAAAATGATCTTTATTCCACTCTTTTAATTTGCATTTAAGCCTTCGTATTTTCCTGTGGAATTAACTCCTTTCCAACTGACATCCCCAATTTCCTCATTCCACCATTCAGCCACCTTGTGCACAAAGTCTGGGTGAGTAAG
Organism: Nelumbo nucifera; assembly: GCF_000365185.1. The sequence goes on along the minus strand of NW_010729113.1, from coordinate 2,156,664 downwards.
CCACATATATTCAAATCTGAACGGTTTGGGGCCATTGAGAAAATCCTTGGTTCCAATACTAATTGGGCAATGATCTGAAGTGACTCTTGACAAGGCCCTAGCAATCGACCCTATCCAATGTTCTTCCCACTCAGGATTGAAGATAAATCTATCCAATTTAGAACAAATGGGGGGTACTTGTGAATTTGACCATGTAAATAGAGTTTGTTGGAGAGGAATCTCTTTTAGCGCATAGTCTTCAATAAACTCATTGAACTTCCTCATACTGGTAGAGGCCATCTGATTGGGATTATTTGTCTCATTTGTAAATCTAACTACATTAAAGTCTCCCACTAGATACCAAGGTCCATCCTACAGACCTCTAACATCATATAACTCTCCCCACATTTCACCTCTCTCTCTATATCTGTTAGGACCATATACATTCGACAAAACTCATACGAATCCATCTTCCATATTCCTAAACTTTAGAGAAACTGAGAATTGACCAATTAATTATTCCAAAGACTCCACCACCTCATTCTTCCACATAGACATAGTTACTAGACCCCTAGATGCTCCCCACGAAGGCAAGAAGGACCATCCTATTCCTCTAGAGCACCAAACACTTCTCAACTATCTTTTGTCCATATCTACCACTTTTGTTTATTGTAACAACACAATGTCTGGACTTTCCTTTCTTAGCAAGTCTTTTATTACTCACCTTTTCTTGGCACTCCCCAATCCTCTAACATTCCAACCTATTATCTTCATGACAATTTTTGCAAAATTACCCCAAATTACCCACCCTTTATTTTGATCCCTTCCTTTTCTCCCCCCTTGCACTAAACTCTTAAGTCCCCCACTACTAGGAGTGTGCATTCGGTTTGTTTGGTTAAAAACCGAACCGAACAAACTGAATTTCTTAAAATCGATATACTATATTGGAAAACCGAACCGAAACCGAACTTTGCCTAAATTGACCAAATCAAATCGATTTTTTTCCCGGTTATTTCAGTTGATTTGGTTAAAACCGAAAGTCCATTTAGATGGATTTAATAATCCACCATGTCCTGCTAGTTGCTTCAAACTCACCGGTGTCGGGCGATTCATTGAATAGCTAGCTCACTAGTCACCGTTGCAACTGAGGTAGGTAACAAAGGGGAAAAAGAAAAAAATGAGAACTAAACTGAACCAGATTGGAATCGGCAATCTGGTTAGTGAAGAATAAAAGGGGACTGGTTAATGAAGAATAAAAGGGGAAAAAGAACAGAAAAGAAAAAAATATTGTACTTGAGTTGTAGAGTCGCTGTCGCTGGAGCTTGCTAATAATCCATTGGATTATCAACGCTCGATGGTCGGAATATTAGTATATTATTGTGTTCCAGTGTCAGTCTTTCATGGAAGAGGAAGACGGTGAAGACCGAAGAGAAGATGAAGCAAAAACAAAAAGTGAGAGGGAGACACGTCAAGGGTTTTGGCCTAATGGCTTGCATAATTACTCATTTACCCCCCTAGATGTTTGGTTATTTTAGTTAATCGAACCTTTAAATATCACAACCAAAACTGAAACCCGATATTAACAAAACCGTAATTAAAAACTGAACTGAACCATTTACTCGAACTAACTGAAGTGACCAAACTGAAACCGGAATTTTAGTTCTGTTATTCGGTTTCAACCGAACTATGCTCACCCCTACCTGCTACATCAGACTTTAATTTCTCTACTTCTGTCATTTTTTTTTTCTTTCTATGCCCTTCTTTTCCCCCTTCTTATTGGAATAAGCTATCGTATTATTAATTTCTTTTGCGTAAATAGTTAGAGGATTATGTACTCCAGGAGGAAATAAGTTGGAGGCAGAAGTCAAGTTGTAAGTGGCTGAAAGAGGGGGACAGGAATACTAAGTTTTTTCATGCTTTGGCAAGTGGCAAAAGGAGAAAAAACACTATCTCTAATCTAGAGATTGAAGGGGTGATAGTCACCAGTCAAAGAGAAATTGCAGGAGTGTTTGTAGATCACTTTAGATCTATCTTTAGAAGGCCCCTAAATAACAGGGTGTGGCTTGAAGGTTTGGAATGGCCAACACTTAAGAGGGAAGATAGGGAATGGTTGGAAAAGAAAGGCGGCATGCACTCTTCAGCTGGCCCTACAATCTTATATAGATGATTATAAAATAATTTTACATGAATGGACTAGAATGCCCCTGATTAGTGATGGGACACCTAGACAAATAAAACAAATAAAACATTAAACAAGTTTAGGCCCAATAACTAAGGCCCAATAACTAAGAACTTAAGATACAAATATGACTAACATAAACACTAAAAAACAGCCGAACCAACACTCCCCCTCGAGCTAAGCATGGATGTTAGTCATGTTTAGCTTGCCAAGTAAGTCTGAGAAGTTCATTGAAGCTAGTCCTTTAGTTAATACATCTGCAATCTGCATCTCGGAAGGAGTATAAGGAATGCAGAGTTCTCCTGAGACAATTCTTTCTCTAACGAAGTGTCGGTCAATCTCAATGTGCTTCGTCCTATCATGTTGCACTGGGTTATTTGCAATGTTGATGGCAGCCTTGTTGTCACAGTACAACCTGAGAGGACAC